>JARGCV010000007.1:24125000-24580000 GCA_034064705.1 Bothrops alternatus | reverse complement strand
TATTCGGCCCTATCCTCGAACCACACATTATTGAGGGGAAGGATAAATGCAAAATTCTGGCACATCCATCCAAGAAATCAGACAGGCGTCCCCAGCAGGAGTTCCGTAGACAGGGGTTCCGCCTGAGCAGCTCCTGGGAATGGAGGCAGCCCTTTCGTAGCAGGCAGTCCTGGGGTTGGTCCAGAGGCTCGCAATCCTTTCCCCCCAGGCAGGATCACCAACAGGACCGCCCGAACACAGCCAAGGGCCAGTTTCAATCTAAATGCCCCTTCAGGGGTGCAGGAGGCCGCCCTTACAGACGGTCAAAGTGACGCCAGGGACAGCGCTCCTATAGGGGGTCGCTTGGCAAGGTTCAGCGACATTTGGGAGCTAACAACCACCGACTCTTTGGTCAGAGACACCATAAGAAACGGTCTAGCCCTAGAGTTTTATTCTTCCCCTCCAAGTCGCTTCTTAAAGTTCCCCGTTTCACGGAACCCATCCAAAGCAAGACTGGTAGAACTGGCCATAGCTCATCTGGTAGAGATCAAGGCAATAGAACCTGTACCACAGGAACAGAAAAAACAGGGGTTTTATTCCATCCTGTTCGTGCTTCCCAAGTCCTCAGGAGGATCGAGAGCAATTCTCGACCTAAAAGACCTAAATCACTTTATCATTTACAAAAGATTCAAAATGCAGTCTCTCAAATCCATATTAGCCAGCATCAGGAAAGGGGATCTTCTCTCGTCAATCGACCTAACAGAGGCGTATCTACATATTCATGCTGCCTCATGAATCCCAGCGGCCGGTTAGGGCCCACAGAGTCGGCCTTCTCCAGGTCCCATCAGCCAGACAGTGTCGCCTGGCGGGTCCTAGGGGAAGAGCCTTCTCTGTTGCGGCCCCGGCCCTCTGGAACCAACTTCCCCCGGAGATCCGTGTCGCCCCCATCCTCTCCGCCTTTCGTAAACTGCTTAAAACATATCTTTGCCGGCAGGCTTGGGGCAGCTAACATCTTGCCCCTAGCCAGTGTAAGTTTTGTGTGTATGTTTGTGGAATGATTGGTTTTTTCTTTTTTAACTTAGGGGTTTTTATATTCATGTAATTTATTGGTGATTTCTATTATGTTGTGAGCCGCCCTGAGTTCTCCGGAATAGGGCGGCATAGAAGTCAAATTAATTAATTAAATAAATAAATATTCCCATTCATCTGGAACATCGAAAATTCCTCCCCTTCTGTTACGCGCACTGGCATTATCAATACAGGGTCCTCCCATTCAGCCTATCATCGGCCCCTCGAGTATTCACAAAGGTTTTGGCTGTCTTAGCGGTCTACCTCCGCATATTGCCGGTGCGCATCCAATGCTATCTGGACGACATCTTAGTTCAGTCCAGCTCCCTCCAGTCAGCCCAGGCAGACCTACAGGTCATGTTACATACCCTTCAATTTCACGGATTTTCGGTGAACTACAAAAAGAGTCACATCGTCCCCACAAAACGACTGCTTCATCTAGGAGCGATCATAGATTCCGATCTCTGCATGGTGTATCTTTCTCAGGAGCGTCGGGTTAGCATCCGACAGCTCGTGCACAGAATTCGTAGAGAAAAATCTGTTCCCCTTGTACAGCTGTCCCAACTTCTAGGGAAGATGGTTTCGTGCATGGGGATCGTTCCGTGGGCCAGACTCCACTCCAGGAACCTCCAATGGTTCCTCCTTCCCTTCCAAAAAAGGAACTTCAGTTCATCCACCAGAAGGGTCAGGGTTCCTCATCACACCCTCCTATCTCTTCTGTGGTGGGCCTCGTCAGCAATGACCAAAGGGACACTTTTCATAGAGCCCCCCAGGATTACAATAACCACAGACGCCAGCCTGTTTGGTTGGGGGGCCCACCTTCAGACCCATCTCGCCCAGGGAAGGTGGTCAAGACAGGATCTGACACACAACATAAATTGGCTCAAGCTCAGAGCCATACATTTAGCCCTTTGCCACTTTTCCTCTCTAGTCGCAGGTCATCATGTCCTGGTACTAACAGACAATGTGGCAGCCAAGGTCCACGTAAACAAGCAGGGAGGGACCAGATCGGGGCACTCATGCAGGAAGCCTGGGACCTGGGCCTGTGGGCGGAGTCAGTCCTAGGTTCCATAAAAGCGGAACACATCTCGGGGGAAGCAAATCATCAGGTGGACTCCCTGAGCAGAATCACGGTAGATCATTCAGAGTGGAGGCTGGATCTGGCACTATTCAGAGAGATCTCGGACAGGTTCGGCCATCCTTACAGGACCGTCTTCTGCCATATACTTCCTTTCGACCGGTGAGAGCGCACAGGGTGGGCCTCCTCCGGGTCCCGTCAGCGAAACAATGTCGTCTGGCAGGTCCTAGGGGGAGGGCCTTCTCTGTTGTGGCGCCCACCCTCTGGAACCAACTACCTCCTGAAGTCCCGGCGTTCCGAAAGAATTTAAAAACCTACCTCTGCTGGTAGGCCTGGGGATGATTGTTGATTGTGGTGTGACTGAAGAGTATGTGTGGGGTTTATTTTTAATGATTTTTCAGATTGATATTGAATTGTTTATTTGTATGTTGTGAGCCGCTCCGAGTCTGCGGAGAGGAGCGGCATACAAATCCGAAAAATAAATAAATAAATAAATAAATAAATAAATAAATCCTCACCTAGATCTCTTTGCATCTCCTGCGAACACCCAGCTTCCCCGGTTCTTTTCCAGGTTTCCCACAAGGGGAGCAGAGGGAATGGACACTCTACGGAGCAAGTGGCTGGAGGGGCTACTTTACGCCTTCCCTCCCCTTCTGTTGCTGCAGGCAACAATCCGCAAATTAATCCTGGAAGGGGCGGAGATAATATTAATTGCTCCGCATTGGCCACGGTGCCTGTGGTTTGCAGACCTTGTAGACCTATCGCTCTCGCCACCGTGGAAGATTCCCCCGGACCGAGTATCCCTCAGCCAAGGGAATCTTCAACATCCAGACCCTCAGTGGCTCCCACTAGCCGCATGGCACTTGAGCGGGAAGGTCTAATCAGACAATCTTATTCATCGGGGGTGATCTCGATTATCCAGGCCTCGAGACGTCCTTCGACTAACAGAATATACGACGCCACGTGGAGGAACTTCTCCACGTGGTGCAACAAACACAACCTGACACCTGTCTCTGTCACTATTCCCAACATCCTGGAGTACCTCTTGGACAGCATAAATAAGGGACTGGCGCTCAACACCATCCGTAGACAGGTGGCGGCCTTGCAAACAGTCCTTTCCTGCAATAACCTTGCCCCTTTATCACAACACCCGGCTGTAAGTGCCTTCTTAAAAGGGGCGGTTACTGTTAGGCCACCTGTAGTTCATCGTTTTCTGTCCTGGGACCTGCCCAAGGTCCTACAGGCATTGACTTTGCTGCCTTTCGAGCCTCTTGGTTCTTGTTCGCTTCACTACTTTTCCTTGAAGGTAGCTTTTATGGTGGCCATCACTTCAGCTAGGAGAATTTCAGAGTTAGCTGCTCTTTCAGTTTGCAGTGATTTGTGCACCTTTTCTGAGGATAAGGTCATTTTACGTTTGGACCCTTCCTTTGTTCCAAAGGTTAACACTTGGTTCCATAGATCGCAGGATCTTGTCCTTCCCAATTTTTGTCCGCGCCCCTCCTATCGTCTGGAGAGACGATGGCATACACTAGATGTACGCAGAGCCCTGCTCCATTATGTCAAGAGGACTTCGGCCTTTCGTAAATTGGAGGCGTTATTCGTGTCTTTTCAGCCATTGTCCATGGGTCAGAAGGTTTCTTCTTCGACCATTGGCAGGTGGATCAGGGCCTGTATTGCCAGAGCTTATGTCTCATTGTCACTTCCAATTCCCTCAAACATTACGGCTCACTCCACTCGGAGTGCTGCCACTTCCGCGGCCTGGCTCACTCAGGCCTCTGTGGAGAAGATTTGTAGAACAGCGCCCTGGTCCTCCCCTTCCACCTTTGTCAAACATTACAGAATTGACAGATTTGCTGCAGCAGATGCCTCGTTTGGCAGGAGAGTGCTGCAAGTCATTTCTTCTCGGGAGACACAGGCCTAGACTCCCACCCGTAGGGACATGTAGGGCTTTGGTATGTCCCACTGGTGGATTCTACAGGCATCATGCTGGAGAAGGGGCGTTGTCTTACCTGAACGCCTTTTCTCAGCATGATGCTGTAGAATCCACACCCTCTCTTCTGACTGTCTAGGCAGGTGTCTTATATTTTTCTTTTGGAGCCATTGTGTCAGACTTCATCATGGATGCTTCACCTCGTCAAAACTGGAGGACACTCCCTGAAGGAGGCGTGGCTAAAGTTCTGACTTAGTCTTTTCTGAGCAGGAAGGCTATAATTACCCACCGGTGGATTCTACAGCATCATGCTGAGAAAAGGCGTTCAGGTAAGACAGCGCCCCATCTCTTCTAATCATGCATTTTTATAATATTGTTTACAGTAAAAATAATTCAGTGTTTTAAATTAAATTAAGTTTAACAGATATGGAGCAAATATACATCTTTGTCTTACTCAATTTTGTATTCTGAACTTTTATAAACTCAGCATTTACACTGCATTCCTGATCATTGTAAAAGTTCCTCAGAAAAAGTAATAGGATGTTCTGGCATATTTATTTAACCTTTGTATATTTCTACAGTCTGGCATAATCTACATAATCAGAAATCTTCATATAGTCAGTAAAAAGGGTGAGCTTTATTCTTCAAAACTATTGATTATCCATCTTATATGGGATATCTGACTTATACATTTTGGCCTTTTCTCACAAATTCTTTGAGCAATTTTTGCAGTGGTTTGGTTATTTGCAAATTCTCTTGCCTCTCCCTTTTCTGGTATGTATATATGACACCCCAATTTTTTCAATCTCTAGACCATGTAGTTTTGTTTAATCTGTATTGATGTAGAACTTTTCACACTTAAACTACATTTTTCCTGCAACTTTAAACAGTTCACTGGTTATTTCAAGAGCACCTGGTGCTTTCTTATTTGACAGCTTATTTATTGCTATTAGCTTTCTAGTAGAACTGGTTTCTAACTTTTTCTTCTTTTTCTGAAAATATCCTTATACAATTCTAATACTTGAAAAGGTACCAGCATAGGCTTTCCATCTTCTTTTAACATTATTTGTAAAGATATGCAATGATTAAGATTCAGAGTGGATAAGGAATTTCAGAGAGAGCTTCCACATATATGCTCACCTGTGTTAGTATATCCTTTTACAGAAGCCATGCCTTTTCAGTTCCAGGAAAATACTTGATTGAGTCAAGGAGATGCCAAAAGGGTGTGACAAGTTCTTTGCACCTTGTTGCTATCTCCTTAACTCAGACATATACTTCAGACATGTACTTTCTGGGGATTACACAGCTACCTTGAGAACCCAGGAAAATATGCAGATTTAAGGAGTTGCCAGCAGATGCAGATGCCCTCATCCCCTTCAAAATACATTTCTACTTAGGAACAAAGTAGCTATATATCCCTCTTCATTTACCTTAGAGCACTTTCATGATTATGCTTGAACAAATCTATCTTAATCCTATGTTTTCCTGTGAGTCTATTGATTTTTCTTAAAAAAAAAAATTATTTTCCTTTTCTTATTATTTATTCTTTTTTGTGGACTGAGATTTCTTCCCTTCTTTGCTTGATTGATTCTGAAAGTTTTGCTTCAGGCTTTTATCTTCCTTTCTTCTACTATCATAAAAGCTTGCTCTGAAAGTCTCTTGGAATTTTTGCTTTTTTGAAGTTTTCAGACTTTTGTTTTCACAGTGATTTGCATAAAATATCAGGTTCATTTTTTACATACATTACTTTCATTGTACTTATTTTGACTGTTCTCAAGATCAAATCTTGCTGGCATACATACCATCTTTAATCTTCTAATTTTAACTATCACAATCAACATCATCTGATGTTTGAAAATAGTAATTAATGGTCTATACCAGGAGTCTCCAGCCCCTGGTCCGTGGACCAGTACTGGGCCGCGGCATGCCAGCAACCAGTCCGCACATACAAGCAAAGCCCCATCTGTGAGATACAGGCAACACACAAAACCACGCACCCTCTGGTCCACGGAAAAACCTCTCTCCACAGAACCGGTCCCTGGTGCCCAAAAGGTTGGGAACCTTTGGTCTATACTGTTCTATATCATATTCCTAGAAATGTCTTGGTTAACTGAATTGCAGTTCTGAATTGTCTATTATTCATTTCTTAATAATAATAATAATAATAATAATAATAATAATAATAATAATAATAATAATAATAATAATAATAATAAAGTTGGAAGGGACCTTTGAGGTCATCTAGTCCAACCCTTTGCTCAGGCAGGAAACCCTATACCATTTCGGACAAATGGCTGTCCAGTCTCTTCTTAAAAACTTCCAGTGTTGGAGCATTCACCGCTTCTGGAGGCAGGTTGTTCCACTGGTGAATTGTTCTCACTGTCAGGAAGTTTCTCCTTAGTTCTAGTATTTATTTATTTATTTTATCACGACTCTAAGTAATATACACTTGATAGGCTTTTTTAAAAAGTGTTCTGCAGAACCTTCAGTTTTTATAAGAACTTGAGGTTCCATCAGAGACTAAGGGCAATAATTAAATAACTTCAGTGCAACTAGGGCATCCACAGTAATTTTTCTAAGAAGTTTTTTTTTTTAAACTAGAAGGATGAACTGTCTGAAAAAGCTTGAAAACTGCACTAGAGCATCATATAATATACCAGTACACTATATTAATAGTCTATTTTGGGCCCAGTGATGTCCGCATATAGAGTTTGCATTTATGTTGATTGACAGTAAATGAGAAATATCTTTGTCCATTTCTAATCTATTTCGTGCATTGTCACACTTACCAAATCATCACATTCTGTGCTCTAATGTATGATTTTATATTCCTTGAGCATATATTAGCTTTCTTATTTTGCGCTATCTTGGTTGAGCTTACTAGAATGTGTGACGTTTTACAATACTTATGTATAAATATGTAGATAGAACTAGAAAAAGTGCATTTTTTGAAGCTGTGGGATTTGTTTCTCCTGAACAAATAGCCTGCCCAGATTCCTCTCCCATTTGATTACAGATTAAAGTCTAATGTTGACTTTCACTTTTAGCTGTGATATTTTGGTCACAGCAATGAATGAGTCCATTGTTTGTGAGCATCAGTGCCAAGAATAAAAGGAGATTGAATAGCAAGACACCATGGCTGAAGACTGCCAAGTACAAAAAATATCCCAATGGCTTTTAAATTCATGCATACTTTGATGTTTCTTCCCACTTTTGTGATTCAAAGTGAAAATCAAGCAGGGTCTCTGGTTTTAACTGTTTCCAGGCTTGAAAATATTACTTCCAAAGACTGAAAATGAAGTATCGGAGAGTCATCTGGTTATTAAATAATCATTTTATTTTTTTCTTTTAATATATTTATAGCCTTCCCTCTGTTCAGAGGACCCCGTGGAGATTACAACCCACAAAAAACAAAGAAAGATTAATGAAATAAAATGAAGATATACAGTTTAAAAGACAGAACAATAATTAAAAGAAGTAAAGGTTTAGTTAAGAGACAAATTGCATTGCCAGGCTGCAGTTGCTAAGGCATAAATGCAAGAGTAAAAAGCCAGGCACCGATATTTATCTGGCACTGAAAGTCAGATAATATCAGTGCTCTGAAGAAGGCATCTACAAATCTGAACTTATAGACAAGAGTATGCTAGAAGAATTCTTTCTTGTGTTGGAGGCTGAATAGTTAAGAATCTTAAATGTAATTTCTAAACCTATGATATCTGACTGGTAGTGTTTAGATTACCAGTGCAGTTTTTTTTTAGGACCAGTAATATATGGTCCTGATACAGGTAGTCTTCGAGTTACAACAGTTCACTTAATGGTCATTCGAAGTTACAACGGCACTGACAAAAACTGACTTATGACTATGTTTCACACTTACGACTGTTGCAGCATCCTCATGGTCATGTGATTTACATTCAGACACTTGGCAACTGACTCATATTTATGACGCTTGCGTGATCCCCTTTTGTGAACTTCTGATAAGCAAAGTTATTGGGGAAGCCAGATTCACTTAACAACCATGTTACTCACTTAACAACTGCCGTGATTCACTTAACCATGGTGAGAAAGGTCGTAAAATGGAGCAAAATTCACTTAACAAATTTCTCGCTTAGCAACATAAATTTGGGGCTCAATTGTGGTTGTAACTCAAGGACCACCTGTATAGGATCTCTGAAGGTACTCAACAATATCATTCTCTGTTTTTGCCATTACTGCAAACTCACTGTTTTATTTTGTAGTACTGCAGAGCAGACCCAGTTTTCCAAATAGAAGGTCACCAGAGCATAGACTAGCAGAAACTGCTATCCAGGAAGAGTTACAGACACCAGACCAGGCACAGTAGGATGAATGTACTTTGGGTCACTGATACCTCCTGCTTTAGAGACAGATCCAGGAGCTCACCAAATCTCTGGATTTTCCCTCCATCAATGATTTTTTCCATCTCATTATTCCATAATGTGAAAGGGTATTAACAAAATCACCAGCTTTATCAGTCAAGAGTTTTGGTGGCACAGTAGGTAGAATCCATGCCCACAGCCAGGAGTTTGATCTGATGGGCTCGAGGTTGACTCAATTTCCCTCCTTCCAAGGTTGGTAAAATGAGGACCCAGATTGTTGGGGGCGATATGCAATAATGATGACATTATAAACCACCCAGAGAGTGCTATAAAGCACTATGGAGTGATATATAAGTTTAAGTGCTATTGCTATTTGCCTTAGATTCCATGAGTCTTTGGGACAGGCCATTCTAATGGACCTTTTGCCCTTATACAGATGATCTGAATCTCAGACAAAATTGGCCTACCAATGTTTAAAGGTCACATAAATCTCTTTGACATTTCTCTCTCTCTCTTGAAAAAATAAGTAAAACTTTCCTGTGCTTTTAATGTATGGATAATATAATTGCATTTTGAAATGTGTCCCACCCTGGAAGTTTTGCTTGGAAGAAGCTTGTGGGTTGATAAAAGTATGAAAATCTTAACCTGCTTTGAATTTATTCTATGCAGAAGATGTCTTAATGTGTAAGAAGTAGCTTACACTGACTTTCATTAAATTTATAATGTAATTCTATTTCTATGTTGCAAATTAGTTCCATTGAGTTAATCAAGATTTAATTCTACATAACTGAATACAAGATTGCAGCTTTTATGATTCATACTTGAACTTGTTTGTGACGTAACATCTCAGTCTCACAGGACTTAGGTTCCCTCTGTGTAGGTGCCTGAGGGATTTCTGTAGTCATTATCATGAGTCCTTGAGGAAAGTATTGAGGTCTTTAAGGTAACCTCTGGACAAAATTAAGTGAACAGTCTAAATACATTAATTAATTCTGTTTCAAGGATAAAGCTTAAAATAGCAAACACAGACTTACTGTACTGAAGTGACACAAAGAAAGTATTAGGTAAAAGACTGTGTTGTAGAATGCAGTTCTGTGTTGGGAAAAAGAAATGAAAATACAAACAGATGGATTCAAACATCAGCCATAATGTGGTTTATGGTCTTCAAAGGTAGCAGCTGTGTAGAGCGCATTGCAGTAATCGGGCAAGGGGTAATAGGGACATGAGTTACTACAGCAAAATGACTGCAGGTAGAGCTATAATTAATATATTATTTGGATTGGGGCAAAGGACCTCCTAGATATCAGCTCAGGAAGGGAAGTGCTGCCTCCTTAAGAGACACCACTGGAACTAACAGAAAACTGACATGAATAAATAACAATTCCATCTTGATGCAGTTCAACTTTAGCCTGTTTTCTCCTGTTTCCTGTCGTTAGGAAGTGAACTTGATTTTGATTGCACTTCCCTGCATAACTCTACCTATAGCATTGTTCTCTTATTAAAAATTTTTAAATGGCTTTCCATATCTAGTTTCTACTACTAGATAAATTGAATTTAAAAAATGAGCAGGGCATATGCCATCTATCTCAGTGCCAGACAAAGGTCTTCAAAGCCTGTTAAAATGTCATCAGGGTGGGGGTGACTTGAGCCTCTGGCAACATGCAGATGCCATCACAGAGTAGACATGCAACCTGGTTCCATAAATTCATACTATTTTAAAGATGGGACCTGCAGCATAGCCACTCTGGGAGATCATATTTGACAGGCAGAAAGACAATCCTCAGATAGCCAAGCCCTAAGCTGAAAAGGGATTTGCTGTGATCGTTCTGAAAGATTTCCAAAGTTTTCGGGAACAAGAAGAAAGTCAAGGAAACAATAGGTCCGCTAATGGGAGCAGATGGCAAGAAGGATGACAGGCAGCAGAGAAAAAGAACTGCTTAATTTCTTCCTTCTTTATGTCTGCAAAAGAAACCACCCAAACTATCAAAAGTGGCGCTAGGGGAGGTAGATTGTTAGTTATCTGCACCCCCAGATACTTAATACTTGATACTGAGTTGATTATGATTATGCCAGCCCTTTCTAAAATCTACAATGATCTCCTTTGTTTTATTAACATTTAGAACCAGGTTACTTTTATTGCACCCGTCCACTACAGCCGGCCTTCCACCTCCCACCCCTGGCCCTCTTTTACTTACATTTTTAGTAGTTGCTCAGCAGGGAGGGGTAGAAACTTTCAGACAGCTCACCTTCGCTGCAGACAACTTGCAGCACCGTTTGCTACTGTTCACCTTGATGACCCACAACTGCTGTGCCAAATCTTCCTCTGCTTGTAATAACTCTGATCTAACTGCCTCTCATGTCTTCCCCACAAATTTTGCCCCTTCCTTCAAAATAAAGGGATAACATTTTGAAATGGAATTGGTCAAAAGCATTGCTCATTTCCACAATAATTTGGATTGACCCACAGAAATAGGATAACAAACTATTATAATGGGGAACATTGAGTGTTTTTATATATAGATGCCAAATATTGAAAGGGATCATCCAAGAGTGTCTGAATCTTATTGGTCATTCAGTCATTTGAAAACTTGCCAAAGAAAAGGTTGTTGATCATATAATTATTCAGACCCAATGATTTTTTTCCAGGAGAGCCTTTTTTTTATTGAGGCTGACTTTTTCTCTTAAGGAGAAATTTATAATTTCTGGACCCAGCAAGCACTCAAGAGACAATAAGCCATGAGGAACAGGGATTAAGCAAACATGTAATTGATGAAACGTTCACACGCTTATATTTTAACAATGCATTGCAATCTCAAATCTGTCCCCTAAATATCCTGGAAAACTTTGAATTGTGAAAAGTGTAGAATCTAAGTAACAATGATTATGAGGGCAGCAGACCGACTTCAGTTTGAGTGTCCCAACACAAGACACAAGCCTGAGTCCCTCTTAACAATATCTATATAGAAAATTTATATGGCTGCTTATGTCCATATTTAATCCTGAGCATCTCACAACAAACCATAAAAATAGATTAAAAACCTATAAAATGCAACCATAATATATTAATCAAGTCATTCAAACATCATAGCACCCTGCCAGTTACTTCTGTATTGAGCTCAATAGCCTTTAAAAAAAAAAAAGACCGATTCTTACCTCTTTCTAGTAAAACTTCTGCAAGGTTTCTGGCTTTTTTCCCCTCTCTGGTTTCTTTTTTGTTGTTGGATTTTTTTTGTTTATAGCTTTATATTTGTTCCAAAAGCACTTGAGAAATATTTTTTTCTCTTTTTTTCTGTGTAAGTGCTTTGTACAGCATCTCATTTGAAGCACTTCACAAATAATAGAGAAAGTACATATGCCACATCTAGCTAACTTTGGCCAAGGCAAACAATGTAGATTTTTTTTAAAAAAATGCCTTTTAATCATTCACTAAGTACCTCATGAAAATATAGTTGCACATAATGCATTCAGGCCATAGCCCATATCAAGTCCTTCTAACCATGAAATAATTGTTGCAGTTGTATCAAGGGTTCTATTTAAAACATGCTGTTTACCTTTTTGCCTGAATGGATAGATGATGATTTATTTGTACTGTATTGCTGTTACAATCATTATATTCCCATCTCATTATGCCTCCCAATGTGGATTACTGCAATAACTCTGCCCAGTGTTGCCCTTGAAGACTGTCTGGAAGCTGCAGTTAGTCCAGAATGTGGTAGCATGAGCAATAATGGGTTGCTCTATGTTATACCGGTACCATTGCTTCACAAACTGCACTGGTTCCCAGAAGACTTCTAAGTAGGGGTCAAGGTCTTTTTTTTTTATAATTTTTTTATTAAATTTTTTAAAAAACTTTTAACAATTATAACGTAATAACATATTGATTCAACTGAAAACAAACAAATTACATATTAAAAAAAAACAAAAAACCATACAAATAGCTGCTTGGAACCCCCCTCCACAAGACCCTCCAACAACCCACTTCTCTTGAACTTTCGTTCCTCCTCCTCAACATCTAAAGCGCTAACTAAAATTCTCCCGAGCATCCTACAAAAATTATCTAATCCCTTAAACCCCCAACTACAGTTGAAAAAAAAAATAAACTAATATATATTATCTCCCTCCCCCCTCCCCCCCCAGGCTTCCCAGAATGAATACAGGGTAAAAAACACAAGAAACCCCACTAAACTACTATATTAAAGTATTTATCCATATATCAAATCTAATTCTTTCAACTGATATTTCTTTTGCATATAATCAATCCATTTCTTCCAGTCCATCAAAAACGTTTCATTTGAGTGGTTCTTCAGGTATGCCGAAATCTTGGCCATCTCAACAAGATGGGTAACTTTTAATGTCCATTCTTCAATAGATGGTATTTCAGATGACTTCCAATATTGTCCCACCAACAGTCTTGCAGCTGTAGTCAAGTTCAAAATCAATTTAGTCTCTATGGTGGAACAGTCCTTTGTAATACCCAACAAAAACAACTGTGGTACAAACTCAATACGCTTTTTCAAGATATTTTGAAGAATCCACCATATTTTTATCCAAAAAGCCTTAATTTTTTTACAAGACCACCAAATGTGAAAATAAGTAGCGTCCATAGAATCACATCTCCAACATTTGGGTTGCAAGTTTGGATACATAAACGATAATTTTTTTGGATCTAAGTGCCATCTGTAAAACATTTTGTAAAAATTTTCTCTTAAGTGCTGAGCTTGTGTAAATTTAACATTTTTCACCCATATTCTTTTCCAAGTTTCCATCATAATTGGGTGTCCGAAATTACCTTCCCACTTAATCATACAATCTTTAATTAATTCAGTTCCAGAATCAATTTCAATTAAAGCATCATATATTCTTCTAATATGCATCATTCTTTGATCTCTAATTTGAATAATTAATTTTTCATCATCCTTTAAGGAAAAACCCATCTTGACATCTTTTTGCCATCTGGCTTGAAGTTGTGCATATGAATACCAATTAAGAGCTATTCCTTCCTCCCTTAATCTGTCTAATGATTTCAGTTCTAGGCTATTCCCCTCTTTATTTAAAAGTTTATCATAGGGCACCACGTCTTGAATTTGTTGTATACCTACACTCTGTATTCCGTGCCTGGGGACTGTCCATAAAGGAATTTTGCCATTTAACTTATAATAATATTTTTTCCAGACACGCAACACAGAGTTTCTTATTATATGCTCTTTAAAACCCCTATCCAGTTTTTTATCATAAACTAAGTACGCGTGGAACCCGTATACTAACCCATATCCTTCTATATTTAATATTCTTTCATTTGTTAAGTTAATCCAATCACTTATTGCCACTAGAACTGCTGCATCATAATATAATTTAAAATTAGGCACTTTCAAACCACCTCTCTCTCTTGTGTCTTGAATAATTTTAAATTTGACCCTTGGTTTCTTGCCATCCCAGATAAATTTGTTTATACCTTTCTGCCATTCATCAAAATTTCCATCCTTTTTAAGTATTGGTAACATTTGAAATAAAAATAAGAATTTCGGCAATACATTCATTTTAATAGCGGCTATTCTGCCCAACATAGATAATTGTAATTTTTTCCAATTCTCCAATTCTTTTTGTACTTTGCACCATAAGAGTTCATAATTATTCTTATATAATTTACCATTTGAAGCTTCTATATAAATTCCTAAATATTTAACTTTTTTAACTATCTCGCATCCCGTTATTCTTTCCAGATCTTGTTTTAATTTATTATCAAAATTTTTAACCAACATCTTTGTCTTGGATAAATTTAATTTGAAACCTGAAACTTTTTCATAATTTCGAATAATTTCCATCAAACTCTGAGCCGATTGTACTGGCTGAGTTAGTGTCACAAGTAAATCATCTGCAAAGGCACATAATCTATAATCATGTTGTCTAATTTGTACCCCCCTTAATTCCTCTGATGCTCTAATCCTGTTCAATAGTACCTCTAAAGTTAAAACAAACAACAAAGGGGATAAGGGGCAACCCTGCCTAGTACCCTTTTCTATATTAAATGAATCTGTTAATTGTCCATTCACTATGATCTGTCCTGTTTGTTTCTGATATATAGCTGATATAGAGTTAATAAACTGGTCCCCCATTCCCATCCTTACCACAAGCCTTTGCAGAAATGTCCAATTCAATCTATCAAAAGCTTTTTCTGCATCTAAAAACATTAAGACAGCCGGTACTTGAATATGTTTATCCAAATATTCCAATATGTTAACAAGTTGTCTAACATTGGTTTTCATCTGTCTCCCTTGTAAAAAGCCAGTTTGATCCGGGTGAATCTTCTGTGTCAAAACTGTCATTAATCTATTAGCCAAGATTTTTGCAAAAATCTTGTAATCCGTATTTAATAAGGAGATAGGTCTAAAATTTTCTACTTGAACATTATCTTTGCCCTCTTTAGGAATCAAGCATACATTAGCCGTTTTCCAAGAGGGTGGAACCCGACCACCCTCTTGTATATTGACAAATAACTCCCTCAAATGTTCCACCATTTCCTCCTGTAAACACTTATAATAGGTAGAATATAAGGGGCAAGAAGTATTTCACCAAGAAACTATTAAGAAGGCTTTTCTAGAGTTCTACACCAAATTGTATGCTGAAGAAAAAGTTCAAGAGAAAGAGATAGATGCCTTTTTACAAAATCAAAATGTTTTGGAAATTACTTTGGAACAAAGAGATAGATTAAATGCTTTGATTAGGTCAGAAGAAATTATTGATGCAATTAAACAATTGAAATTGGGAAAATCTCCAGGAACTGATGGTTTTACCACGATTTAAGGGTCAAGGTCTTGACTGTGACATATGAAACCATTAATGGGAGGAGAGGGGATATTTGAAGCATCCTTTACTTCAACTCTTTCTACTCCCCCACTATGTTCATCAGGAGGGATATGTTTTGCTTACTTTTTCCATCATGTACTTAATCATTCAAGTATCATTCCAAGTGGGATTAGATTGGCCCCAACTCTGCTGAACTTTTGGAAAGATTTCCAGATCTACTGGTTTTCCAGGCTTAGGAGCTGGGAGGTAGTTCAAGTCTGAGTTATTGCTAATTTATTGTTGATGGTCTTATCCTCAATTGCCATGTTTCTTTGTTTTTTACTATGTGTGTATTTATATTTTCTTATTTTTATTATATCTATTGTCTTTGCTGCCCCAAATCACCAGGACAACATGGATGGCAATATCAAATAATAAATAAATATATGAGATAGATAGATGATAGATAGTGATTGATAGATAGAGATAGACATAGAAACAGATAAGTAGATAGAGATAGATGATAGACAGAAGATGGATGGATGGATGGATGGATAGGCAGGCAGGCAGGCAGGCAGGCAGGCAGGCAGGCAGGCAGGCAGATGAGAGAGAGAGAGAGAGAGAGAGAGAGAGAGAGAGAGAGAGAGAGAGAGAGAGAGAGAGAGAGAGAGATATGATAAGAGATAAATGTCACAGGGAAGATATTTCCGAGTCTCCAGTACACAAGAGATACATCGGACAGTAAAGAAGATTTCCAATAAATTGATAATTTTCAAAAACAGTTGATAAGAATTATTTTCCAGATATACATAAGAGAAAATATTCAGTACAAAAACCCCAAATGTGATTGGCAATATAGTGTACTTTAAATCATGATAATATTTTAGAGACTTCTTTCATATAATTAAAGTCCTAATCAAATTGCTTTTTATTTTAATTATAACAGTAATTTAAATACTGTGTTTTCTGCAAATATAATTAAGTATATATGGAATTCAATATAAGACAAATTAAAATAAACAGGAATTGGTAAGAGAAATTATTTTCTGAGTAGAATACTTTAAAAAAATTAAGGAAGAAATGGTACATGTACCAGGAAACAAATGCTTCATTAGAGAACAGATGGGATGAGATGTGAGCTTCCCAGAATCATTGGGCGTCAGTATCATACAAGTTCAATAGTATAAAAATGAAATAAAAAAGATAAAAGAAAGGACAAAATGGAACATGACATACCATGGAGAAAAAGGAAAGTTGGTTAAATCTTAGTAGCAACATAATAGAAAAGTTATCAAATGGGGGCATTGTCTAAGAATCATTAAATAAATATTGTGACATTAAGTATATATGCAATTAAAGTAGAAATGGAAAAACCATTGTACAAAATGAAGTTTGGAAAATTGGAAATTTTGTTTGAAAATTGTAGGCCGTGTTAGGTTTTATGTTAGTTATTTCAGTGTTTGTTGATTTTATTGTGATTTTATTGTGAGCCTCCTTGAGTCCTAAAAGAAAACAGATGCAAATAAATGTAATAAAGGAATAAAGAAATACTCCTACATTTTTGAAATGATTGTACTGATCAATGAGTTAGATCAATTGTAATAAACTGCTAAATTTTGGGGTAGAATTCATAAACTCTTCATACAGATTTCATATCAGGTTCCATAAGAACCTAAAATGTATAGTTAATAGCTAGTACTATTTGTGTTGTGCACTTTTACCATATGAGAATATACCTTACAAAACAACAGTATATTATCTTCCTAAGGATATTTGATATAGAGATTTTCAATTGTTTCTTAAATATTAATAAGAAATAAATACCCTTTTTGTTTGTTGATTAAAATTTAATTGATTCTCAAATAAAATATTAAGCAGGCAAATTATTTTGTAGCATGTAGCATGCCTAAAGTTGGCTGCCAAAATGACATGGTACTTTTAGAAAAGTTGGAACAGTGTTAATGCTTCTTTGCTGGAGGCACCACACCTAATCAAATCAAGTTTATCCCAGCAAGTATTTTCATCAAAGAGAGTTCACAGTAGAACAACTTCTAAAATTAGTGAATTATGGCATTAAAAGAATGTATCTTAAAGCCAAAGTGAAATGCTAATGAAGGAAGGGTCTAGTGATTGCAGCCTAGCTTTCAGTAAAAACTCTTGTTACATCAAATATTTTTCTGACATTGATGCTACCATTTATATCTAACATATATTTGTCATCTGTCTGTCTTCTACATTGATTTCATTAGGCTTAACAGACAGTGGAAGTTTTTTTTTCATGCTACAGTAAATATTTTAAACCCTCATGAAATAATAAACCTTTTGGATTTAGTGATATCTTGCAATCTAATCTCATTGCCTCAACCTTTATTCAAAAAGATCCATTTAGAAGTATAAATAGATGACTGTCAATCAGATATGACCTTACAGGGTTATCCAGTGTAAATTACCAATGTAAATTGTAGTTTCTGTATACAAAAAGGCAGATTGCTCTCTGTCTGTCTGTCTGTCTGTCTGTCTGTCTGTCTGTCTCTCTCTCTCTCTCTCTCTCTCTCTCTCTCTCTGTGTGTGTGTGTGTATGCATGTAATTTAGATCAGAAAAATGGCAAAGAAATAAAAGATCCATCCTTACATATTTTACCTAACATTTGCTGATCAGAAAGTATTTAAAAGTATGTAGACATATCTGATCATGTTTTCTCATATTTTTTTCAAATTATGTTCAGTTCCCTTCAGCTATGCTTCTGGTGTTCCTCTCACTCCTACAAAATTCACATACACATACAAGCACTTTGGTACTGTTAAGAGACAGTAACTAGTGACATATCTGAGTTGCAGGAAATTTGAAGCTATGCAACTAGAAGAGGAATAGTTTCTGTAATAATTTCCAGTTTTGGATTAAATGTCACAATAAGGGTCATCTTCATGCTGATCTTTGCTGATCTCGGAAAGTTGAAGAAAGTCAGATCTGGTTAGTGCTTGCTTGGAAGACATCCAAAGATTCCAAGGCTGAAGGCTAAATTGGGAAAATTGAATTCAAGAAAGAAACAGTAAAGTACTTCTGTATTGTCACTAAGAAAACAGCACAAACATATCCATAGAGTCTTTAGCAGTCAAGATTGTTTGAAGGAGATTATTTTTAAAAAACATCTGGATTAAATGAAATAGTAATTTAGAGGTTTAGACACTTTTCTTCAAACTTTATATTCAGCTACTGATATTTCCACAGAGCTCTATTAGGATGATTAAAACTGATAACCTTTCATGTGTTTTATACGCACCTTAAAATGTATCTTTATTATAAAATATACACTAGCATATTATTGGACATGGGTAATGTCTCTTATTATAAATTCATATTAACTTTTTAAAAAGTCTGTTTTTCAATTAGCAAACCCTTTTCAATTTGTACACTGGCTTTATTCCACTTAAACAAAACAAAATTCTAAGAGAGTTAAACTCTCAGTGATGAAGTGGAATAGCTGGTTATGGAGAATGTGGAAGACGCTCACTAGCAAGTATACCTGAGAAACATAATTTCATAATATGTTGTTAAATTGCTGCCTCTTGTAATTTACCCATGATTATTCCTGAATATTGTACATTAAAATCAGGTTGGCATATTTTTCTGTTTAGGATTTTCAGGAAATGTTCAGTTTTTCATGCTATGGGTATTAAATAAAAAGCGGTGCTGAAAGAAAGCAACTCTTTCTATTTGTCGAATGAAATTTATCTTAAAGGCATTCAGGTATTTTTAAATCTCCCTCTTTCTGTTTGTTTTTATTATCAGAGACTGTCAACATGGCAAACTTTGATATATTTAAATGTATTCAACATTGGAAATGTAAATGTTCCTTTTCCAGTTTTATTTGCCTTGCAACGAAAAATAGTTTCTATAATGGATGAAATCATAAGCTAATAATATCCAGTTGATTTTTATGAGTCATAGTCTTGAGTGGGTGGTGGGATTTGTTTGGATTTTTTGGGGGGTGTTTTTGTCAGATGAAAGATCGATATAGCAGTTTGAACAAAGTTCCTACCAGAGGCATATCTAGGCTGTTGGACTAATGGCTTATTTATTAATATTCATGAGCCATTTCATTTAGCTGTTGCTCTTGGGACTTGATTAAAGTAAGACTGTTACACTAGCTTCTGAAGCTGGAAAGAATGCTTTGAGTGACACAGCTAGCATGACAGAAATATATGGAGCCATCTCTGTAAGAATGTTAGAAGTTCTTCTGGGTTAAAGTTGTACTATTCAGCCACATTTCAGAGTGATATGATGGAATGAATTTCTACATGTCTGGCTTATTCTTTTAATGCATTTTTTGTTTCTTAAGGTCTGAAAAAAGAAATGACCATGTAGATGCCAACTGCCCAAATACAGCATAATGGGAAAGAGTGAATGGAGTGGAATTGGACTGCAATCTTGAAAACAGCCATTTTGTGGACTATCACCTGGTGGGAGACATTTCTATCACTCATTGCTTACTCTGCTCATGTTACTGTTCGCATAAAGTGGATTTGTTCTTAGGCTGGAACTTGAGTTTTTACCCTTACAAATTTTTAATTTGTACATAGCACACTGAACAGAGCAATATTATCAGCAATGGGTGACATGACAAACAGCGATTTTTATTCAAAGAACCAAAGAAATGAGGCCAATCATGCAGGAGAATTTGGGTGTACGCTTCAGGATCTCCGTTCTCTTATGGAACTTCGAGGAACAGAAGGAGTGGTTAAAATTAAAGAGACGTACGGGGACACGGAAGGCCTCTGTAGACACTTGAAGACTTCGCCAATAGAAGGTAAGCGATATTAATGTTTTCATTTGTAAACTAGCCTCAATGGTTTCATATCATGGTATGTACAATGTCTTTTTAATCCTCCTTAAGACGAGTTCATCAAATAGATTTTGAGTTGTGTATTTGTGGTGTGCCTAAATTGGAAAAGAAAATTGCGAAGGGGAAAAACTTCAAGAAAGAGATTGGAGAACAGTGAGACAACTCACTGTTGAAACTTCTGTAGTGTGAAACTACAAAAATAGTACTGCTCTTGAAAGTTGTTAAAAATGCTAATTTGATTTTTTTTAGAGGAGGTTTATTTTTAAAGGACTATATAATAAAAATTCTTGAAGATATTCCAGTTATTTCCATTGCCATATATGGCGCTACATGTGTGTTTGGATAGGATATTCTTTTTTCATATCATTCTTACAGTTCTCTGTTTCTTGATAGAGATATATCATCTTTCTGTGTGGGTTTGCTTTGAATACATGAAACATTGCACCACAGTCTGTGTTACACTATCACTGGAGTCTTATAAGAACCTCTGAGTGTTCATTCTTCATCTGTGCTTAAAAACTTTACTCAGGAAGTACCTTAATTAACAAATCAGGAAATCTATAATAATGCCAAGTAGGCATGGGAGAATATATCGGTTTCATTTTTTAATAGCACAAACTATTTCATTTCATGAAATGTATGTATATTTACAAAAATATACACATTTCATATTCATTTTTTCCTCACATATAAGTTTTTCAAATACTTTCCCCTAATTAAAAATATAAAATATCTCTTTTGAAATTTTTATAGTGTGCAGGGTAGATGGACTCAGTTACAATGGTAATAAATGCATTGTTGGGAGACCAGATTAGGTCAGATCATTTTCATGGAGAAAATCTATGTAGTTGCTTAAGGACTTGATGGCACATAATGAGTCAATTTTATAATGTATGCATTTTTATCAAAACCATTTTGCAAGTGTTAGAAGGATTATATATAATGTTTGAAATGTATAATCATATTTTTATATGTTTATACTTATGTTCTAAGCATTTCATGATTCTTCAGAAATAACATTTCTGAATTATGGGCATTGCATTTTGTGATATTAGGCTTCGGAGATGATTAACAATGATAAGTTATCCTAGAAAGTCTAAACTGATAAAATTGATTTCATCTATCTATCTATCTATCTATCTATCTATCTATCTATCTATCTATCTATCTATCTATCTATCTATCTATCTATCTATCTATCTATCTATCTATCTATCTATCTATCTATCTATCTATCTATCTACAGTGGGGCAAAAAAGTATTGAGTCAGCCACCAATTGTGCAAGTTCTCCCTCTTAAAAAGATGAGAGAGGCCTGTAATTGTCATCATAGGTAGACCTCAACTATGAGAGATAAAATGAGAAAACAAATCCAGACAATCACATTGTCTGATTTGGAAAGAATTTATTTGCAAATTATGGTGGAAAATAAGTATGTGGTCAATATCAAAAGTTCATCTCAATACTTCATTATATATCCTTTGTTGGCAATGACAGAGGTCAAACGTTTTCTGTAAGTCTTCACAAAGTTGGCACACACTGTTGCTGGTATGTTGGCCATTCCTCCATGCACATCTCCTCTAGAGCAGTGATGTTTTGGGGCTGTCACTGGACAACACGGACTTTCAACTCCCTCCAAAGGTTTTCTATGGGGTTGAGATCTGGAGACTGGCTAGGCCACTCCAGGACCTTGAAATGCTTCGTACGAAGCCACTCCTTCGTTGCCCGGGTGGTGTGTTTGGGATCATTGTCATGCTGAAAGACCCAGCCACGTTTCTTCTTCAATGCCCTTGCTGATGGAAGGAGGTTTGCACTCAAAATCTCACGATACATGGCCCCATTCATTCTTTCCTGTACATGGATCAGTCGTCCTGGTCCCTTTGCAGAGAAACAGCCCCAAAGCATGATGTTGCCACCCCCATGCTTCACAGTAGGTATGGTGTTCTTTGGCTGCAACTCAGCATTATTTCTCCTCCAAACACGACGAGTTGTGTTTCTACCAACAGTTCTACTTTGGTTTCATCTGACCATATGACATTCTCCCAATCCTTTTCTAGATCATCCAAATGCTCTCTAGCAAACGTCAGACGGGCCCGGACATGTACTGGCTTAAGCAGGGGGACATGTCTGGCACTGCAGGATCTGAGTCCCTGGCGGCGTAGTGTGTTACTGATGTTTGCCTTTGTTATGTTGGTCCCAGCTCTTTGTAGGTCATTCACTAGGTCCTTGTGTGGTTCTGGGATTTTTGCTCACCGTTCTTGTGATCATGTTGACCCAACGGGGTGAGATCTTGCATGGAGCCCCAGATCGAGGGAGATTATTAGTGGTCTTGTATGTCTTCCATTTTCTAATTATTGCTCCCACAGTTGATTTCTTCACACCAAGCTGCTTGCCTATTGCAGATTCAGTCTTCCCAGCCTGGTGCAGGTCTACAATTTTGTTTCTGGTGTCCTTCGACAGCTCTTTGGTCTTCACCATAGTGGAGTTTGAAGTGTGACTGTTTGAGGTTGTGGACAGGTGTCTTTTATACTGATAACAAGTTCAAACAGGTGCCATTAATACAGGTAATGAGTGGAGGACAGAGGAGCCTCTTAAAGAAGAAGTTACAGGTCTGTGAGAGCCAGAAATCTTGCTTGTTTGTAGGTGACCACATACTTATTTTCCATCATAATTTGCAAATAAATTCTTTCCAAATCAGACAATGTGATTGTCTGGATTTGTTTTCTCATTTTGTCTCTCATAGGTGAGGTCTACCTATGAGGACAATTACAGGCCTCTCTCATCTTTTTAAGTGGGAGAACTTGCACAATTGGTGGCTGACTCAATACTTTTTTGCCCCACTGTATCTATCTATCTATCTATCTATCTATCTATCTATCTATCTATCTATCTATCTATCTATCTATCTATCTATTTATTATAATAGAGCTGGAAGGAACCTTGGAGGTCTTCTAGTCCAACCCCCTGCTCAAGCAGGAGATATACCCTTTCAGATAGGTGGCTGTCCAGTCTTTTCTTAAAAACAACCATGGATGAAGCACACACAACTTTTAAAGGCAAGCTGTTGTACTGGTTAATTGTCTTCACTGTTGGGAAGTTTCTCCTTAGTTGTAAGTTGCTTTCTCCTTGATTAGTTTTCATCCATTGTTTCTTGTCTTATCTTCTGGTACTTTGGAAAATAAGTTGACCCCCTCTTCTTTGTGGGAGCCTCTCAAATACTGGAATACTGCTATCAAGTCATTCCTAGTCTTTCTTTTCTCTAGGTTGGCCATACCCAATTCCTGCAACTGTTTTTGTCTCCAGTCCCTTAATCACCTTAGTTGCTCTTTGCACTTTTTCCAAAGTTTCAACATCTTTTTTGTAATGTGGTGACCAAAACGGGATGCAGTATTCCTAATGTGATCTTACTAAGGATTTATAAAGCAATACTAATACTTCACATGATTTTGACTTATGCCTCTGTTTATACAATCAAGGATTTTATTAGCTTTTTTGGCTGCTGGCTCATATTTACATGATTACTAGAACTCCAAGGTCCCTCTCATGGTTACTATTTTTGAGCCAGGTTTCACCTAATTTGTTCTCGTACCTTTGGTTTTTCCTGCCTAAGTGTAAAACCTTGCTTTTGTCCACATAAAGTTTCATTTTGTTGGATAAGGCCCATTGTTCAAGTCTGTCAAGATCTTTTTGGATCCTGATCTTGTCTTCTGGGGTGTTGGCTGTTCCTGGCAGCTTAGTGTCATCTGCAAATTTGATGAGTTCCCCTTCTGTTCCCTCATCTAAGTCATTTATGAAGATATCAAAGAGTACTGGGTTTAAAATGGAACTGCTAGATGTAGTACCATTAAGGACTATTTGTGAGTATGGTTTGTCAGCCAGGTACAAATCCACCTGGTGGTGATGTTGCCTATCCCACATTTTTCTAGTTTACCAAGAAGTAGGTTGTGGTTTACTTTCTCGAATGCCTTGTTGAAGTCCAAATATACTATGTTCTCAACATTTCACTGGTCTACTAATTTAGTCACTTTGTCAAAGAATGAAATAAGATTGGTAGGCATGATGTGTTTTTAATAAACCCATGCTGGCTACCAGTTATAACTTTATTTGTTTCTAGATGTTCACAGATCTGTTTTTTTATTATTTTTCCAATATTTTCCCAGGTATTGATGTTAGACTGATTGGTCTGTAGTTTCCTGGGTCTGTTTTTTTCCCCCCTTTCTTGAAGATGGGAACCATATCAGCTCTTTTCCAATCCTCTGGTAGTTCCCGGATACTCCAGGATTTTGTGTAAAGATATGGTGCAATGGTTCTGACTAACATATGCCAGTCCTTTAGAACTCTGGGATGTAATCCATCAGGTCCCAGTGATTTATATTCATCAAGGTCAGACAAGTGTTCTCTTACCTTTTTTTGCTCATTTTAATTTTTATTTCTAGTCTGTCTGTATCCCTTTTTGCTTTTCTGAGTTTAGCAACTACTCTGTTGCCACATGTTATGACACATAATAAGAAAGTAACATTCATTATTATTAAATAAAATTAGATTGTTCTTTCAGTATAGTAAATAGAAACAAGAAAATAAACATATTGTTATTTAAACATAGCCAAAACATAGTTAAAAACTCGATTCTGTAAATCAGAAGATAAGGAAGTCGGTGCAGTTCAAAACTCAGGACTAAAGGAAATGAATAATAGGTAACTCGATCGATTGATCATGTTTATGTATTGCTGCATTCAGGAATGATTTCTGATGAGTTGCGTCATTAAAACATTATAAAAAACTAAAAACCAATAAAATAACAAATCTATTACAATATTGTAGGAAGTACTAGCCTGATCTCCAATAGGAGGCTGTTGCATAATATGGGGAAATGTAATGTAACTGAAAATCATTACCTGCAAACCCAAACTCCCTTTAACTAAGGGGATGGTCTGATGTAATGTTCCATACTTTGTCTAAGAGGGAGCAGGACTGTTAAGGGGGGGGAGGGAGAAACAGGATTATTACTGGAAATATTTCTTAGTCCAGTGAGGGGGGAAACAAATTTTTTTTAGAGTATTTACATTAGGTATAAGTTGATCTGCAAAATTGCTCTTGCAGTCTTTCAGGATTTTACTATATTACCCTAACAAGAAATATCATTCCAGGAACCAAATGACCCTTGTTTCCTGATTTTACCAGTATCAAAGGACTTGCATGGATGAGAGCAATAAAAGATGCTAAGAGCAAATCCAAATGGGATGAGTTGGATGGGCTACTTCTCTTTCTGTCATGAAACAAGAATAAAATATAATACTATTATAGTGACCAGAAAGAAAAATACTGCTAAAACAAAATAAAATATTCAGTAATATCCATATGGTTAGCAAGAACACCGAGTTATAAATATGGAAGATCTTGCATCCGCCAGAGCTAGTTAGTTGTTTCCCAAAAATCCTGTCATCCAGCTCCTACCCTTTTGTGACAAGGAATTTAGCAAGTGTGGATTGTAGAAATTTGGTCTGAATCACCTCAACCGTGTTTCCAAGCATAGAAATCAATCTAGCTACATAAAATTTTGACCCAAATTTTAGCTTGAACTTCAGCAGTTAAAACCAGGAGCCAGGATAGAGTTCAAAAGTATGCACCAGTATCTGATCTACTAATGGCCAAAGCAAATTGAGTTCAGTCCCTGGCTACAAATAGTGTCTCCATCTTATTCTTAGGGTGGAATATTGGTTTATTCTATTTATTAGAAGGCAGAAAGTGTGAGGTCCTATATTCATTTTTCTTTAATAGTCAAAGTGGCCCATGGTTTCAGAATACCGTTTCTCTTCTCTTTTCCAGAATTAAGAGGAAGTGATTCCCTGGTGATATGGACAATGAGAGAAAACTGTTTTTCAGATATATGACACATAGGATGACACTGTTAATACTATGAGAAGTTCAGATTCAATAAAAATTAATTTGCTAGCAACTAAAACTAGATTGCAAGTAGGTATTCCAGTCTCAATATTCAAGATCAGTTCTGAAAGACATAGTATGGTCAACTTCTTTCATAGCTTGTACTTCATTTTGTTGAATGATTTGGTCCAATTCTGGAATTTATGAACTACATATTTGTCTTTCTCTTGATCCTTCACTTCTTTCCATCCTTTGGACAAGATGCTCTTGGAGGCATTACAGTAGCATTCCAATGATGTACCATTTCATAATGATGGAAATTGCATGATTCTTCCATTGTGAATTATAAAATAAATGCTCAGAAATCTTTAATTTATTTTCTTGTTGTTCCAAGTATTGAATGTAGCTTCACATTCCCCAAACTTTCTTGCCAGTTTCATGATCCTCTGATGAAGCCCATTCTGCTTCCAAATCAACATTCAAGTATTCTCATAGATATCCTAATTTCATTAAATCTTCCCGCCCTCCACACAAAGATAACACCATATCTACTGATATCCAGACAGGCATTCAAGTGACATAATATGACATAACTGCCATGTTGCCTCTTTAGCCCTCCTCCCACCTCCTGGTAGACACTATAAACAGTGTTGATATTTTTTGAAGAGAATGTGAAAATCAGAGCATTAATCATCAGAGAGGTATTGCATGAAATTTATAGTCAGGTGTGCAGACCTCAGTACTCAACTGCTTCAAAACATGTTGAATTTGTTACTCTACACATTTTCATGTAAAAATGTTGTCCCGGTATTTATTGTTTGTGCTGCAACAGGAAAAAGGGACAGTCACAGAGAGCAGACAGGAAGTTGGCCATGCTGGGAATGTTGCTGACATAGCTACTGTATGAAAAGGGACAGACGCAGAAATAAAGAGTTACATAGAAGGTCACGTGGTTTGTTTGGAACTCGTCATTTTTAGTACTCATCTGCTAGAACCAATTAAGGATGAGTATCAAGGTATTGCTGTATTTGACAGTGCTTATATTGCTGTCCTTGAATCAGAAAGAACTTATTTCTCATTCTTGTTCAACCATGCAGTTGTTGAGCTTGTGTCAATCTCAGTGACAAATAGGAGAATACAAGTCTTAGGAGCTGGTGTAAAAAACAAATGTTAAGTAAGAAATCTTCATTTTTATATCTGTAGAGGGCAGCTTCTGTTTCCATTTCTGGCATCTAAAAGAGTCAGACAATTAATCCTAAAAGGGAAAGGTTGGTAGCTCTGTTTAAATGGCTAGTTTATTTTGCCTCTCGACTTTGGCATGGTTATATGTGGGAGCAGATGAGGAATAGAGAAGCATTTGTTTTTAATTGGGAAAAATAATCACCGCTTTGTTAACCTATATACTCTAGTAGTGGATTCTAGCATTGCACTAGATAATTTTAAAGATCAGGGTTACAGCCAACCTGGTTTTCAACCCTTGCATTCTGTGCTCTATAATTTGAAAAGAAGATATCCCTCCATTATATTAATATTTAGATAATGAATTAGGTGAATTAAGTTTATGTGAAGCATTAATCTCAACATTATGTGTTTTGGAAGAATGTTAGACAATTTACATTTAGATGTATCCAAACTGGGAAAAAGTTTATGTTAAAGTAAACCGAGGTCCTTTAATGTTTGGTGCAATTTGTTAATAAAAAATGGCAAACTGAATAACATCATTTTTTTTTCCGAAGAACTTAATTGAGATCTTTCATGAAATTCCAGTATTTGAAGAACTAATTAGGCAATTTATAGCTCATTTTTATTTGAATTTTCAAAGATAATATACTTGAAAAGATGCAGTAATTTTGAGAGACAATACTATACATGGGCCCTAGAAACAAATATATTGAAAAGCACACCAGTAGTTTCCAGGCAACAGTAGAATTTGATTGCATGTGGAGTGAAATGGACTTTTATAGTAAAGATGTACTATGTGTCTGCTATTCTTACTTTTTATAAATTTATTTGAAATATATTATAGGCTTGTGTTAATGATAAAAATCCTTTTTCAGAATTGCTTCAAATTACTAATGTAAACTTAATTACAATGAACTATAAATAATCGTCCAAACAAAATTAACCATAAACAGAAAAACAAAAAATAGTTGCAGTTAAAAAAAAAACAAAAAACAAACTCAAATGTTATTCTGTTACAATAGAACAGTTTAATATAGCAACTGAATAAAATGCATCCACATTTAAATAATTTACTAATTATTAGTAACTAATAATTGACTAAATAAACTAAATTATTTGACTGTCTGCCAAAAAAGGAATGCCCTTTTAGAATTCTTGTAAAGATTGTAATAGTAGGTTTCTTATTTTCCATTGAGCCCTGTCCATCATGCTGTAGGAATAGCCCCCTCCCATCTACTCTTATCATGAGCTTGATTTCATGAACTAATGTGTGACCAGGTTCATATAAGTGAAACGAATCCTTCAGATAACTTCATCCCATTTAGAACAGGAATAGGCAATCTTTTTAGTCTTAGGTAACGTGTCCCTGGACAGGCAACGTACAGGAAAGCAGAAATTCACATGTGGCACTGAACTTTGTTTGGTTTTGGCCTAGCATCTGCTTGTATGATTTTAATTTAGCATATCATGTGAAACTAATTCTGGTTAATTTATGCACTATTAAAATCAATTTTATGTGATTCTTGATCCAATCAATGTGTAATCTGACCTTGTAATCTGATTTTTCTAAACATCTGTGATTACACTCATCTCAGACCTCTTTTTTCTTAATACACATGACATCCAAAGTAGTACTGAAATTAATTTGCTTTGGTAAAACGTTGCTTTATGTCACTTAATATTGTTTGTTCCATAAATTATCTTTTTATTGAGAAATGAAAATGGTCTTTTAGAAGATGGCTGAAAAAAATCACTGGTTTTCATAATCATTTTAATTCATATAAAAGTATTTAATACCAGATAACATTTAATTGGCAGATAATGAAATATATGCTTTTTTTTAGCATTGAGAACATGCATTGGAAATAGAATGTGCCAGTTCTAATCTATTCTTCTGCCTTGGCCAGAAATATGTAACAGCCAGATGGGATGAGCACTAAAGCTAGAGTCCAAAAGTATTTGGAGGTCCAGATACATGATTTACCACACATTCAAAAACTAAAAAGTCGAACCCTGGCAGTTTCCTTCAGATGCATATTATCTTCAAATACAATTGTATGCTACTTTTGCAAAAAATCAAATATTATTCCAAAGGATGCAGCAAATGAATGAAAGATTTTTCTCTCCACGTTGACATAAGGAAACTTGGCTGCACATTGCATGCTTGCCTAAGTTATTATCCCATTATTTATTTTGACTTTTTCATAGTTTTAGCTACAGTATAAATTATATAGAACATGGCTTTACTTAGTTTTATACCTAACTGTTCAATATGTTCAGTGAGATATTAGCTTCTACTTCTGACAGTAACATTGCAGAGATCTGGCAAGACTTTGTTATAGGACAATTATCCATCAGAACAATCCTTCTGCACAGAAAACAGGAGTATTTTGGAATAGGGCTGTTTGTCACCTCTCCCAGGTAAACCCGACAGGAAATAAGACCAGATGAATTCAATTACATTATTGTAAGGATACAGTAACAGAATCTTGGAAGTTCGAAAACAGAAATTTCCAACCAGCCACTTTTAACTACTAGATTCATTAATGTAGGTCCTTCCTCAGTTTCTTTCTTTGACCGAACTACAGGCTTCTGCCTCTCTTGTCTGATGATTTCCTAGGCAGCATTTGCTCTCCCTTTTCCTCAAGGTTCTCCATGCATTCCATTATACTCTCACACAATTCAGCATCCCGTGTGTGGTATAATACTTAACCAATCAAGTAGCCAGAGGTGGTCACAGTGGTTCCATCAAGGAAAAGGGCCATTCTCTTCTCCTCCCCTTTCCTTGCTTTTAAAAAGAAGGCAGATATATAGTCAACAACTTAATGCTTTCTTTATTTTTATTTAGGATTGTAGAAAATGAAATATCCCAACAGCTATGGTAATAATTCTGGGAGAGAATTATACACAAACACACACACACACACACACACACATACAAATTTATTTCTTAATATAATTTTTCAGGTAAATATGATATGGTATTATATGATACTATATGATATGATACGATATTACATTATATTACATTACATTACATTATAATAGCAAATTTTATACAGATAGTCCTTGCTTTGCAAGCCTAATTGGGAGTGGAATTTCAGTTGGTAAGTGGTGTAGTGTTTAAGATAAAATTCACATGATCGCACTGCTCAGCAATGGCAATTTCGGTAGTCCAGGTTGCAGCTGTAAGCAAGGACTGTGTTGTTGTTAGGCAAGAACGTCATTTTCTTCTGCCCGGCTGCACTTACCTCTACTTCATCTCCCCCGCAACTTTGTCATTTTGGCTGCCCCTGAACTCCACCTCTCCTGCCACTCCTATTGTCTAGTATGCCACCCTGTACCCTTGCCACTCTGCACTCCTCTGCCAGCCACCCCAAAAGGGCAAAGCTGGGAGCGGGGAGATAGGCAGGTGGCTGAGTTGAAGTGCATATTGCGGTCATAATTTAGAGTGGGCTGCCAAGTGCCCAAATTTGGATCACGTGACCATGGGGGTTGCTGCAACAGCTGTAACTTCAAGGAACAATCATAAGTACCATTTGTTCAGTCCCATCATAACTTCAAATAGTCATTGAATGAATGGTTCTTAAGTGAGGGCTACTTGTATCTTTAGTGAACTAGCAGCAAAACAAAGTTGAAGCCCTTCCATATATAAAATAATTGAGTTTGTACTTTTCCACTTACAAAATTTTTTTGTTTACCTGTAATAAAATTGTTAATCCCAATTCAACCTTGGCACAGAAATGCATAGGTAAATAATTTCTCTCAGGACTCCTGTCAGGGTTTTCTTTAGCTGACTTCTTCCAGCAGCCAAAAGGTTAGATGTTTGCCTGTCAACTTAGGAAATAAAAGATTGTTTAAAACAGCATGGTGGGAATTCAGGTCCAAACAGTGCTTCTTTAGTGTTGCTTAGCTGAAGAGGCATTTAAGGGCTGTATTCTTTGAAGGAGCAGTACAAGAGGCAAATGTATGAGGCGAATGAGAGGAGAGTGACAGGCATATATTAATGGAACCACAATATAAAATAATAACACATATAAAATAAATCTTTCAAAAAGCAGCTAAAGTAGGAGGAAACCTAATTTCTATTTCATAGCTGTAATAAAGAAAGAATTATGACAAAATGGAGGTAGAGTTGTTGCTTGACTAGAGTGACTTTCACTATTGAAAGGACTGTGTTGTAGACTTAAGATAAATGATGTCTAGATAGATGCTGTTCAAAATGAACAGCCCTCTCTCAACAAAGGGGGAGGAATACAATATCATCTCTCTTCAGTCTACAACACAGTCCTTTCAACAGTTCCAAGAAGGCTCCACACCCATTTGGACTACTCCAGGTGGCATCAACAACTCTCTAAAAGAATGCAAATGACCACTGTCTGCAAGGAATATAAATCCTTCCATTCCCCATCATCCAGTCACAGCTGAAGAAGCTTCATGGATGATTTATGCTTGTCAATTGGACTGCACTTCTTAATCTTCTGGTTTTTATTATGTAGTGAACTAGATTTTGATCCTGTCCATCTGCTAATGTCTATATGAAGAGTCTTCATTTGTACTGCTTGAAATGATCGGCAATACAGTTTCTCTTTGCAAATCTTTATTATAGTAATCTGCCTCTGAATTGCTGCTTTTGCCAGTCCATATTTTTCATATCTAACATTTACATTCTATTACCTATTGCTAGTATTACATCTGATTTAATGCCTTTTACAATTTGTCATAGAATGTACTTCTATCATTGCAACTATAGTAGGTAATTTCACTGAGATCTACTTGTTTTAATAGATGCAATCCTGTCACTTACAGAGTTACAGCTGAGTACTCTCATCATGTAATCATGTGATTTAAATTGGTCTATTCTAGTCCTTCTAAGTTCACCTAGTCCAAAAATGTTCAATTGAGTGCATTTAATTTCTCCTTTGAGGTTTTCAAATTTTCCTTAACTCTTGCTTCTCACATTCTGTGTTTGAATTGCTTGTTCTCTTGTAAAATGATAAATTATTTTAATATTGATACCGTCACTGACAGCTTGATCTGGCCATATAATTTTCTTCAGATGTAATAGGTAATATTTATATTTCAACATCTGGCAATCTTGGGCAAATGTTTCAGCAATCTTAATATATTTTCTTTGCAAGTATAGAAGTTGTTTCCTAGTGTCTTCTAGATTTGATTTTGAGTTATTTAAACCAAAGTGATTTGGTTTCAGCTGAACAACTTGTACATTAGTTTATAAATAACTTACTTTTGCCCTTTCCTTTTTGAAAAAGCTAGTCCTACAAGAAAATCCTTCTTCCTTTTGTCTTGCATTTAGGATCACTGAAGCTACTGAGCATGCCCTTCATGTTAAGTTGCTAAATCCTGTAAAGGATGATGAAAGTCATCATTCAATATATATTCATCACATGTCAGTGACTATTTTTTGTTTTTTTATCTCATACATTTCCCTAGCGAAAGCTAGAAAAAATGCACATATACAGTACTTAATTATATTGTGCACTATAAAATAATAAATTTGAGTGTTAGTGATGGAATACAGAGACAAGTCATCTTAGCCTTTATAACTTTGTTAATGTTATTTCACTTACTTTCTCAGTTTGCACATATTCCAAGTAGTGACCTATTCCGTAACAGCAGATCAACATTTTGATTTTGATTGTACATTTTTGTTCACTAGAAACTGGCAGAGTGTTTGATATCTAGTTTAGAAATATATATATTGTATTTTAAAAGAATATCATAAAACACCCCACTCATAGTCCCATTTAAATTGAATTACAAGCTAATTGTGTTTGCTTAAAGGGCCTACAGATTTTGCAAGAACTCTGACAAGTCTATAACAGGAAGGTAAATTCATTGTGAAATATTTTCTCCAGAATGGCATTCCATGTTTCCTTTTGAAATTTAACAGACTTCCCTTTGTTTTTTAAGGCTTTTTCTGTCTTTTCGTATTTTTAGCCTCTTCTGTTTATTTTCTATACTGTATTTTATTTTTATGCCTTTTACCAACACAAAAGTTCAGTTTATTTTTAGTCCTGATTGTAAGTTGCTCTTATTGTAATTATAAATAAAAATAATTATGATAATATTATACATTATATATGATAGATAGATAAATCAATCGATAGACCATTTGATAGACAGACAGACAAACCATGTATATTCATAATTATAAATGTATTCAGTCAGGTAGATAAGTAAAATGAGGGGAAAAATTGGCAAAGGTCATTGGAAGAAAACCAGAGTTTCTATGTATTTCTTCTATGCTGTTCTATGACTATATTGTAAAAATAGTTTGATTTGATTTGATTTGACTCCTTCACCTTTTATAACAAACTCAAATTCAGGGTAGCATGTGGGAGATTTGGAAAGAAAAGAGGCATTGAAAAAGGTAATGCCTATTATCTAAAAAAAAAAATTCAACATAGTAGAAGAAATGACAGCTTTTGAACAGCAAGGCAAATTTAGGGTACTTAAAACAAGTTTCTGAAATAGAAAATAAATCTCAGTTTTTAGCCACAGCGATTTAACCTTTAGAACACCTAACAAAAGAAGTGTTATGCAAGTTGTTCTGTCATCTCAGTGATTGGCTCAAATGCCGAGGAGGGCAAACTTAGAATATTTTTGCTCAATTTGAATTTATACAACGATAAATCTGATTTCCTGAAAATTTCCTTCTTGAAAAGGTAGAGAGGGAGGCTCTCCACTTGGTCACTCATGCCTGGTCAATTCTCCTTGCCTATTTTGATGTGCTCTATATAGGACTACCTTTGAAAAGTATCTGAAAGCTTCAGCTGGTAAAAAATGAGCTGGGGAGGCAATTTTCGGTGTCCAATGAAGGGCACATGTAACATCCCTGCTCTTTGCTTCTGGATGCCAGTTTGCTAAGAAATGTGAAAGACAAATAAATAAAAAAATAAAAATTATATTGACATCTGGCAAAAAATATATTCTTCCTGCAAAAAAAAAAAAGGAAAAGGAGCATTTCTTAATATACATAAATTGATCACTCTATTGATGCAATTAATTGACCTCCTGTGTGTGTGTGTGTGTGTGTGTGTGCACATTTTACACAAACCATTTTTTCTCTTTAATAATAATAATAATAATAATAATAATAATAATAATGTTGGAAGGGACCTCTTGGAGGTCATCTAGTCCAACCCCCTGCTCAGGCAGGAAACCCTATACCATTTTGGACAAATGGCTGTCCAGTCTGCATATACTGTATATGCAGACTCAAGGCATATTCAATATCATAGCCTTAAGACATGTGTCTTCCATGCTGTACCTGGTTGGAAATGAGGCTGAGTCAAGAAATTACCCTACTGACTGCAATCTAATTCTCAGGAATGGAAACATTATCTGCCATCCAGGTTGCTAGAAATGGATCAGAGCCACTCCTCATTGGTGAACTGCCTATTTACAAGCTTCTCACTCCCAGGTTGGATGAGAAGAACTAATTAATTCCTTCCCCCTCCCGTATCCTCAGCTGTGATACATGGCTTTGTTACAGGCTTTTTCTCTCAATCCTGTCTTTGACCCATTAACCCCAAAGTCCACTTTGAAGGGTTTATAGTTTTTTACTCTGCAATGTCCGCACTGGAAAATAGTGGGGGGTACCCTCAGAACACCCCCTTGATTCAGCTGTTTCATTCCCCCTCTCCCCCCCTGCAGTTTTCATTATTAGAAGGATTAAACGTCTGCCTCCTCAGAGGCCTCCTTGCTTGGAGCTTGGTTCTAGATTTTCTACTGCAACAGCATTTCTTCCATCCTTTTCCTGTTGCTTGCTTAGAGTTCAACTGGCCAGTCAGTGATGCAATGAAAGGTTGAATTATGGGCAAGAATATTTAATTCATGCATGATAATAAGGGCTGGGGATAAAAAGGCTATGCACTTCATCTCTTCTTTCCTGTTTTTTTTTCCTTCTTTACTACTTTTTCTTGAGGGTGACAAGAGTCTGTTTATTCTTCTCCCCCCCCCGCTCTGTGCCTTAAATAACCTGCTTAATCATGAGTTATCATAGGGCAAACGTAAAAGTCATATGTGCCATATTATGCATGGAAATACGCTGCTTTTAAAATTACAAGTATTCAACTATTTTCCTTCTACATGCTTCCATTGATGCAGTCACGCCAATATAATGCTATAAGACGATTGGGAAAACATAAGAATTCTTGTAATAACATCAGTGGCATGGAAATGTTAAATAGACACCTTGTGAGACTTACCTCTTCTCGACTCCAGTCTCAGATCTTCAAAGTAATTTGCATGAAGTAACATTAGCAAGTATCTGCTTTGATTAAAAATAGTTTTTCATAGTGTGGTAACTGTTTTAGTATGAGCAAGACAGACCTCTTAAGGGTAAATACAAGCTTTGTTTCCTCTCCAAAGATGCTATTTTTAATTCCTAATGTTAATCTTGTTTAACAGTGATATCAATACGTGGCATGTTTTGTCATGAGATTCTGGCAATTCTGTTTCAGTTTCCAGAGGAGCTGTTGCTAATGCTATTACTGTTTTATTTACATTCCCCCTCCCAGCTGTAGTATATTCCATGATTAGCAGCTACCAGAATCATAATGGAGATGGAATAAAATACGCTAAGATTGAAAAAATGTTGAATTATGAAAAAAATATTATTAAATTACTTGTTTAAAAGATATATCCCAGTGCAGTTATCTGGGTAGTTGTGATGATCCCTGAGAATTTGACTTGAACTGTAAGCTGAGAATGAGCATTTTGACCAATCCGGATAGAGTGTGCACTCATCGTCACTACTAGGTTACCACGTCCTAGCACCAGGTCCTCTGGAATTCTGACTTTCCCTGGCAGCTTGTTTTGATCTTATGAGTACAAACTTTAACTAGGCATTGTGGAGGTGTAGGCAGCTGATAGGTTTTCCTAATTCCTAATTCCTTGCTTTCAAGACTAGTATAAAGCTTTAGCATCACATTCATTCTAAGGATCTTTTTTTTTTCTTCAAATGAGATGTTGTGAGTCGAGATCAATACTGCTACAGGTAGGTGCTGTCATCCCCTATTACACTAAAGAATGTATATTTAATTCTACATTTTGTTTCTTGTGCAATGGATACATAGAAACAAACCACATTTACAATTTGTTTACTTTCTGAACAAAAAGCTCCAATTACTCATCCAAAATCTCTTCTCGCTTACAAAATGGAGCATGCTTAACAATCTCAAATTCTAGCTGGACAGACTAGGTTTGAATTCCAGAAGAATGGGTGGGGTGCTCATCACTCTCAGAACTTTGTCCTATGTGATGTCTTCAAGGAATTCCAGTTTCCTATGAACTTTTGTAATGTCCAACAGGAGGTAACCAGCCCATCAAATCGTGGTTAATCCTACTGAGTATTTTAACTTTCTGATACTTTTTCAACACAATCCAATTACTTCATTCCTTTTATATGGCAACTGTCTGTTGTATTGGGAGCTATATTTTGTTGTGAAAACACTAGTTGTTATGTACTCTTTGAAGTGAATCTTTTCCATATGCTGAATTTTTCTTGAACTAGTCTTTTTGCCTATATAACCTGCCTTGAGATGAGAAGGTATATATTATATAGAGATGTATGCATGTATGTAGTTTACAGTATGTATGTATGTATGTGTATATTCAACAGCTACAAAACAATATATATGAAAACTGCATAGTTAACTCTACGAACAATATTTCCCTCTGAGGATACCAATAAGAAGAAAGACAGCATAGGAGCCAACAGATTTTCTCACCTCAATTAATAAAACTTTTTGGATTGCCCATGTCCCAAGTATACACTATTTTTAATTATCTGACCAGCCCATCCATAATCATAGGTTCAAAAAAACCAAAGAATTGAAACAATAACAATGGATATAATACATTTATGTAAATACAAGATTCATACAATATGAAACTTACTGCTGCTATCATTGATGAATTAAGATTGTACTGTTATTTCTTTAACAAGAATAACAGAGTTGGAAGGGACCTTGGAGGTCTTCTAGTCCAACCCCCTGCTCAGGCAGGAAACCCTATATCATTTCAGACAAATAGTTGCCAATCTCTTCTTAAAAACATCTACCGTTGGAGCATTCACAACCTCTGGAGGCAGGTTGTTCCACTAATTAATTGTTCTAACTGTCAGGAAGTTTCTCCTTAGTTCTAAGTTGCTTCTCTCCTTGATTAGTTTCCACCCGTCGTTTCTTGTTCTGCCTTCAGGCACTTTGGAGAATAGCTTGACTCCCTCTTCTTTGTGGCAAGCCCTGAGATATTGGAACACTGCTATCATATCATCCCTAGTCCTTCTTTTCATTAAACTAGACATGCCCAATTCCAGCAACCGTTCCTTATATATTTTAGCCTTCAGACCTCTAATCATCTTTGTTGCTCTTCTCTGTACTCTTTCTAGAGTCTCAACATCTTTTTTTCATCGTGGTGACCAAAACTGGATTTAGTATTCAAAGTATGGCCTTACCAAGGCATTATAAAGTGGTAATAACACTTCACATGATCTAGATTCTATCCCTCTATTAATGCAGACTAGCACTATGTTGGCTTTTTTGGAGCTGCAGCACACTGCTGGCTCATATTTAAGTGATTGTCCACTAGGATTCCAAGAACCCTCTCATTGTTACTATTATTGAGCCAGAGAACAAGAAGTGGATGGTTTAGGGTTGTGTATTTGTATGTATTATAAAGGTGACTTCATGAGGGAGGAAAACAAATCAATACTCCTCACTCTTTCCCTCTCTCCCTCTCTTTCTCTCTCTCTATATATATACAAATACATACACACACATATTGATTGTCAAATGCTGCCTAGAGGATGAAGATTCTGGAAGTGTTTTTTTTGTTGTTGTTGTTGTCCCTATGGAAAGCATGCAAAGTTTTCCCCATCTAGTGATTTCCCCAAATTCCTATAGTGACACTTTATTCACAATGTCTATGACTGGTTCAGGATCAGAATTTTGAATATAACTGCATATAGTAGATACTATATCTACTAGATAATAGTAAAATGTCATATTTGTAATAATTTAAAAACCTATTAATTATTTTAACTGCTACTTTAATTAAGGCTACTTATTTAATAAGGCTCCATTTATTAAACCATGGACATTTCATCTCCTCCATTTATATTTTTCTTCATCTAAATATGAAAGGTAATGTTTTCCCTAAATGTGCTCAATGATCTCTCTCTCTCACTCTCTCACTCTCTCACTCCCCATCTCTCTCCTCCCTCCCTCCTTCCCTCTCTCCTTTCCTCCATGTTTATGTATGGGCAATAATATAGAGGTAATTAGCTATTAGTGTTTCTTTTCCCAACTAGACTATTGGGACTATTCCCAATTAGAATCCCTTGGTGGTCTGTCACCCAAGTCATAGCCAATTCTGATTCTTCTTAGCTGCCATCTGTGCTGATCCAACACACTATAATATGATTGCATTTCAACCTAAACATACTATTCTGACATCCAAACTTGTTTTGTCTAAAAATATTTTCTATCCAAATCTCATACCTATGATTTACATTTATTTCTAACTCAGCTGGTTTAGATTTTAATGGAGGTAACAAAATGTGTTTAAAATTTGGGCCAAGTTTTGCTTGGTTTATTTGATCTAGCACTTGGAATCTAGAAAATCCTGTTATATGTACAGCGTGAAATTGTATCCATCTGTTATACCAGGTGCTAAAATTTACAATAGCTAAATATGCTATCATCTCTAGATCTTGATAAACACTTTTTCATTGGCAAATATTAATTTTACACCTAAGCCATGAAACAAATGCTTTTTAATTGTCTCTACTTGTCTCATTTCTCCCAGATGCATTGGAAGAAGCTATTGGTGGCAATTAAAGGGTAATTTATTGAATTTAAGTACTTCTGATGAGGGTTTTTTTTACATTGTTCATATAGAACTGCTGGGTTAGTATTGATTTCAGTATTCATTTAGAATATGTATTACAAGATACTCAATGCATTCTCCCAGATTACTATTTTAGAAATTACTGCTGTGCCTGATATGTTCTCCATACATCTCCCAAGGAAACTATAATGGAAGAAAGGATAAAATATCTGGAATTTTAAATTTAGTAATGCCTAAATTTACTTAGTAACTGATCACTGAGACTATGTCAAAGCCAATAACAATCTCTGCTGTAGATTTAAGATATTGGCTGGATCAAATCAATGCTTCAGGTGAAAACATCAGTGGAAAAGCTTCTCATTCCAATGCAACACGATTGGATTTTACTCTACTTTTTCATCTCAAAACATTGTGAAGAAATGTTGAGTTCTATGTTGCATCCAAAACATCTTACATTAAATAAACTACCAATCAGAAACTGGGTACTGAATTTTGCATTACCTTATCCCTGTGATTGTGCTAATTTTCATCTTTCATCTCTCTAGTTTCTGGAGAAATGATGGAAGCAGAATTATAAAGGAAGTCAAGGTTTGGCTGGTATATAAATGAAAAAAAAAAAGAGATAGTACCGGTGCCTATATATTCTAGAAAAGGTGAAAGTAGAAACTACATTTTTTTTCTCTAGTTCATTAAGGCAGACACTTGACAGTCATGGTGTTGGCCTCCTTCTGCAGCATTGTGTATCCCTTTGAAAAGCAACCTGTTTTGTGTTGCAAGATCATTTTCCATTTCTTTGATGCTTCTGAGCCAGGGGTCTTCAAACTTGGTCCTTTTATGACATGTGGACTTCAACTCCTAGAATTCCTCAGCCAGGCATGTTGGCTGAGGAATTCTGGGAGTTGAAGTCCACAAGTGTAGATGTTTCAGGAACAAAGTTATTCAGATCTCTCCTCTCCTCTCCTCTCCTCTCCTCTCCTCTCCTCTCCTCTCCTCTCCTCTCCTCTCCTCTCCTCTCCTCTCCTCTCCTCTCCTCTCCTCTCCCTCCCCATCATAGGTTTCCAGTATAGAAACAAAGGGAATAAAATTGACAAAGCACTGAAATACTTTAACTAATAAATTATTTATCTTTGCAATAGCTGAGTCGGTATATTTTCATATGCCACAAATGATGTGATACAATTGTAAGAGAATTGGTTTTGAGGAGTAGTATGGTTATTGAAATATATAGAATCATGGTGATTTGTACATCATCCATGGTCAAAATAGGTTTTATTGGTAAACTTTAATCTTTTGGTGGTGGTGGTGGTGGTGGTGGTGGTGATGATGATGATGGAAGGGACCTTGGAGGTTTTCTAGTCTAGTTTCTTTGGTTCCTGAAAAAGCTTAGTGGGATTATTCTGGATTCTAAAAGGAAATACATTGATGAGATTTCCTCATAGTAAGTGATATTCACAAGTAATGTTCAAGAATGTGCATCATGAAAGGAAGGCCTAAAATTAATATTAACAATAATATGTACAGTTTATATTTATGAAGGTTAAGGGAAATGAGATCATGGAAACAAAAAATTGCCTGATTTTAAGAGCATAAAAACAGCATAGCACAGCACATTTTTTTTTTTTGCCTACATTTCTAAACTCTAAACTCTAAGCCTTCTATTTCTGGAGGGATTTTATAATAAACCTTACTCAGTTATCTAGGGTTTAGTTGCTTGCTTTTTTTTTGGTTTACATTCCAGATTTTATGTAATAGTACTACATCATAAATTATAAATCACACAATAGTCAGGACTCAATTCCCAGTATATCTGCTTCCTGGCATTTAGTTTTGAATGAAACTTGTCAGAAAATAAGGTAAGTGCAGACTGAAACATAGTACAAAATTATGGCTGTGGTGTTGATCAGGATTGAATTTTTTTTATATATATTTCAAAATACAGAAGATTATTGAGTGAGTAATAGAAATGTCTGTGTTGAAGGAGGGTTAATTAGGTTCTGGGCACTGATTGGATTACTTTATTGGTTTATCAGTATTAATTATGAATGTGAATAAATGGATTGGTTTAATGATGTCTGTGTTTTATGCTATGCATAAACGTTAGTTATGTAAAGGGATTAAAATGGTGAAAAAAATAAATAAGATAAGTATTTCATAGCAGTGGGAATCTGAATCCTGGGGAAAGAGAGTTCTTATCTTATAAATATCTCCAAGAAGATTAAGATGTGGAAGATAATTAATTTCTGTTTGGTGCTGTTTTCAAGAAACAAGCACAGAATCAGAAATGAACAGAAAGGTTGATCCCCTTGATAATGTAAGGAAAGGAATATTCTTTAACGATTGCCTTTAATAATTCTCATGATGCCTGGTCTTTATCTCAGTATTTAATATCTAATCCATTTAGCTAAACATCTAGAACAGCGGTTCTCAACCTGTGGGTCGCGACCCCATTTGGGTTCGAATGACCATTTCACGGGGGTCGCCAAACAACGCAGTCCGCCATTTTTCCCCCTTTTTCTTAGCTGTGCTACTCCCTCTTATTCTATTGGCTTTTGAAAGCCAATAGAATGGACTCTCTTGAATAGAGTCTAATTCTATTGGCTTTCAAAAGCCAATAGGAATTGTCCAGGCTGTCTCTGCCCTGCTAAGCTGCCAAAAGTCCCAGTCTGCAAACGGTGCTGCAAGTTGTCTGCAGCGAAGGCGAGCTGTCTGGAAGTTTCCACCCCTCCCTGCTGAGCAACTACTAAAAATGTAAGTAAAAGAGGGCCAGGGGTGGGAGGTGGGAGGCCGGCGGGCGCAGGGAGGGTTGCTGGCACGCGTGGGGCCTGGTGGGTGCCTTACCTCCCTTGGGCTGGGCCAGCTGGTGGCCCAGCCAGTGGTCGCCCTGCGCCGTCACTGCCCCTTGCCAGCTACGCCTCAGCCAGCGCATGGGGCGGCACCACGCATGCACGGCGCTCCCGGGCAGGGAAATACAGGTAGTCCTCGACTTACGACCAGTTGGGGGTCGTGGCATTAAAAAGGTTGAGAACCACTGATCTAGAAGCTAAATGTTGGCAGGTCTTTGGAAATGATGATTAGAATCTAGGCAGCAATAAGCCCAACCCTTCATATATATTTGCATCACTATTGTTTGCATTAATTTACTAGATGGTATTATATCTTCTATGGCCAAATGCAACAAAACAAAAAGGTGTAGATTATTTATTTTCTGTTTAAGCTGATAGTCACAACTCATATTGTCAAGAAATAAGAAGAGATAATACAGTTAAGCAGTCAGATAGTATGGTGCATGTTAGTACTGTACTAACCACTACCAGCATAGATAATAAGAATACCACCTTCCTTTAAAAAAAGGAAACTCTTACAATTTAATTCCAGGTTATATGGACGTCAGTCTAGTCGGTAACTCATTCTTAGTACTTGACAAAATGGAGAAAATCTTTTGGCTACTTGTATATGGAGAAATCTACAAATATGATGATGCTGATTAGCAAATACAACACATTCTTTCTGGATGTGTGTTACTACCTTGGAAAATAGAAGTAACTGAGCATGTATATACATTCTGTGCATATATAGACACACAAACACACAAACACATGCATATATAAATGACCCATTTTCTACCAGTGACTTTTGTTCAAGAAGAGGAAGTTATTAAGTGTTCCTCATTGTGAAAACACATCTGCAGTCAACTGAAATTCTGAATGATGAATTATAGATCAGTGTACCTGAGGAGGCTGAGATGACTGCTATCAGATCTATGCGAAGTTAGAGTCTGAAAGGGATGCTTAGAGAAAAGGAAGTCTTTAATTATTAACAAACCTTTATATGGGATGGGGAGGCAGCCTTGGCCTTCGTACGGCAAGCATTTTCCTTTATGTCAGAACAAATAGAAAATATATGAAACTTCAGGGAATACATTCCAGACCAGTCTGGAATGCTCTCGAGTAAGTGTTGTTTTGTATGTTTGTCTTATGTGGCAGTCAGTTTTCTTCCATGCTGAAGTGGCACAATTCATGAAGGATAAGACCATAGTTTCGCTAGACTCTGATGACTGTGTTTTACTGCAAGTGTTATCTATAATTTACAACAATATATTGAGGTTGAAATGAAATTTGTCTTCAGAGACGATTCTTTCCAAAAAGGATCACTGTGTGCTCTTTACAGCACACACTGTTCACAATCTGATACCGAAATAAAGTATCTCTATATGCCATTTGTTCTTTCAGTTGGTTATGTAAAAGTCTCAATTGAGGCGTTTGGCATCGTCAGTTTTAGGATTTCTGACAGTCATTCCTGTTATTTTTTAACGTCCTTTCACTTCTTCCTTGCAACATTACAATGCTTTTTTCAACTATTACAATGTAAAACATTTTAATCAAAGTAAGTGACATTTGTTGATTTAATAAAATTCTAATCTAAATTGAAAGAAAAATTTCCCTGAAATACCCTTGTGGCTTGGCAGATTGAAAAATAATTATTTTGTTTTTTTATAAAATTTAAAGACCATTTCAAGTCCAAAATACTCAGATACACAAACACAAAAGTAGTACAATACTAATGCAGCACCATAAATACAATAATAAAATATTATTCATAACAATAATACAGTGTTGTCCATCAATGTATTATCCTAATTGATTTCTGAAGACATATTAACAGCAAGGCTTCAGAGTGGGCCCATTCTTGCTTGGAGATCAAGTTGTTCCAAAGAAGGTAGTCATCCCAAAGAATGTTTATTTCCTTGCCCCCTCCTGTTGCATGATAAATAGGGAGTCTCCATAGATATTCAATGTTTATTCAGATCAGGTGGTAAAATATCTTTAGAAAAGATCATCTTGTAGTTATCTAGGCCCCAAGCTTTGTAGATATGGCCTTCATACAAATAAAATAAATGCTTGTTTTTCTGATTCACATATGGTAGAATTTGGGGAAGGTCTTAAAGAAATGGAGGCTGTGGTCACATGTAGCAGTCGGCTATAGTGAGTAAGTTTATCAGGAAAGCTTGATGAACTTTATTTTGATTGGTGTTATATATGTAAACCAGTCCAGTATATCACCTGAGGAACTATCAGTACTAGTCTTCGATGTAGCTGCCTGCATTTGTTTCCACCCTCATGGTATAGGTTATATCCTATCTAACTTCTTTTGTACTATCTGCAGTGGAGTTCAGGAATACAAGAATTTCCTCAAGTAATAACAATATACACTTTAAAGCCAGCACTGTATATAGGTCAACTTAGAAACAATAAGTTTTGATGAGCATATTGCACCACCAACAGAGCTGGACTGCAAATTTTGTAAAATTCCATATGTGAAAACGCTGTGCTTTGTAAAGATGGTAATATTAAAACACAAAGTCATAATTCTATTGTATTGTAATTTCTATAGAGACATACTTCAATTTTTACTTGTAATTAAGGACCCTGAGGTAACTCTTACAATTGCAAAATTTGTTTCTGCAGTTTGTAAGACTTGCCCATTATTGGTAACAAAATAGTACAAGCATGTTTGTACATTTTTCATCTTACATGCTTTATTTTATTTTGTAAGTTGTTCTTTGCAGGTTACATTCTGTATGTTTTATTTAGTAAGTCTTATTTAGTCTGGGTCACTGACCTGTAATAAAAAAAATGATCTGATTTAATTTGTTTTGATGTGAATTGTACTCCAATTGTACTTTACAGCATAGTATTATTTATACCAATCTTTGTAAGTAATAAATAATTACTATCAAAGTATTCCAGAATATTTGCTATTTCCTGATATATCACGATTGCTAAGGAGCTTTCATCAACAGGAAATACTAACAACAATCGATGATCTCATATGAACATCAGATTCTTGTAAAACCTGTTTCATTTATATTTTTCTAATTCAGTTCTAAGTCCAGTCCCCACGAATACAAAGAACACCATATATTATATTCGGTTAAAATAGAAGGCTTTTGCAAATTGGACTGGAGGATGAATTATTGTGTTGCAGGAAAATAGTATTGGCTCCCCCACTTTGTTCAAATCCTTTGCCATTCAGCAAAACCCAAATAAAGCCTTGTCTGCCTCCTCATGGCCTCTATCTATCTCTTTGAGCAATGTTACAGAACACTTTATCAAAACTGTTTCAAAAGGCAAATGAATCCATTATTGTAACTGATAATTTCCCCTTTCTTCATTTTTTAAAAAATCTCACCCATGGAATTTTTTTTTCATTTTTCTTTCAGTGGGAAAGCAAATATTCTGGGGTTTCTGATGATAGATCTTCCATTATCTTGCTTTTCTTATAATCACCTTAAGTCAAATCCATTTTTAGTTAATCAATAAGTTAATATATATGCTATTAACTATATCCTTTATTCAGTTTTTAATGAACTCATTTGCCATTTAGAATGTTATAGTTGAACAAGCAAGAAAGTGTTGGCACAGGATACTGTGCTTATTATTGTGCCAAAGACTTGGCGTATCATTTGTTTATAAAAATCTATTTCTAATTAATTCTCTTGAAATCTGGCAAGTGAACATTTTTATTACTGTAAACAAGTCTGTACAAAATATTAATTTAGTGTGAAATGTGTGTATGTTGTCCCCATATCTGAACAAATGGTAGAGATAATTTTATTTTATGGAAATTAGTGGAATTTGTTAAAAGACAACTTTTTTCTCACAGTGATGTGTGCAAGTAAGTAACTGTCCTATAAGCAAAAGGTAGTCTTTGAAGAAGCAGGACAAAAAGAGTGTTGACACTTTTGAACTTTGGTGTTGGAGAAGATTCTTAACAATACTGTGGACAGACACAATAACAAACCAATGGACCATTCAACAAATCAACTCAGAGTTATTTATTATTATTATTTATTAAACTTATATGCCGCCCTTCTCCCAAGACTCAGGGAAGCTCACAACAATAATACAAGTATAAAAAACATAACATAAAATCAATTAAAATTACTAATTTACAGTATAAAAACTAAGTAATTTATTTCACTCACACAACACACAATCACAGTCAAAGGCCCAGGGGCAGAGTGCAGCTCACACGCCCCAAACCTGTCTGCATAAATGTGTCTTTAACAGTTTTTGGAAAGCTAGGAGGGAGGAAGCAGTACGGATCTCTGAGGGAAGCTGGTTCCAGAGGGCTGGGGCAGCAACGGAGAAGGCCCTAGCCCTAGGCCCCGCCAGATGACATTGCCTGACAGACGGGACCCGTAGGAGGCCAACCCTATGTGCCCTAACCGGTTGCTGGGATTCATGAGGCAGAAGACGGTCCCGCAAGTATCCTGGCCCATTGCCATAAAGGGCTTTATAGGTCATAACCAACACTTTGAATTGTGTTCGGAGACCAATTGGTAGCCAGTGCAGCTCACGGAGGGCTGGAGTGATATGAGCATGTCTTGGGAGACCCAAGATGGCTCACGCGGCCACATTCTGGACTACTTGCAGTCTCCGGACATTCTTCAAAGGTTGTCCAATGTAGAGAGCATTACAGTAGTCGAATCTCGAGGTGACAAGGGCATGGGTGACTGTGAGGAGTGACTCCCGGTCCAAATAGGGCCGCAACTGACGCACCAGGCGAACCTGGGTGAATGCCCCCCTCGCCACAGCCAAAAGATGGTGTTCTAAACTTAGCTGTGCATCGAGGAGGACACCCAAGTTGCGAACCCTCTCCGAGGGGGACAAAACCTCTCCCCCAGGGTGATGGACGGACAGTTGGAATTGTCCTTGGGAGGCAGAACCCATAGCCACTCCGTCTTGTTGGGATTGAGTCTGAGCCTGTTAGCACCCATCCAGACCTCAACAGCCTTCAGGCACCGGTTCATCACTTCCACTGCTTCGCTGTAATGATGCGGGGTAAAGATATAAAGCTGAGTACCATCAGCATATTGATGATAACTCACCCCGTGTCGACGGATGATCTCACCCAACGGCTTCATGTAGATGCTAAAAAGCAGAGGTGAGAGAACAGACCCCTGAGGGACTCCACATGGAAGAGGCCTCGGAGCCAATCTCTGACCTCCTGCAAACACCGACTGCGACCGGCCAGAGAGGTAGGAGGTGAACCACCGTAGAACAGTGCCCCGCACTCCAAGCCCCTCCAACCGGCGCAGAAGGATACCATGGTCGATGGTATCGAATGCCGCTGAGAGGTCAAGAAGCACCAAGATAGTGGAGTAGCCTCTATCCCGGGCCCGCCAGAGATCATTGGTCAGCGCGACCAAAGCAGTTTCCGTGCTGTAACGGGACCTGAACCCAGATTACTGAGGGCCCAGATAATCAGTTTCATTCAAGGACCGTTGGAGTGCCACCACCTTCTCAACAACCTTCCCTAAAAAGGGAAGGTTGGAGACTGGACGATAATTATTTAAAACTGCCGGGTCCAGAGAAGGCTTCTTGAGGAGGGGGCACACAAGTGCCTCCTTTAAGGGAGCCAGAAAGGACCCCTCCCTCAGTGAAGCATTAGCAACAGCCTGGACCCAGCTCCATGTCACCGCCCTGCTAGCCGAGACCAGCCAGGAGAGACACGGGTCCAGTAAACAGGTGGCAGAACTCACAGCTCCAGTGGCCTTGTCCACGTCATCAGGAGTTACCAGGTCAAATTCCTCCCATTCAACAGGACTAAGACGGGCCTCTGTCATCTCGACTGACCCATTGTCAGCCGACACTGTATTCCAATTGGAGTCCAAGTCAGCCCGGATCTGAGCAACCTTGTCTGCGAAAAAGATGTTAAATTCTTCAGCATTGCCCTGCAAAGGTTCCTCCCTCCTCCCCGTATCAAGGAGAGAGCGAGTCACCCTAAACAGGGCAGCCGGACGAGATTCCGCAGATGCGATCAATGCGGAAAGATACTGAGATCTTGCCGTAGTGATCGCTTCCAAATAGGTCTTAATATAAGCTCTCAATTTGGTTCGATCAGATTCGGATCTGCTTTCCCTCCATTGCTTCTCTAAACGTCTCTTCTGGCACTTCATCCCCCTGAGTTCCTCGGTAAACCAAGGAGATCTCCTGGGTCTGCTACCACAGAGAGGTCGCAACGGCGCAATCCGGTCTAGAGCTCCCATAGTGGCCGTATTCCAGGACGTCACTAGGGACTCAGCCGAACTGTGTACGAGCGAATCCGGCAATTCCCCAAGCGCCCTTTGAAAGCCAATAGGGTCCATCAGGCATCTGGGGCAGAACCATTTAATCGGTTCCGGCTCCTTGCGAGAGAGGATTAGTGTCGTAAACTCAAGCTGCAGCAGAAAATGATCTGTCCATAACATGGGTAACACTTCTAAGCCCCTTAATTTCAGATCATACCTCAACTGTTCCGAGAGAAAAACCAGGTCAGGTGTGTGTCCCCCCTCATGGGTTGGGCCCTCAATTACTTGTGTCAGGTCCATGGTTGCCATGGAGGCCATGAACTCCCGCGCCAACCCAGAGGACTCACCGAGTGACGGCACATTGAAGTCCCCCAACACGATAAGTCTGGGGAACTCAACCGCCAACCCGGCTACCTCCTCGAATAGCGTGGGCAGGGCTGTAGAAACGCAGCTGGGAGGCAGGTACGTAAGCAACAGACCCACCTGTACACCTAGGTCCAACCTCATAAGGAGGGACTCACAACCTGATATCTCAGTAGCAGCGAGTCTGCGCAGCCTGAGTGTCTCCTTAGCTATAATCGCCACTCCTCCCCCCCTTCCCTGTGGTCGCGGCTGATGCCATACCTGAAACCCAGCTGGGCACATCTCAGAGAGGGGAACTCCTCCCTCTGGGGTCAGCCAGGTCTCAGTCACACATGCCAGGTCGGCCTCCTCCTCTAGAATCAAGTCCCGGATGAGGAGAGCTTTATTTACCACCGACCTGGCATTGAGCAGCAGCAGCCTGAGTCCAGGGTCCGGATTTCGCTCATTACCAGTACCCTGGGAGAGGTTCAAGGAGCCGGAACAAGTGATCGCTTTCAGGCAGCGAGGCCTTGTTCCCCAAGAGCGGCCTACCCCAGGCCTCCCGTCATATCTGCCTCTTCCCCATAAGACCGGTATAGACTGGCCCTCTGATCCCTCAGAGCAAGGCTCCTCCACTTCACTAGCTTCTGCAAATGCAGACAGATTGGCCCTTCCATTTATCATAAATCTACAATCCCTCCAATCCACACAATCACCCATCCATTCAACCCAATTCACTCCACAATCAATCAATCCCCCCCACATCATTCATAACATCCAGAAAAAAAATAAAATTAAAACAGTATTAAACACATTGAATTATTTAAAATTTAAACAGATAAAAAATTTAAAAAGCAATTAAAAAGCATAGTAGTAAAAAACAGGCGTGCCAGATGTTAATCCTGCCGCAATAATTATAGCTATGCCTGTATTAGTCCCTCCTAAGGTAAAACCTGTGGTAAGTTTTGAGCTAAAAAGTCCAGAACCAAAACCCACAGGAGGAGGAGTTGTACTAACAGTAGTTGTGGAACCCAACATCCCAAAGTTAAGGCCTTCAAATAAGTTCTCCTTCAAAGCACGGATGATCAAATGTCTCCACTTCGGACACATTCTGGGAAGATCCAACTCTCTGGAAAAAAATTCTAATGCTAGGAAATGTAGAAAGAATTGAGTAGCTAAGTGGATGAATTCAATTACAATTATAATCAGTACACCATTGAAAGACCTAAAGAACCAGGTTAATGGCAGATCATAATAGAGGAAATCTATCTATGTAGTTGCTGAGAGCCATCACTGACTTGATAACACATAATCAGTCAATCAATTATCTGCTATAGCAGAAATTTGGTCTACAGAAAGGGCAAAGTGACCCAAGTTAATTTTAGCATCAGGAAACTGTTGATGTCTGGAGAGAGAAAAACCATGATTTGCAGCAATTCATTTCTTTCAATTCCAGTGTTGCTAATACAGATAAACAGACAAAGGCAAGGAAAATTAAAAAGAAAAAAGAAAAAACTGGGAAAGCTAATTTGTACAAAAATATAGATGGAAGTTGAGAGTTCATGAAACATGCAACATGCACCCGGAATTGCTTTTCTGCATTAAGTCCTTACATTTTAAAAAGAAAGAAAACTTTTTTAAAAATGCAGATAGCAAGGAGGACACAACCCTTCCTTCTTCAACAGATGTTTTGAGTATAGTCCATAATTGCATATTTATTTTTTATTTTATACATGTCATATAGAGCTGGACAAAATTGCCTTTCAGAATACTCTGTTAGACTTATGGATACTTTTTCATATTTGGAGGAGCGTGGAAGGGTAAATTCTATAACCATTTCTGAAAGGCAGGAGTCCTCCTCAGCGGTGACATTAACGTTGCTGCTGAAAAAGCCAGAAGGATCTTTCTAAATTTAATGGAAGCATGGGAAGTGCACAAATCTTGCATCCCACCATGCAGGTCAATAAAGTAAGTGTGTGATAGGAGTTAAGGGTAGTTGATTAAGACTGGAGAAACATAAATGAAACCTAAGTTTAGCCCCTTACTGAATGATAGCGGTGAATCACTTGCAGTCCAGATTACTTTCAGGATCATTGTGGGGATAAATGAAGAGATAATACCTATGTATATATATCAGAACCAAAGGCAATGCTTGAAAGAGGGCATGGGCTGCAAGGACAAAAAACCCAAATGGTTCTGGTATTGATTTTGCTACATTCTTTGCTTCCCCCCTTCTCTCATGGCTTTCTTTTCTTCTTATTTTTTTCCCTGTATTTTAGATAATGTTGCACAGTGTAGGCATGTGCAGTACCTCAGAATCAGAGCCACAAAGAAGTTTAGGGCCAGGTGTGGGCATGCACACCATACTGTGAATGCCTCTTTACCTTGAACATGAATTTTCCTGGGATGACAAGGCTATTGTTGAAGTATAGGAAAAAGCACAGCTTCTTACATGAACTTGTCTCATCTGCTCAAAGGAATTTTTGTGGTTTTATATGTATAGTTTTGCATATTCCTAGAATAGCATGAGAAGGACATCACACCCTAGCTCTTGAAAATCGCAAGGACTTCTCTCCAACTCTTCAGAATTTCTTTAAAATAATTTCTAAAAAAAAATATTTCATAAAATGAAATGGGAATGGAGAAGTTCTCTGACCAGGAATAATTCAGATCCTCTAAGAGTACAGTTAGTACTCAATTTACAACTAGTTACTTAATGACTATTCAAAATTATATCAGACTTCAAAAAAAATTACTTACGACCCATCTTCAAAGTTACAACTGCCACTCCTCCCTTTGAGATGACATGATTGCATTTTGAGTGCTTGGAAACTGGCTCACATGGGTGTGATTTATGATTCTCCCCCTAGTTTTTGGTGTTTTTTGCTAGTTTCTGCCAAAAAAACCATTCAAAAGAATGGATTTGCTTAACAACCATTTTATTTGCTTAATGATCACATGATTTGCTTTATGAGTGTGGTGATTTGCTTTACCACTGTTGTAAAAATGATCATAAAATCACATGGTGCCTTGACTTACAAATGCAACAAGTTATAACTGAAATTCTTGGGCTCCATCATGGTTGTAAGTTGAGGAATACCTGTGTCTTTTTTTTCTTCATGTAGATGATAGTAAATGCAGCTATACCATGCAACTATAAACTGGAGGATATCTGAGTGTCAAATAAATTTCTTGCAATTAACAGTCTTTTTCAACTTCCTGATGAGAAAAAAAGTTTTAGTATTTGCATTAACAAAGCTATTTTTCATATCCCCCTTCATGCAGAAGCCACGCCCACCCCATTGCCGGCAATTGCAAAACTGTCCTGATACATTGCGCGACTTCATGTGATGTCGCGAGTTTGACATGTCTGATCTAGTAAAAGCATGAATTCTTCTCTTGGGGGAATGAGAAATCGAGGAGTAAATTATCTCTCCATCTTCTCTCTTGATGTCTATGGACAGATCTTAATTTTAGTGCTTTTATTGTATTTTTGAAAATCTTGATGATTCCCTGAATAATATTCTAAAACTTCCATTATAGCTAATGAAATAATAGCAGAAACTTACTTGGAAAACTGGTGAAGGAAAGATGTTGAAATAAGATATTTGGGTTGTTACCTCCTTTCAGAAATATATGTTGAGGAAAAGTAGCCTGCTTCAAATCTGCTAGGATCTGATTTTTTAGAAATGAACGGCAGAAGGCATTGTGGGATAAGAGGCTAAAGTAATGTTTGTGTTTATTTCCGAGAAAGGAAATGTCGTGTGTGTCAAAACATCCCCAATGCTGCCACTCTATCTGCATATTCACTGCCAAGACAAGTAAGCTTCATTATAACAAGTGAATTTAACCATATCTTTTTCCATTAGAATACAGATCATAGAACATTAATACATACTTTCCTTTAAGTAATGCTAGTTTTCCTTTGACAAGAGAGCAGTAATTGGTGCTTCATTTTCACATGTATAAGCCAAATATGCGGGGTCTCAGAAAGCATTTTAGAGACTTCCGTCTCCCATTCTAATCTAACATTATATCCATAATTCTGCAGTCAGCAAGGTATTTCAAGAACAGGCTTGCATAGAACAATGAATAAGTTATGTGATATTTTTGTTGAAAAGTAGATCTCATAATTCTGTAAGAATTCTTTATATAAATGGTAGAGCCAATGGGACAATGTTTCTAAATCAAGATTCAGGAAATCCCAGAGATTTCTCACATCAAGGTCAGTGATGGAACATGGATCTGAGAGGAGAACACGTGAGTTTAAATCCACCTCTACCCAACATTTTGATGACACTTTCAGCAGGACTCCTATCTTCAACAGTTTGGGACAGGAAAGGCTAAAGACTTGAAGAATCAAAAGCTTCTATCACTGCCGGGCCCTGGATATTGGGGGCAGGTTTGGTTCATTGCTTGCATTAGGGCAGAACATTTAGAAAAATAAAACCTGTCTTCATTTCTGTTCTCTCTGTCGGTGTTTTACATTGTTAGACCTATCTACCAGAATAGAAAATTGCTATACCAAGATAAGAAATGCCACTACTGTTTCTGGTTTTAAAAAGATGTAATTTATAATGATAATCAAGTGGCAAGCAAGGTTAATGCATGGTACCATGCAAATGGTTAGGCTGATGACTTAACAGTAATCCTCCCACTTTGCAAAATTGCCTTTTATTTAATTAAGGCTCTCCAGGAGGTTGACATTTTTCACTTGCTGAGAAAACAGCTGTATTGCAACTATGAATCCTCTAAAGAGCTAAATGTAATTGTGACTGCTGAAAATCTTTGCAGTACAATGCTAGTTGTTGTCTTTGTGATGCTAGGAACGTCTTTTTCTGTCATTATCATTGCAACCTTCATTGATATTAAAAACTTCATGCTACTCTTCCATAAATAACATTTAATGAGGTGCTTCCCCTAATGTCATAGAATACCCATTGACGACATTTTATTTCCTTATTTGAATTATTGTATATAGCTACTCATTTCAGATATGTGACTCTAGGCATTATATTGCCTAAGTTGTGTCTGTCTATTGTTAAGAGAAGAACAGTTACAACTGAAGAAAATCAATAAAATATGAATCTCAGAATGAGTTTAAACATTTGTTGTGAATTGCCCTACTTGTTCTTTTTTGTTATATCTTATTCATTAAGCCAAGTTTAAGCCAATCGTGGCTCGACTCACTGTACTTTCTGCACTGAGTTGCTCAATGATCTCCTTGGTTTAAATGAAGTGATTGTGGAAGGTTACAGTCTCCACAGCTTTCCACAAGTATCTTTCTCAGTTTTTAGTGTTCACACTCATCAACTGGATGAGTGACCATATGCAACTTACTACCCTAGATAATGTAACTAATTCTTAGTTTCAGAAAGCTAATAGTGGCTGCTTAGTGGTTTTAATGTTGTAAGCCACCCAGAGATGCCTCTAGATAAGATGGATGGCACATACATACTACATACATACATACATACATAACCAATAGTTCCAGAGCAAATATATTCCATATAGAGGAGGAAAAAAGGAGCAGATATACAGAGATATGAAAAGTTCCCTGAGGATGGGCTCCAACTTCTGGTTCTGGTGACTGACCCAGATTAGTTTCTACAATAGATATAGATACATGTTGCTGCTCTTCTGCTTGTCAGTAATAAATACAGATATCCTGGTGAGAAGAAAGATGGATAATGGAAGGCCCTCATAAGGGTTTTCTTAGTTCTGAAGTACAGGATTTTCCTTTGAGAGTTATATACAATAAGCAGAATATGGTACTGTTTGTCTCCTATGCCCTGCAATTTGATTGAGATACAGTTAAACAGACAGTCCCTTGGAACATCTCAGCCATACAATTCTCAAGGAAAATTCTGTAAAAGAAACAAAATGAAATAATAGCGGGTTGGGTGTTTTGGAAGGATGCACAAAAATAGAGAAAAGAAGAGTAGCATATTAAATCTAGTAAATGTGAAAAGGTACTGCAAATTTTTTTTAAAAAAAATACTTAAAATATTTTTATGTTAGCATTCTCCTAATGTTAGCTTAGAAAATTAGGGAGTTTTGGAGAAAAAAGATTATTGAACATACTACTTTTCTATTTTTTGTTACAACCTGATTGAGGCTGTCCCTGGCATGTAAAGAGTTCCTGAGTGATTAATTCTGGCTTACTTTGTTTGTTTTATGAGATCTAATTGAGTGCTAGAATGTGTGAGTCATTTTTGTAAAGAGCTTTCTCAAGGACAAGTCAAGGGCTGAGGGGATGCTGATGTATAAAGGCAGTGGAGGTATTTAGTAGGTTCAGCGTAAAAGAGTTCTGCTTTGAAAACAAGAAGATTGATACAGGAACTGAAATGAGCTTTGTCTATTCTGCTTTCAAAGGTGTTTAGTCTGATATTGTCCACAGATTGGTTTAGAATGTACATTGTACTGGCTGTCATGAGGCTTCACCAGAGCTGTCAATCTGGTGAGATTTGTTACTAATGGCAGGCAATTTCTCTCACTTTGCCCCCTCCTCTCTCCCCCAAGGGTTTTCTGCCACCTTTTATGTTGTTCATGAATGTTTCCAACCTTTTTGGAATAGATTTCCAAGAACCACTAGATGATAGGGAGAGGAATTGCCAAAAATTGCATTTTTCTGTACAAGTTACTTTCTAAATATTTTCTGGCAACTAAATAATAAAACAAATCTAATAAAATATAGAAATACTATAAATCTTATATGATTAATTCAGTATCCGAATTCAAGTTCCCATATCTCCTCTTGATTCTAAATAAGGAAATGCCCCACACATTGCAATAGTAAATACATATAGTGTGAAATGAATGCTATATTATATATGTGCAAGCAGACATCTTTAAGACACCTTGATATGTGGGTATGAGACATAGTGCTTCTTGCAGCTATTAGCAGAACTGGATAACTGAAGCATAGCATACCAGTTGTGAGATTTAATTAAAATATAGATATACTATAAATTCCTTACAGTGGAGATTAAGTATGCAGTCCTGCACATTTATACATGTATTATATTTCTATTAAATATTGTCACAGTCTTGCGTGGTTCAGTGGTGCGCAAAAATTTCGCATTTATAAAGACTATAAAATTCAATCCAGTGGAAGGAGTAGTTTACAAAGCAATTTGTCTATGAATATAGACCTTTCTTTTGGAATTACTGGGAGATAACTGATTGTGTACAATGTTCATCCTAGAGAAGGTCTATCTGTGTGGTCATTAAAAGTTGACCTCAACATCACATAATAAAAAAGTGTGTTGATAAGATTGTCTAAATAATTCTAAAAGAATTACTTGTTTCCTTGTGGGGTGAAGCAAGCTCAGAAAACTGTACTGATTAAAAAAAAATTCTTCCATGACACTTCGTCAATAAATGAATAATGGTTGGTCAAGTTAAGAGCTTCCACTACTCCGTCCTTTCTTTTAGAGATATTAATGAACAAATGCTTCATTACACCTCTCTTTTTTACATTTCAAAAATATATATTTTTTCTTATTAAAACTCAATGGAAAGAGAATATTAAGATACATGAAGAAGAAAAAAGAAGAGAGGAGATAAATGAATAGTAAGGAATTTATCGAATATTGAATATAATGTATCAAGATGCAACCCGCTCCTATGGGTTACTGTAATGTGGGTGGATCTCCAAAGAAAGATGACTGAGTTGGATAAATGATTGTTTCTGCCTTATTGCCTTGACATATGTTCAAATAATAGGAAACAACACAATTTTAAACTCTTTTATTCAAACCTTAATTTTACTGAATTCAATTGAGCTTTCCCTTCAGTAAATACATTTAGAATTACACTAAAGCCAAGCCAGGCTTGGTGCCAGATTCTTCGATTTAAGTAGTTCTGGAATTATGACAACTAGATAATATTAACTAAAAGATTTATGAACTTGAAGAAATATTAGTATCAATAAACTGTGTCTTAACTACTCTTCAGTCAATCTTTATTGATATCAGTTTTTGTTTTTACAAAAACAAAGGAGAAATTACTTCATTCTGTGGGAATTGTGTATTCATAATGCAAAATAATGCTACCAATTATCATCTCTGTTTTGCTGTGTACTGCCATTAAATTTCACATCTCTCCCAGATCATTTTTATTCATTATTTAATTATCTAGTTTGGTAATCTGAGACATTCCTTTGAAGTGGCTTACTTTGCCTTATTTTCTTGCACTCAAAGCAGCAGCCATCTATCATATTTAGTTTTTAAGAATGTTTTTAAGAAACATGGGAGGGGGCAGAATCATTGTATATGAAGATAGTTCCAGAGATTGGTGCTGTAGCATGCATACCTCTTTGGCAGAAAGTTTTATAATTCTCAAGAAAAGTATCTGTGGGGTACACAGATCAGTATCTGTGGGGTACAAAGCATCAGTGGGGTACGCTGATGATAGCAAACCGTGTTGTCCTAGACTAAACTTTAATTGACTTTCCACTTAAGCACCTCCAAATACATTTCAATATAATAATTATGTTTTTGAATTGTTACTCCATTGTATTTAGTTGTTCACTCACAGCTTTTTACTATATGCCTGTGAATTTTTCTCAGCACTCTCTTCACAATGTTAATTGGGAAATATCATGAACATTCTTCTACAATAGATACAGTAGCACCTGTGTAGTCTGTTTTCACAGCAATGGTTGGTTTTTGTACAAATCCTTTGGAAAAACTGTTTCTGAATGTGAGGAAATGTTATGAAGCATTTCTTGTCAAACTATTAAAGAAGATGCATATTTTTTCCAACTCTTACTTCAAGCTGCTCCTGACTATGTTCAGATGTGTACAAGCACAAAAATTTCCCTTAGCTGAAAAAATAATATCAAATGATGTCTTTTGAAGGACATTGCTAATTGATACTGCAATTGGAAGAGATCCATAAACATCACTTACAAATCACTTTCTTAAAGTTCTTTAAAGAAGCTGTGCTATCCAGCAGCTGCCCCTGTATTTTCCATTTTAGAGATGCTCGCACCTAAAATATACAGCGTACATCCCCTGAAATCATTTTGTTTGTCTTACTCCAATATATTTCTCTGCAACTGTTTATAATAACATTTCCTTGTAGGATCAACACTTTGTCTCCTGATTAGTTTTTTAATGCACTGTGCAATAAACTATGCAGTAGCTAGAGGAAATGACACAACAGTTAATTATAGTAAGAGATTTTGAGTTTGGACTGACTTTAACATTAGGATGAAATATAACTACTTTAAGACAGCTGAATTTCAGCAGTTCTCTTTCACTCATTACGTTAATGAATGGCCTTTCCTGGCATATTTGTAAATAGAATAACAGTTACTGTATATATTCCTAGGTATAGCATGAAAGACTTAATAAATTGGATATTACGTATAACATTTCAGTTATAGAAATGCTCACTACACGTCTGGCTGGCTCTGCATCTTTTTATGACTAATAGAAAACATTTTGTTTCAAAAGATTCAGATTTTTTTCAGTCTTCCGATCTGCTTCTCTCTCTCAAAGCAATCCCTTAATATTTGAGGAAAGTTCTGGAATAGTATTGAGTAAGGCTCTGAAGACTGATTTAGTTGGGAGAATGGAAAAAAGGGGGGGAAAACATGTCTAAGCAGAAGTATTTTATTGTTACTAAATGGAATTTAAGGGCAGAAATATTTCACAATACCACCTAATACTTTTCTTAGATATAAAACCATAGACAGGAAATTGTGAACTTATTTTTATCTATTACTTTGCTAATATAATTGAAATTTTGTAAATTTGTTTGCTACATTAATCTCTTGTTTTGTTTCCTCTTTTTAGCATTCTGTATAAACATAAGTTGGATTGTTTGCCTGTGGCTTTTTAGGATTCTTTTTGCCTAATGGAAAAGCTAGAGTAGAATTGTGTTTCTCAAATGCCTTTGCAAATACGCAGAAGTCTCTGTGATGCATTAGCTGAGAATGAGTTTGCCAAAAGAAAATTACAAAATTGGAAGTCTAATAAGCTATAAATGCTAAGTGATAAAAGCAAAAAGGTTGTATTTTAAACTGTAGTTTAAAATATTAACAGATTTGTCACTCACTATTAATGTTTCCTTGATCTGTAGGATTACCTGGCACTACTGCTGACCTAGATAAAAGAAGGCTAATTTTTGGGCAAAACCTTATACCTCCAAAGAAGCCAAAAACTTTCATACAGTTAGTCTGGGAAGCATTGCAGGATGTGACTCTCATCATCTTGGAAATCGCAGCCATCATATCTCTTGGGCTCTCATTTTATCATCCACCTGGAGAAGGAAATGAAGGTAAAATTTGTTTCTCCATTGTTTATCTAATAAATATTATTTCCTTGGTTCCATTGTTACAGAGGCTTGGGAGCAGCAGCAGATTCTCTGTTTTTAATATTCAATTTTATGCCTATTTCCTAAAGGCTTAATGTAATATGACTTACGTACTTTAAAATTGTTTCTCAATTTTGTATCTCTTAATTTCATATGGCAAAATTATAGACTTGAACATAATGTGACCACCTCGGAATTGAATATCATTTTAAGAGAGGCAATGCCATGATGTGTATTGTGGCTGATAGTGACTTATTAGTTGGTGCAGGAATAAAAGAGAAAAATATCATATGGCTTGGTTTGATTTTTGTCTACCAAATCCTTATTTTTTCCCCTGAATTAACTATTGTAGGTATAAAGATGGAGCAATAGGTTAAAAGTGCATACACATTATGATGAGTGAAACTTACAGAGCATTGATGCAGAACTGTCATCAATCATCCTGACTGCTAGTATATTCCAACTCACATGCTAAGTAACCATTGATATCGACAGGGATCTTGGATCTATAGCATAGTCGTCCTCTTGCTGCATGAGTTGATGAGTAGCATTACCAGCAAATAATAATGGAATAATTCAATTCCTCCTTGGTATTAACTAACTCCTCTACCTAGTTTAACTGAAAACAAAATGCTGTAGTCCTTGTATACATCTGAAATGGATTGGCCCAGTGTTTCTAGTATTTCATGCACAGCTACAAATTATAAGAAGGAAAAAAGGCCATGTCCTTAATGCAAATCTGGCTTAATAGTGGAATCAGAGTAAGGCAATGCTTGATTCAAAATGTGGGTTTTTCTTTGTTTTTTTTTTTTTTTTGATAAATCATACTAATAGAAAGAACTTACTGGTTCAAGTCAGCCTCGAAAAACAGTTTCTTCAAGGACCAAGTGATAGGATTGCTTTAGTTTGAAATATACCATCTAAAGCCCTGCTTTATTAATCCTATCTACACCAGTTGTGCAGAAAGCAAAGAGGTGTGTTGTAAACATGGAATTGTGTTTCACTGAATTTAATAAACAAATTCAGCCATCAACAGGCACTTAGAGATAAACAGCATCTACACACCATTCAAAAAAGACAGTCAAAAATCTAAGAGACCACTATTGTTGGCTAGCAACCAACATTCAGATAAGCAGAGATTAACATCAAGAAGTAAACAATACCCTAATCAAGGAACTACCAACTCAGTAAACCAAGGAACTACCAAGAATATAGGGCAAGTCATTTGTATATAAACAGAGGGAAAACCCCATTTCCTTTTAGCACTGATATGTTACGTAGTTGAGTAATGAAATGTCTGCAAGAAAACAACCAACTCCCAAGGAGTCCGCAATAAACAAATTGTTATCCCAGTGTCACAAGGTTCAGACACATTCTTTTTCCTTGGACAATTTTCTAAATTCAGCACAACACACCAGACAATTAGTAGAGGTCAAAGAATATATATTTATGTGCTTATGGGTGGGTGCTGACAAAGAACTGTTCCTTGTCTCCCTTTTTATAAGGTTTTGTAGTTTAGAGATTTAGCCAGTCATTATCAATGAATGGAATGTGTTAATATATTACAGACAAACATTTCCTTATCTTAGAATGAAAATATATGCCTCCTTATTTATAGCTAAGCATATGTTTCTTTATCTAGAGTTAGAACAGATAGGTCACAGGATATGCAAAAGATATATGTCACCTTTTACACGGGATTTACTATGTGATGTCTCTATTTTTTCAATGGAGAAACTGTTTATTACTACTTACAATATACAATCTTTCTTAGAGAACGTGTCTGATTTAATTAGGAATGAAAGATGAGAATTTCCTGATATTATAGTTGATAAGTATTTGAAGATATAAATTTTATCAAGGGCTTAAAAAGATTTTTTTATAGATGTAGACTGATGAACTGATAGAATATACTCTTAAAAATAGAACTGTTCTTGTTGGACTTATATCATTATTTTAAACATGATAATTATGTTGTAATAGAGAGAGAGAGAAAGAGCTACCGGTACTTGTGATAGGGAAAGGAAAAAAAATCTGTCTCAATGAATGATCTTGTATTAAGGATACCTGAAATCACAATTATATACTTACTAAAATGTAATTGGAGTATGACAATTGTAATTAGCAAAGCTTAAAAACAGGATATAGATTTTAATTGCATGTGATTGATGATTTTTGTTTGATTGAACTTTACTTAAAACTGTATAAATCTTAATAAGAAATAGAGAGGAAAATTTTGATAATTAATTTGAGCTATATTTATATGATTTTGACTTTGAATGATTGGACATTCTGATCACCATGTTGTGTCCTAAGCTCTTTGGAAAAAGTGGGAAAAACCAATAAAAACTTTTTTTTAAAGAAGTATATACCGAGAAGATTAGATAAAATAGAAGTATTAATGTAAGAGAAAATTAATCTTATTGTATACAATACAGATAGGGAAATTTGGAGAGAGGAGTTGCTCGGACATTACCCCTGAACTATATCTGAAGAGGGATGAGAGGGAAGAAAGGAGAGGAAGAGAAAAGAGTAAAGGAGGGGAGAAGGAAGTAGGAAGGTTGGAGGAGAAGAGGAGAAGTGGAGAGAAAGGGGAGGAGAGTGGTGTAGAGGGGAAGAGGGAAGTAGGGAAGAGAAGAAAGGGAGAAAGAAGGTAGAGAAAAAGGAGTGTGGATACGGTGGAAGGGGAAATGGGCGAGCAAAACCAAAAGTCATGTGTATGTACTTATTTCATTTTACTAAAAGTATTTTATATATGAATGTAAAAAGAATGTATGGTAACATCTCATAAATATCATGGTATATTATTAAAAAAAAGAAATTTAGGATAGAAATGGAATATATTAAATTTATTATGTTGTTTGAGGGAAATAGAGAGATAACAGTGTATGTATTAAGTTTGAGCTGTTCATGTGTGTTTGTATTTTGGAATCTTTGTTCACCCAACCACCATGGTGTGTCTCAAGACCTTTTTGTTAAAATTAAAAAACCAATAAAATATTTTGAAAAATATATATATACAATCTTTCTTTAAATTTAAACTTATTGTAAACATGAAAGAAAAAGATTCCAACATCAGGAATCTCAGAAATTATAATGATGACAGAGTTTGCAAACAGTCTCAAAAATGAAAAATTATCACATTTTTTTTAAAATCGAAAACTTACACGGCTTGCAGCCTTCCTTTGCACATCATAGAATCATAAAGGTACCATTTATTTATTTATTTATTTTATTATAATTTTATTTTTACACTTACACATATTACAATTGAATAAAAAGCAATCTAACACCCCACCAACCCTCCCCTTCCCCCCCCACCTTCCCGGAGTAAAATACAGGGTATTTTAAAAGAAAAGAAAAGGGTACCTAAAAATCGATACAATTCCCTTTTCTACTAGAACACTTAACTCCCCCTTAGTTATACTAAAGGTACCATTTAGATGTTGAGTCCAAATCCAATTTAAAGCATCCCGTTTTAGTCTGTCCACTACCTCTTTCAGTAATTGGTTCTGCTATCAAGCTATTCTGACACAACAGTTTCTCTTCCCTAAAAGGATTGGTCCTGTTAAAACACATATTCTTGGTCATCTCTTGAGACTTATTCATTCTTTTTGAATATCCCTTACAAGTCTTTTCTCCAGATACCTGCCTACAGAGTTCAAATTTCAAAAGCAACATCTGTGCATCTCTCTATTTCTGCTTTTATATTACTTGGGTACATCTCTGTAAATTCTAATGGGCTATTCTTTAGTGTAATTCTTAAACCATGCCCTGAATCAATAGTTCACAAAACCCAGCAACAAGAGTTTTGTGATATGCCACAAAGCTATGCAACTCCTTCTGATATAAGGACCTCCCTCCAGCATATACGTAACAGAAGAATAAAACCAGTGCCTTGTGTTTGTATGTGACATCTGGCAACCAATGCATATCACAAAGCCATGGTGCTCTGTGATATGAAAAGGATCAGGATCTTTTCAAGTTTCTTTGTACTGCACTTGGTTTGTATTTCATATCCAAAGGTGCAATGTCTTGATAAATAAAAAAGAATGTGGCATTGTTTCCTGGACAAGTCATCGTCGCCTCTGTGGTTAAAACACAGTTCTGTACTGTGTTTTAACCATGAAAAGATAACTCAACATTTATGACATTGTTTTTGTAAACCAGGTTTCAGAGGAACATGTACTTATTACAAGGATAACATCACATCTCTACAAATGCATTTTAATTTAATGCTAGTAAATTTGATAAATAAATTAAAAAATGATAAATTGTCATATATTAATATTTTGGCTACTAAGTTCCTACTGGGACTTTCTAAAAGAATAGCGTTAGGAGGTTTAAGAGAATTAAGCACATTTGTAAATAAATATCTGCAGTGTTCCTTTTAGATTGATAGACAGTATTATGTATTTTACTGAAAATGTTCTACTAATTGATATATTGTTGTATGTACGATCATGGTTTATAAATATATGCATATATTATTATTATTATATAAAAACCATTATCATATATACAAATTGTTTATAGTAGTACAAAATGTATTGTAGAAAGGAAAATTCTATGCAAAGCTATATCAGTAGGCAATCATGTATTAAAATGGGTATATTAAGATAACCCCATGTCAAGTTATTTACTGAAGGACCAGGAAGAAAAACGCAAGAGTAGAGAAATAAGCAAAACTAAAATAAATACAGCACAATACTTGCTAGATTCATTTAAAAATCAATTTCAGTGTCGGATTTTGACTAAATATTTTGGCCTGATTTTTTTTAAATACTGGAAAATTTTAGGTTTCCCCCACTGACATGAATGCTTCAGCTGATGTTTGAGAAAATATTTTCTTCAGGATCTGCCTCCTTTTCCACATCATATATAATAATGTGCATGGTGACTAGATTTATATTTTATTACTTTTTGCCATTATTAAAATGTTAGAAGTTACTGTTAAGGTTAGGGAAGTTTTATTATTGAAATAAAGGAAAAATAAAGGAAAAAAAGTCATTTGTTAACAGTGACAGTCTGGTATATTGCAGGACCCTGGATTTGCAAATGTACTGGTCTCCTATTTTTTAAGTCTCAAATTATGAAGTAAGAAAGCTTTGAATACATGTTACGAAAATGTTTTGGTTGGGTTCCATCAACCTGAACATCTTTGCTCTCATGATAGAGCATGATATCTATTTTACAAGTGTGACAGTTCACGTTCTGGGAAATGTGGAAAAATAACATTTAGTATTAGAACTTTAGTGCCTTCTCCACACTCATTAATAAATTATTCCACTCAAAATATTTTAAAGCATTTCCTCATGAATATTTGGATAGATTTTGACAGCATATTTTCAGAATGCTTATATTGGGAAATATACATGGTACTAAAAATGTTTGCATAGTTTTCCATTGAAATTTGGGCATTTTAGGAATAATATTTCCACTTCGCCTATTGCAAATTGAAATTAGCAAAAAATGGCTAAAAATGGGGAAAAATAAATAAAGTACTTATGCTTAGTAAACTAACATATTTACTGAGAAGTAACTTCTGTTGCATTCAGTTGGGCTGAACAGATCCAAGATTGAAGGCTAAATATGTTGTGCTTAATCTGAAAGAACTGTGTTTGCAAATATAATAATGCAAGCTTCTCCATCCCTGCACAGAAATAAGTCCTACTTTATTAAATGAATAACCTATGGGAATAAACCACTTACATAGGAATAAATGAATTTGATTGGGTTTCCTTCTTAGTAGATGTTCATGGAATTGCATTGTAAACAACCTATAGGTTCAATTTTTTAAAAGTTTTAATAAAATAGTTTTGCAGATATAGCTAGCTAAAATAACTAGCTAGCTAGATTTATATACACAAAAAGATCTCCTATATGCTCTGTTGAATTTATAAAATGAATTGTTTGGATGGGATTATTGTGAGAGAGAAAGAACAGTTAACACTGAATGAAGTGGTTAAATCAAATGATGCAGCTAAACGAAGGCAGCTACAAGATTGGCACCCTATAATATGAAAGCATGTAGAACCTCATAAATGCACACTCCATTGAGATGTGCATTTGATCAATCACTGACCATCTGTCATCCTATTTCTCTGTCTTATTCAATCCTTCTCATATTCTGTAGGCTTCTCTTCCTTGCTTCTTCAGTTCTGACTGAATGGTGGGGAATGGAAAGATTTATATTTATATTTCTTGCAGTCATCTGGTCATTAGCATTCTTTCTGAAAGTCACTGAGGCCACGTGGGTGAGGAACATTTTTTTTTATTAAAACAATCGACATTAAACATAAGATCATATTAAGAAGCAGTCCTCGTAAAACCTGTAATACAATACTAAGTATAAGATCATATTATGAAGCAGTCATCGTAAAACCTGTAATACAACACTAAGTATTAATCTTTGTAAACATCTGACTTGGTAAACATTCTTCACTCCTCACTTCAAGCCTCAACTTCAAATGCGTCTACATTTTTTCTCCATTTCTGCCAATTGTATTACTTTCAGAGTCCTAACCTCATAATGCGGTGTTTCTGGCTTCCTCCAGTATTGTCCCACCCGCAATCCATTTGCTGTGACCAGATTCAGAACCATATTCATCTCAGTAGTATTGCAATCTCTTATAATCCCTAACTAAAGATCCTGAGGTAGAAATTCAATAACCTGGGGTAAAAATTCAGTCTGCTTTTTCAATATTAAAGTAATCAACATTAAACATAAGATCATATTAAGAAGCAATCATCATAGAACATAACATACAACAACAGGTATTAGTCTTTGTAAAAGGACTGTTATAAACACAGTCCTTTCAGCAGTTCCAAAAAGATTCCATACCTATTTGCATTATTCAGGTGACCCTGAGGGCACAGATAAATCTCCAAGTGGTGTCAACGGCTCTCAGAAAGAATGTTAATGACTAGATGACTGCAAGGTTATAAATTTTCCCATTCCCCACCATTCAGTCAGAACTGAAGAGGTTTCTTGAATGAGAAGCAAAAACGTCTTCAAAGAAAAGCAAAGAAAGTCCAGTTGCTTCTTGAAAAAGTATATTTGGAACTGGAAAGGGTAAATCTTAATTTCATACTCTTTTTTTAATCTGGTCTGGAGTAAGTAGCATTTAACATATAAAGCAATGTAAAACATGCTTTGAAAAATGATTCATCATAAATATTCAGCCATTTATTAGCTTTTTTGCTCTTAATTAGAAGTACCTGATTAAAAAGTGATGCTGTTTTAAGGGGTTGGTTCATTAAACTTAATTCTCATATTTTTTCAGGTTCCTATGGAAACATGAAAAAAGAACCTCCTTTACAAAAGGCAGAAAGGAATTAGGCTAATGCTTATGTGAGATATGATGCACTTATTCTGAAACATTTTTGAAGTGCACATAGCCATAACAGATAGAAAATATATTCTAATGGGTAGATCAAAGATAACTTATTTATACTATACCCATTTGGCAGCCAACAAAGAGCCTTTGAATAGTACTCTGTACACATGGATATTTTAGTTAGAAATTTAGTGTTATTTAGTGAAAATGTTCAGAAGTCCTGTAGGTAAAATATGTATTTTTCAGTTCCCACATTGATGCCTGAATTAATGTCAAGACAATTTTGAGAAAAGGACTGCAGTAGTTATTTTAGTTGATAATATGAACCCTCTCACCCATTTGCAGATGGCCCAGTAAGTCTTAGTCATTATGTGCAAGACACAGGTGTTTCCTTCTTCTGCTGAATATTCATATGCCTGTTAAATGGTGTTCCTGTAGGTATTAATGCAAATACTTGTGGGCCAAACATAAATGTAATCTCCTGCAACAAAAGCATAAATATAACCTTTGGGGTGGGGTGGAAATCACATCATGTATCTTTGAGAGGTAAATGTTGATCAGCTCAATCAATTGACAATACTCTCAACATATTAAGGTGAGATATATGAATAAACATAGAAGGGTATCACTTATCCCAATACATTGATGAAGCCGTGCCATTTTATTTTTATCAGACCATCTGAGATAGTTGATTATTTAGATTCTGAAATAATTAAGATTTTCAAACAAAATCTTATTTCTTTCTAGTGTGAAATTCTCTTTTATAGTTAATAAAAATATAGTGGTGCTAATGGTAATAATAAGTAAAAGTATTAATCATTTCCCTCTTACTATCTATGTTTTTAACTAGTTGAGAGATGTAGATATTCTTCTTGAAATCATCTGCTTAATGTGACCCTTCTGTTTTTATTATGGAAGAAAGGAAACGATCAGATAACTGCCCATTTCCTTACCTGTAACCCCGTATACAGTATATGTTGGAATGTTTCCCACAACATTCAATGGACCTTACTCTTAGGTTGATGTTGCACTATGAATTCCTTGTTCAAGTTCGGAAACCTTTTGTCTGCTGAAGTCTCAAACCAGGATTACCTTTATGCAACTCATGATAATGATGAGTATTCGGTTTCTGATCACTGTGCAAATTGGAGGAGGAGTGCCTCCACAATGATATAGCTATTCTTGTGGAATACATCCAATAAAGAAGGTCAGCAGTTTACTTTGACCTTTCTTTGAGCCCAGCTGAGGGGCGTTGAGTGGATTTCCATTCAGTTCTTATCTGTGTTGAAAGGGAAAATTAGTAGAAGTGTTACCTTGGTTCTTCCTCTTCACTGAGTGTCTACCTTTGATGCTGTTACTGCTACTTTTCAGAGTTCACGGCAGTCCCACAAACTGTATTGATCCCCAGTACGTTTGAAGTGTGGGACTGCAATGATATTCTGTGTTTCCTTATGGATGTGCTATGGGTTCTTTTGTCAAGCTAGAATAATGGAAGTACGATATTTAAAAGCATTTCTGCAATGGCATTTTTTCCATTCTTTTTTAGGTTATGGAATTAAAATTTTAATGGCTTGGTTTAACTGTTTTTCTCAGGGATAACTATTATTCAGGTGGTGTTAGAATGTCTTGAAAGGTCAATATTATTTCCTTCATGATTTCCTTTGTAATCTCTGGGCCAAACATCTCTAATTAACAATAATAGGAAACCAGAAGACTGAGCACTGTTGTTTCTTGGCATGCCTCAGCATCTTTGCTCATATAATCCTGTAATTTATAATAACTGAATTGGTCATTTGACAAGTAAAATACTATAGAGTAGTATGTTTATATAATGCATTGATATTCTATAATGAGGCTTATATCTGTATTGGAAAATCATTCAGTACATTCCAGATATCATTTTCTATGTATTTTTATTTAGAAGTACTTGGTGAATGTTTTCCAAAACGATTTGTGGAATTGCGTTACTGTAAATTGGTAAAATAAAATATTTGTATCTTTGTAAAAATGTATGTCTAATATATAAAATATGCTCTTATCAAATAGGGTAGAAGATCCAAGTGTTCTATTCATTTCTACACTAATAAATGCTTGAAATATTTTTGAGTTAATACTTTTATATTGTTTTATATAAATAATTATAATTGAACTTGTATGACATGTGACTCTCAATGACTCTGGAGAACTCACAACAATCAAACAAAGAAGTTACATAAAATCAATAAAACATAAAAATATTCTTCATTATCAGCTAGCCCCATTTATTTTTTTTGCTGAGGTCCAGACTCCCTTAAGATGGCTAACTCTGCCACCAGGCAAGGAGGAAAATTGAAGATACCTGTCCATATGTGAGCAGCTGATATATGATCACCAAGCTTTTACAACCAGTCAGCTTAGGGCTGGTCTTTCTGAAGAATAGAGCTATGCCAAAGCTTTCTGATTTGCCCCAGAGCATATAAAGTGTCAAGGTTCCGACAGACAGAGACAAATAAAGCAGAACTCTGAGGCTTGCAAGTTCCTCAAAGGACATGTTTATTGATAAAGTATCGGCATGTCAAAAGTGAAACCAAGTCTGAATACACACATAACAATCCCAAATACAAAGTGAAAAAATCCCACCCCCAAAGCTATGCAAGCTACTACATTCCCCAATGTAACTTCTTGATGGGCTTTTCACAAAACGCCCAGCCTGCAGTCCCGGGAGCAGCCGATGACCTTGGTTCCCATGACAGAAAGTCTGTTTTGTCTAGCGAAGCGCCTGGTAAACCCCCTCCCTCTTTGTAACTGAAAATGAGTAAGGAAAATGGCTGCAGCCACACTCATAAAGGACCATTAGTGTCTGCAGTTTTCCCACACAAACCACCCAATCCTTTAATTGCAAATGAGACGTTACCTACTGGTGGAACAGCTGGAAGATAGTGCCATAACATTATGTCAGTTTTCTACATATATAGGACCAGCAGAAATTATGAAGCTCCGTAGACTGAATATGAGTGCCAGAGGGTGCTCAAAATAAACCCCCTTCTCCAATATCTGTGTATTCAAATACTGTTTTATAAGATTCTATGCTTATAGAAATTAAATGTCTATCTGGGGACACTTAAAGGAAAGCAAATAAGAGCAGTATTTCCAATCAGAGGCAAACGGGATTATTATAGCTTAAGGTGACAAATACACTTTGATAGATGCATAAGGAAGGCAAGACTTGATGGAAAAGTAAAATATAGACAAAGGTAACTAATATTAATGAACATTGTCCATAAGCATGCAACATATATGTATACATGTGTACACACACATACCCATACACACCACATACATATGGAATATGTATGGGTAAGGCATTGATCTTAGAAATCTTTTGTTTCTTATGGAATTTGAGGTTGCTTTTATTTTATTCTATATTTTATTTCAAATGTTTTTTTTAAATATGTATGTGGGTTATTACAGTATTATCATTATTTTTTGCTTGGGATATTGCACCTGTTGCTTGAAAAGTTTACTGATCTCCACTGTAGGGAGAGCCAAGGGATCAGAGCAAGCAGAGCCATTTGATGCTGGGAAGATAGGTGCATCACTGCTTATAGCTACTCCTAGCTTTATTCAAGCATTCTCCTTGAATTGCAATTTGGCCAAGAATTTTCCAACATATTATAGGGACAGACCTCAGAAGAAAACTTGAAAAAATATTAGGAACAAATGGTTCTTGAATAAAATCAGAACTTCATAAGTAGTTTCCATGGATTTAAACGTAATTTGAGGTCAGCAGAGTTAAGTTCTGAGTACAAAGTGTGTCTCTGAATTCGTATAATATTAATCCACTTTTGAATCCCAATTCTTACTGCAGAATAAAGTAAGTAAATAAAGTGATAATGTAAATAAAGACAAAACTGAGCCAACACTTTTAAAATACTATACTAAAATGAGAGGAAGAATCCAAACAGCAACACATAGATACACTTCCTAAATTGAAAAGGTTAAAAATAAATAAATAAAAATACAGTAAGGCAATACCAATACAATCAGCGGCAGCCAATACACAATATCTTCTCAGTGGTACAAAAATCATCTCTGAAAGGACCTTCAGAAAGGTAAGATCTTAATAGCTTCCAAGCAACATAGCAAGGACAGGACTATTCTGGTTTCAGGAATGTGCTACTGTAGAGAAGCAGGTCAAAACCCAATCCTGTGATGTTTGATGGTAGAATCCTGAGAGACTGAGACCAAGCCCTTTGTTCCAGATGTAGATGGCAAATCATTGGAAGTCAATGATCTTTAAGATACTTAGGTCCTGGATTACAAATAAGGTTGAAAAAAACCCAGCTTTTTATAGTGAGCAGTGAAGAATCAATTGAAATCTTACATACATTCACAACACTGAATGGCCAGATCTAGCTCAGAACATTTTTCTTCCCAAGGTGAAGCAGCAAATTCATCCTTCCACCTTTCTAAAATGTCAACAAGTGAATCTCTTCTTCGCAGGCAAGGAAAACTAGAATTGTATAACAGCTGTCCTTCCTCTTGATGCTGGATACATTTTCTGCAAATGGAGGAATAGTGGGGAAAAATAATGTTCTTCATGAAAAGATTAGCATTAACTGTTGGGATTGGCAGCAGAGAGATTTAAAAGATTAATTCTTCTTTTTCTATAAAATAAAATGCAATTCTTAACACTAATTGAATAAATAGCACATCCATACAGGATCTTCTTACAATTGCTAGAGATTAGAGATGGGAAATCATGAGTTTGTTTGTTTGTTTTATATAATTTCTAGACTGCCCATGTCACCTAACTGACTCTGGGCAGTTTGCAAACAACATAAATAAAATAATATAAAAACATGACTAAAAAGCACAGTTAAAAACAGTTAAAAAAATGGTAAAATTTATAAGTTCAGAATAAAAGAGTTAACAAGTGAACAAGGCTAAGTTCTTACCATTCTTCTTCTAACAAGGCAATATGATCAAACAAAGATCACTTTGATTTCAGTGCAGACTTCCCACTCATTGAATTCTGTACTCCCACTAGATACTCCTTTGAATCAAGAGGTTATGGTAATTTTAAAAGAAATTTCCACCTTAATCCAAAGATCGTTATTTTTCATTGCCTCTAAGAAACATTATACTGAAATCTAGTTTTATATTGGCCTTTACTCTTGTTATTTTACATGTACACGTAATGCTTTTTGAAAGAACTAAAAAAATAATAATATATGGGTGGAGCCTCAGTAAAATTAACCCTGCTTGGATTTTTCTCCTCTCTGTCCTATCTTGGATACCATCAGCAAAGTAGAGTCATCACGTTTAGTTCTTATTTCCTCCATTCCTGGCCGATCTGTGGATATAAATCAGTGGCATTGATAATTAGGATCTTGTTTACTCATAACTTCTCACAGCAATGCCAGGGAGTACTCTTTGATCTGCTCTTTACTTGTCTCCCATGATGTCAGACCTCCAACTTTAAGATATAAGGGTAGCACATTTTCAACAGTTGCTGGGATAAGGTATCCAAGGTTCTCTGTCTCGGAATCCCAGCCCCTCCCCTCTTGTACAACAAAATTTCAGATAGTGTATTATTTTGGTACCTTTGGGCAGTGTTGACTCCTGACAATGGCCTGGGGTGGTCCCTGCAGTTTTCTTGGCAAGATTTTCAGAAATGATTTGCTCTTGCTTTCTTCCTAGGGCTGAGAGAGAATGACTAGTGCCTAAAGTGGCACTAGAACTCACAGTTTTCTAATTTCTAGAGTGGCGCTTTAAGTACTACACCAAACTGGCTCTCAAATCCTACTGTGTTGCATATTAAAATGTATCTGATGAAAGTTGATATTTCTAATAATTAGATTATTTAATAACCCATTTGAAGAAAAGTAGCTGTGCTTTCCTATTTGCTATAAAATACTTAGATCTCATATTGTTAACCGTAATATGTGATGTTATTTTATCAGAAGCTACGATATTAAAAATTAAAATTCTAAACAACAGTTTTCATAATTTTCAAATAATGTCCTGCTTTCTTTCCTGTTGTTCAGAGTGTGCTACTGCCGCAGGAGGAGCTGAAGATGAAGGTGAGGCAGAAGCTGGTTGGATTGAAGGAGCTGCCATTCTGCTCTCTGTTATATGTGTGGTGCTGGTTACAGCCTTTAATGATTGGAGCAAAGAGAAGCAGTTCCGTGGACTTCAGAGCCGTATTGAACAAGAACAAAAGTTTACTGTAGTCCGAGGTGCACAAGTAATTCAGATTCCAGTTGCAGAGATAGTAGTTGGTGACATTGCACAAGTCAAATATGGTATGTTTTTTTGTATACTTTCTAGAGAATTTGTGTCTGAATCCCTAGGAGTTCTTTATAACCCATTAAATAGTAGCAAGAAAATAGTAGCTAATAAACTGAACAATTAAGGCTGATTCCTTCTAAAACACAGGAAAAAAAGTAATATAACATACAATCAATTATTTGAAAAAATGTTTCAGTGTTATTAACAATTTAAATTCATCTGTGAGGAATAACATAATATTATATTTAGTAATCAAAGAACTAGCTTAAGTTGATAGGTAAAATCACTGGTTGGTACCATGTAATTGAGGATCAATAGTGTTATTGGGAAATCAGCTAGTGAAAATCAACTGAAGGATAATTTGAGAAAGAATAGGTAGGAATGCAAAGGAAGAGCCTTAAGACAAAAAAGAGCAATATTGCTTCGTAGCTTTAAATTTTGTGGTAAGCATCTATTCTTAATGAAGAAATTGAGTATATTTCTGATGAGAATAATGCACATCCCAATGTCAAGAACACCGTTTCTATCTGTCTCAATGAAATGAATGGCATGATTAATCTTTTCTATATATTTGGATTGGCTTTCTGCAAGATGAGCACAATCAACATTATTTTCATCCATGACATGAATCAAAATTCAGCTGTGGTCCAGCACATTGTTAAAGTCAGTGGAATTGTACTGTGTCTGGAGAATGCAACCTGATATTTTAATCCCTTAATTGCTTATTAAGGAAATTTGATATACAAAAGGTATATCTAGATATTTCTATCTCTGCCTTTATCAATTTATAATTTGAAATATGAGGTTTAGTTTACAAAAGTTATACATATTTATACATTTTTATCTCTATCTATAGAGATGGTAATTTTTTGCAGAACTGTCCTGTTTCATATTAATTTAGAATTGTTCTCAATAAGGAAAGAATTCAGACATTCTAAAAAGAACAGTATGAAATAATGCAAATCTATGTGCATGTTTCAACTTTGGTGAAATCCTTCTCATTTTTAAATACTACACTAGGGACATTGGGGCCATTTAGAATATAATCTTTAAAAATTTGGATTAAACTCTTTTTAGTAGAGCAAAAGAATAGTAAGGACCCAACTATGAACCAAACAATAATTGTAGTTGTCCTTTGGGTTAATAAAGCTTTAGTACTGCTTGGATATGCTGTGAAATGACTGCTTTTTGTGCATTTTGAATAACATAATTTTTACATGCGCTACATTTAGTAAAACAATGGAACATCATGCATAAGCTTTTGAAAAATTTCCCTGCTGTATAATCTGGCTTTTTAACCTCCTTATATGCACTGCATGTCGCTTTGCAAAAATTGGAATCTTAGTTTTTGAATAGTTGATTTCTAGTACTTTCACAGAACAGTAATTGGCTAAAGTACTCAGGGTTTGTTTAAGTCCAATTGAAGTTTGTGACAGAAGAACTACATTTTCTTTACACAGTGGGACTGGAATATTGGCTAGTTTCAGATGCTGATGTGGTAATTTAGTTATTTTGGCCAAAAGAAAGTTAATATACAATTAACCAAGGGGACCAAAAGCACTCTTTTCTCATTCCTGATTGGCTTGTATTCTCTTTAGAGTAATGGCTGCAAAAAACATTTATTTTAGAATTGTCATAAAGGTTAAGCATACACAACAGTAGTTGTGTATTTTTAAGTTTATCACCCAAATCTTCATTTGGAGATAAGACAAATGCAGATCATTAATCAGTGAATGCAGTATATAAATGCAAAGCCTGTTTGGATTATATGGATGTTTTCAGCCTGAAGTTGCAGTATGATGCCATGATGAAGGGTAGAATGACCAGTTCTAAAATATGCTTGTCATATGCCAAAATATGCTCTAGATTGATCCAGTCAAACAATATACTGTATATGTGGATGTTTAGCATAGTTATTATATCTGATGGGCTGATAGTTAGCGACAAAAGAGAAAAAGAGAGTGACTAATAATAGACTTACTAGGTAGTAGTAGTTTGATAAATTACTAAAAGTTCATCTACAGAAAGAGTATATTTTTATTTGGATTGCAGTTATTTGAAGATTCATACCTTAATTATGGAAATCTAGAATAAGGACGTTTCATACATTACATGTATGATATGTGGTTGTATACATTGCAAAATAAATACACCTTTTTCAAATTAGATTTTCTCTTAATGATTTTATTGATAGGTGACCTACTACCTGCTGATGGAGTGTTTATTCAAGGAAATGATCTTAAGATTGATGAAAGCTCTTTAACTGGAGAATCAGATCAAGTCCGCAAATCCATTGACAAAGATCCAATGCTGCTTTCAGGTATGTTTTCTGCATTAAATAAACCTTTGATAATCACAGATATGGAATCCTTTGTTTTCTGTTTTTTTTCTCCTCCTCCTTCAAATTCATTATCCATGTATTCTTCAATCAGAAAAAAAATATGAAAGTGGATAGTTTTGTACTAATTACTGAACTGTGTTAAATACAGGATTATTTAATGTGTTTAGTCATGTTTTGGTTACAGATGAGTATTCATTCTTGAGTGGTCTGGCCCAACTCTTATTTTTTTTCCATAAAACTATTATTCATATTGTATAATTTTGTATAACATGAGGGTTTCTAACAATGGAATCATTGTGCTATATGAGAACTGACTGTACTATACAAGAACAAATAATTCAATACTAGATGAAATAAAAACAGACCGCTCAGTGGAAGCAATAACAGCACAGCTAAAGCATAAATGTTTGGGATACATAATAGACAGTTGTGGAGGATGGATGTCTAGTGGCTCACAAAGAGCCAGAAGCAATGGAAAGATTGAATAACATCAACCACAAAATGTAACCTTCTACCAGCTGGTCAGAGAATATCTTTTTTAGGCGACCCTCTCAGGAACCTAACACTGAGTTCTGTTCACAAAGGGTAGGGAGAAAGGAAATCTTATGAGCTGTTGAAAATCCACTGGTATCTCCCACTAAAGACTTGATAAAAGGCAGAAGGACTTTTCTTTTTTATAGTGTATTGATCAGATAGCATGAATGGTTTATTCTAGCTATATTTTGGTGACATCGAGGGCATAAACATTTCCTATTTTCTGTTTCATACTGTTATCTGTTTCTTGGCGGAAAATAGGGTAGATAAAATTATTTGTGTAGCTGCTGCATAATATTAGCTACTTCTGACTCATGCATGGAGATGAAAAGCAAGTTTTTTTATCTTTGCTAAGAATAGTTACACAACAACACATTGGTCAATCAGGTCAATTGTTAATAGAAAATTATATATGTATATATTTGTTGGGACTAGATTTTGTCTTAAAATGATGTTTCAGCTGACTTATATAAACCCACTTTTTAAAAAACAAAACTATCCAGAGTAATTCAATTTATTTTTTATGTAATATTAGTCAAATTGTGCATACTGTAACAAAATGCATGCCTAAACATCAAAAATATATACTAAAATATGTATGAATGTATAGAGAGTTCAGGGGATGTGGGGGAGAGAGAATAATATATATCCTAAATTTATTTATTTATTCAGGCTACCCAATTAATTAGTGGCTTCAGGAAGATTGCAATGAAAAGAAATGAAACCACACATATAAAAGAGAACACCACCAACCATTAGAAGAAACCTAAGCTAAAGTTAAAAAGGCTTCCATAACCAGCTTGGGAGAAGCAAAAAAAAAAAACCAAAAGATTTTGAGGAATGTCATAATGGTGGCAGTCTCACAAATCTTTGGGGGAGGGCAATATCATTTGAGAAGGCAGGTTCTGTAAGATGGCACTGATTTGATGGAATAGGGCCCAGAGTGCACAACTGCCTGATTCATTCAGTGGGCCAAAACAATTATAGCTGACACTATCCTTCTTATATTTAAAATTATTACAACAAAACATATCCTGTTAAAATGCCTTTTCAATTGTTAATTTACCCCTCTGTTTCATAAAGTAATAAGACCCAGAAATGAAATAATTATATTTATATTATTTGTAAAAGTTCTGTAAGTTTTATATCATTCATATCCTTATAAAGGTCAGTTTGTTTATATTTTATATATTGGGGAGAGGCAAATAAGATGTAAGAATAAATTGTCCAAAATCATCCACTTTTTATTGCATCTGCTCTTTTTCAACAACTGTTAAGTAGGATATTTCCCTCTCTTTTCTACCATTTCACATTCTTGCCAATAATTCTTTTGGTATTTGTCTTTTTAAAATGAATTTCTTACAGCATATCAGAATTTGAGTGCATTTGGGTGTATACTTACATAAGAACATAAGAAGAGCCATGCTGAATCAGGCCAAAGCCCATCGAGTCCAGCATTCTGTGTCACACAGTGGCCCACCAATTGTACATGGGGATCTTGAGCAGAAAGAGAAGGCAAAGCCCTCCCTTTCCCTTGACCCCCAACAAATGGTACCCAAGGGAATCCTGCCTGCCTCAACCAACATAGAGGCGGCACATGGACATCCGTTTTAATAACCACCGATACACTTTGCATCCATGAATCTATCTAGCCCTGCCTTGAAGCTGTCAAGGCTGACAGCTGTCACGACCCCTTCAGGAAGTGAATTCCATAAATCAACGACCCTCTGGGTGAAGAAATATTTCCCTTTATTTGTCCTCACTTTCTTAGCTATGAGCTTTAGGGAGTGCCCCCTTGTCCTGGTATTGTGTGATAGAGAAAAGAATTTTTCTCTATCCACCTTTTCTATCCCATGCATGATTTTATACACTTCGATCAAGTCACCCCTTAAACGCCGTCTTTCAAGGCTGAAGAGACCAAGGCGTTGCAATCTGGTTTCATAAGGGAGGCACTCCATTTCCTTGATCATTCTTGTTGCCCTTTTTTGCACCTTTTCCAGTTCCATTATATCCTTCTTGAGGTGCGGTGACCAGAACTGTACACAGTACTCCAAGTGTGGTCTCACCATCGATTTGTACAGAGGCAATACAACACTTGCTGACTTATTTTCGGTTCCCTTCCTAATCATGCCATAGAAAGGGAATTCAAAACCTCTGCTGTCTGCATAAGTTACAATTCTGCCATACCTTTAGTTCATATTGATCTAATTATATGATTAATTTCTCCTTTATGAATTAATGGAACTACAGGTGTCTTCATTTAAGGACCACTCATTTAGCGACTGTCTGAACTTGCAATGGTGCTGAATAAGTGGCACTGAATAAGTGCTACACTGAATAAGTGCTACTGAATTTTCCCTACAATCACATGATTGCCACTTGGCACCTTCCCCACTGACTTCAACAAACAAAAAGTCAATGTGGAGATTGCAAGTTGTAGGTCCTTGCTTAACAAGGGCAACCGGAACTGCCATTGCTAATCAGTGGAGTAATAAGTTTAAAAACAAACAAACTTATGATTGCATATTCATTATAGAATCTATGTGTGATGTTGCAAAGATGTTGTGTAGATTATATGTTAATGATGCTATGATATGCATGCATCATCCAGACATGTAAGAAGCCAAATTGCTTATATTAATCAAAGTACAGTATACGTATAAATTTGCCCTTGTATTTTCCAGGATGGCAAACTAAGCTATCAGTATAAGCTTTCTTTCTTTTTTTTTTTAAATATATTTTATTGGTTTTTTTTTATTTTTACAGAAAAAAGAAACTAGTCATATCAAATCATAGTGTTAAAATAAACAATCATCCATAAACAAAACATAAATACATTTTTCGATACATCTAATACTAATAACTCAACTAAAAATAATCATCCCAAACAATTAACATCACTGCTCGGCACCCCCACCACCACATCCCCCCAACCCTATCCTTCCCCCCTCACTTACCAACTAACTACCTACCTTCCTCCCTCCTTCTCTTCTTTCTACTTCATCCTTCTCTATCTCCATCCTACTCTTCCCCCTTCTTATCAACTTCACTTACATCAGCCTTCACTCCTCTTTCCTCTTTTCCATCAGATGTGGTGCCCAGAGGCCACCCGAGCAACCCCTTAATAACAATAATTACATATATTCTTACACCAACCCCAATTACAGTTGAGAAAACATCATATATAAAATTATAAACCCTCCCTAGCCCTCCCCCCCCGGCTTCCCAGAGTGAGTACAGGGTACAACAAAAGAAAACCCCACTACATCAAACAAAATTATTATATAATCCTAACAAGAATTTTAAACTATATACTATATACACTCTCTAAATCAATTCAATACATTAAACAGAACAAACAACTCATCTTGTTAAGAATAATAATTTTCATTTACATCTAAACCATCAATCTAAGTCAAACCTTAAATCACTTCAATCCATTGAGAGGTTATATAAAATCACCCAAACCATCAAGTTTTATATTTATCTTCCAGTAATCGACCTCTTTCAAACCATTCTTTTTTTTTTTAAAAGATAAACAAATAATATCAATAACAATAAACCCCTCAATTCAAAAAGAAAAAAATATGTTCTTAATCAATTTAATATATCTTAATATATCTTAATATATCTTCCATTAAACATCCTCTCTTACGTCTTACTTATAAAATTAGTCTTTAATTCAGCCCACAATCTTAGATTAGCCTTAATTCCTTACATTTAATTTTAAATTTCATCTCTTCAATCGACTTCTGGGCTTTCTCATCTGATAATCAATTTATTCCATTTCTAACTTACATTCCTTAAACTTTAACAAATCACATAATGCTTATCTATCCCGTCAATCAATCAATCCAATGTCAAACCTAGATCATTTCAAAACAATTACATTCTTCAGCAATTTAATTATATCTTCCATTAATCATCTTCTCTTACATCTTACTCATAATCTTAGTCCTTAATTCAGTCCATAATTTTAAATTACCCATAGTTCCTTGCATACAATTTTAAATTTCATTCCTTCAGTCGGACTCTAGGTTTTTTTTTCAACCAGGTAGACCTCCATAACGAGGCCTCCCTCGTTAATAATAAGTCTCTCTTCTTTACTTCTTCAGCCCCATAAGTAAGTTGCTTCTTAAACTGAGTGAAGAAATATTTCCCTTTATTTGTCCTCACTTTCTTAGCTATGAGCTTTAGGGAGTGCCCCCTTGTCCTGGTATTGTGTGATAGAGAAAAGAATTTTTCTCTATCCACCTTTTCTATCCCATGCATGATTTTATACACTTCGATCAAGTCACCCCTTAAACGCCGTCTTTCAAGGCTGAAGAGACCAAGGCGTTGCAATCTGGTTTCATAAGGGAGGCACTCCATTTCCTTGATCATTCTTGTTGCCCTTTTTTGCACCTTTTCCAGTTCCATTATATCCTTCTTGAGGTGCGGTGACCAGAACTGTACACAGTACTCCAAGTGTGGTCTCACCATCGATTTGTACAGAGGCAATACAACACTTGCTGACTTATTTTCGGTTCCCTTCCTAATCTTGCCATAGAAAGGGAATTCAAAACCTCTGCTGTCTGCATAAGTTACAATTCTGCCATACCTTTAGTTCATATTGATCTAATTATATGATTAATTTCTCCTTTATGAATTAATGGAACTACAGGTGTCTTCATTTAAGGACCACTCATTTAGCGACTGTCTGAACTTGCAATGGTGCTGAATAAGTGGCACTGAATAAGTGCTACTGAATTTTCCCTACAATCACATGATTGCCACTTGGCACCTTCCCCACTGGCTTCAACAAACAAAAAGTCAATGTGGAGATTGCAAGTTGTAGGTCCTTGCTTAACAAGGGCAACCGGAACTGCCATTGCTAATCAGTGGAGTAATAAGTTTAAAAACAAACAAACTTATGATCGCATATTCATTATAGAATCTATGTGTGATGTTGCAAAGATGTTGTGTAGATTATATGTTAATGATGCTATGATATGCATGCATCATCCAGACATGTAAGAAGCCAAATTGCTTATATTAATCAAAGTACAGTATACGTATAAATTTGCCCTTGTATTTTCCAGGATGGCAAACTAAGCTATCAGTATAAGCTTTCTTTCTTTTTTTTTTTAAATATATTTTATTGGTTTTTTTTTATTTTTACAGAAAAAAGAAACTAGTCATATCAAATCATAGTGTTAAAATAAACAATCATCCATAAACAAAACATAAATACATTTTTCGATACATCTAATACTAATAACTCAACTAAAAATAATCATCCCAAACAATTAACATCACTGCTCGGCACCCCCACCACCACATCCCCCCAACCCTATCCTTCCCCCCTCACTTACCAACTAACTACCTACCTTCCTCCCTCCTTCTCTTCTTTCTACTTCATCCTTCTCTATCTCCATCCTACTCTTCCCCCTTCTTATCAACTTCACTTACATCAGCCTTCACTCCTCTTTCCTCTTTTCCATCAGATGTGGTGCCCAGAGGCCACCCGAGCAACCCCTTAATAACAATAATTACATATATTCTTACACCAACCCCAATTACAGTTGAGAAAACATCATATATAAAATTATAAACCCTCCCTAGCCCTCCCCCCCCGGCTTCCCAGAGTGAGTACAGGGTACAACAAAAGAAAACCCCACTACATCAAACAAAATTATTATATAATCCTAACAAGAATTTTAAACTATATACTATATACACTCTCTAAATCAATTCAATACATTAAACAGAACAAACAACTCATCTTGTTAAGAATAATAATTTTCATTTACATCTAAACCATCAATCTAAGTCAAACCTTAAATCACTTCAATCCATTGAGAGGTTATATAAAATCACCCAAACCATCAAGTTTTATATTTATCTTCCAGTAATCGACCTCTTTCAAACCATTCTTTTTTTTTTTAAAAGATAAACAAATAATATCAATAACAATAAACCCCTCAATTCAAAAAGAAAAAAATATGTTCTTAATCAATTTAATATATCTTAATATATCTTAATATATCTTCCATTAAACATCCTCTCTTACGTCTTACTTATAAAATTAGTCTTTAATTCAGCCCACAATCTTAGATTAGCCTTAATTCCTTACATTTAATTTTAAATTTCATCTCTTCAATCGACTTCTGGGCTTTCTCATCTGATAATCAATTTATTCCATTTCTAACTTACATTCCTTAAACTTTAACAAATCACATAATGCTTATCTATCCCGTCAATCAATCAATCCAATGTCAAACCTAGATCATTTCAAAACAATTACATTCTTCAGCAATTTAATTATATCTTCCATTAATCATCTTCTCTTACATCTTACTCATAATCTTAGTCCTTAATTCAGTCCATAATTTTAAATTACCCATAGTTCCTTGCATACAATTTTAAATTTCATTCCTTCAGTCGGACTCTAGGTTTTTTTTTCAACCAGGTAGACCTCCATAACGAGGCCTCCCTCGTTAATAATAAGTCTCTCTTCTTTACTTCTTCAGCCCCATAAGTAAGTTGCTTCTTAAACTGAGTGAAGAAATATTTCCCTTTATTTGTCCTCACTTTCTTAGCTATGAGCTTTAGGGAGTGCCCCCTTGTCCTGGTATTGTGTGATAGAGAAAAGAATTTTTCTCTATCCACCTTTTCTATCCCATGCATGATTTTATACACTTCGATCAAGTCACCCCTTAAACGCCGTCTTTCAAGGCTGAAGAGACCAAGGCGTTGCAATCTGGTTTCATAAGGGAGGCACTCCATTTCCTTGATCATTCTTGTTGCCCTTTTTTGCACCTTTTCCAGTTCCATTATATCCTTCTTGAGGTGCGGTGACCAGAACTGTACACAGTACTCCAAGTGTGGTCTCACCATCGATTTGTACAGAGGCAATACAACACTTGCTGACTTATTTTCGGTTCCCTTCCTAATCTTGCCATAGAAAGGGAATTCAAAACCTCTGCTGTCTGCATAAGTTACAATTCTGCCATACCTTTAGTTCATATTGATCTAATTATATGATTAATTTCTCCTTTATGAATTAATGGAACTACAGGTGTCTTCATTTAAGGACCACTCATTTAGCGACTGTCTGAACTTGCAATGGTGCTGAATAAGTGGCACTGAATAAGTGCTACTGAATTTTCCCTACAATCACATGATTGCCACTTGGCACCTTCCCCACTGGCTTCAACAAACAAAAAGTCAATGTGGAGATTGCAAGTTGTAGGTCCTTGCTTAACAAGGGCAACCGGAACTGCCATTGCTAATCAGTGGAGTAATAAGTTTAAAAACAAACAAACTTATGATCGCATATTCATTATAGAATCTATGTGTGATGTTGCAAAGATGTTGTGTAGATTATATGTTAATGATGCTATGATATGCATGCATCATCCAGACATGTAAGAAGCCAAATTGCTTATATTAATCAAAGTACAGTATACGTATAAATTTGCCCTTGTATTTTCCAGGATGGCAAACTAAGCTATCAGTATAAGCTTTCTTTCTTTTTTTTTTAAATATATTTTATTGGTTTTTTTTTATTTTTACAGAAAAAAGAAACTAGTCATATCAAATCATAGTGTTAAAATAAACAATCATCCATAAACAAAACATAAATACATTTTTCGATACATCTAATACTAATAACTCAACTAAAAATAATCATCCCAAACAATTAACATCACTGCTCGGCACCCCCACCACCACATCCCCCCAACCCTATCCTTCCCCCCTCACTTACCAACTAACTACCTACCTTCCTCCCTCCTTCTCTTCTTTCTACTTCATCCTTCTCTATCTCCATCCTACTCTTCCCCCTTCTTATCAACTTCACTTACATCAGCCTTCACTCCTCTTTCCTCTTTTCCATCAGATGTGGTGCCCAGAGGCCACCCGAGCAACCCCTTAATAACAATAATTACATATATTCTTACACCAACCCCAATTACAGTTGAGAAAACATCATATATAAAATTATAAACCCTCCCTAGCCCTCCCCCCCCGGCTTCCCAGAGTGAGTACAGGGTACAACAAAAGAAAACCCCACTACATCAAACAAAATTATTATATAATCCTAACAAGAATTTTAAACTATATACTATATACACTCTCTAAATCAATTCAATACATTAAACAGAACAAACAACTCATCTTGTTAAGAATAATAATTTTCATTTACATCTAAACCATCAATCTAAGTCAAACCTTAAATCACTTCAATCCATTGAGAGGTTATATAAAATCACCCAAACCATCAAGTTTTATATTTATCTTCCAGTAATCGACCTCTTTCAAACCATTCTTTTTTTTTTTAAAAGATAAACAAATAATATCAATAACAATAAACCCCTCAATTCAAAAAGAAAAAAATATGTTCTTAATCAATTTAATATATCTTAATATATCTTAATATATCTTCCATTAAACATCCTCTCTTACGTCTTACTTATAAAATTAGTCTTTAATTCAGCCCACAATCTTAGATTAGCCTTAATTCCTTACATTTAATTTTAAATTTCATCTCTTCAATCGACTTCTGGGCTTTCTCATCTGATAATCAATTTATTCCATTTCTAACTTACATTCCTTAAACTTTAACAAATCACATAATGCTTATCTATCCCGTCAATCAATCAATCCAATGTCAAACCTAGATCATTTCAAAACAATTACATTCTTCAGCAATTTAATTATATCTTCCATTAATCATCTTCTCTTACATCTTACTCATAATCTTAGTCCTTAATTCAGTCCATAATTTTAAATTACCCATAGTTCCTTGCATACAATTTTAAATTTCATTCCTTCAGTCGGACTCTAGGTTTTTTTTTCAACCAGGTAGACCTCCATAACGAGGCCTCCCTCGTTAATAATAAGTCTCTCTTCTTTACTTCTTCAGCCCCATAAGTAAGTTGCTTCTTAAACTGAGTGAAGAAATATTTCCCTTTATTTGTCCTCACTTTCTTAGCTATGAGCTTTAGGGAGTGCCCCCTTGTCCTGGTATTGTGTGATAGAGAAAAGAATTTTTCTCTATCCACCTTTTCTATCCCATGCATGATTTTATACACTTCGATCAAGTCACCCCTTAAACGCCGTCTTTCAAGGCTGAAGAGACCAAGGCGTTGCAATCTGGTTTCATAAGGGAGGCACTCCATTTCCTTGATCATTCTTGTTGCCCTTTTTTGCACCTTTTCCAGTTCCATTATATCCTTCTTGAGGTGCGGTGACCAGAACTGTACACAGTACTCCAAGTGTGGTCTCACCATCGATTTGTACAGAGGCAATACAACACTTGCTGACTTATTTTCGGTTCCCTTCCTAATCTTGCCATAGAAAGGGAATTCAAAACCTCTGCTGTCTGCATAAGTTACAATTCTGCCATACCTTTAGTTCATATTGATCTAATTATATGATTAATTTCTCCTTTATGAATTAATGGAACTACAGGTGTCTTCATTTAAGGACCACTCATTTAGCGACTGTCTGAACTTGCAATGGTGCTGAATAAGTGGCACTGAATAAGTGCTACTGAATTTTCCCTACAATCACATGATTGCCACTTGGCACCTTCCCCACTGGCTTCAACAAACAAAAAGTCAATGTGGAGATTGCAAGTTGTAGGTCCTTGCTTAACAAGGGCAACCGGAGCTGCCATTGCTAATCAGTGGAGTAATAAGTTTAAAAACAAACAAACTTATGATCGCATATTCATTATAGAATCTATGTGTGATGTTGCAAAGATGTTGTGTAGATTATATGTTAATGATGCTATGATATGCATGCATCATCCAGACATGTAAGAAGCCAAATTGCTTATATTAATCAAAGTACAGTATACGTATAAATTTGCCCTTGTATTTTTCAGGATGGCAAACTAAGCTATCAGTATAAGCTTTCTTCATGAAAGCTCAAAGCACAGTGCAGAAAGCACAGTGGGAGACGTAGGTCCAAGCACAGAAACCCTACATTTAATCAGTCACAACACACTGTAGTAGACCTCAGTATAATATCTGTCCTAACTTCTTTCTGGATACTGCTTCCACATCTGCAAAAGTAAGTGAAAGTGATATGTGAGTTCATGGATCCCGTTAGTCTTTTCAATAACAATGGTCCCTGTAGTTCCAAATAGCATCTATCCTTTATGGCATTATAAGAATGCCATTTATTGCTGTTATTTCCAATATAAGAGAAAAGCATTTTGCCAAGGACGTGTGAAAATCTGTGATAGACATGAAAAATAGGCAATAGTTCTGTTGCAAAAAGGATATTACATATTCCTGGATGGCAAAAAGGAACTTCTCTTAGAGTGAAAATATTTTGCTTCTTCCTTACAATTTACTCCTTCTCAGGACTGTTTTACAGGAATGAAGAAGAATGATCCAAAACATAAATTGTCAGACAAATGTTGATTTGTTACCTGAGAAATATCCTGGTGATATTTTACCTGAGTTTATCTATCTCTCTAACTTTCTGCATCTAAATACAAAGACTCAGAAAAACTTAGGAAAAAAGAACGAAAAAAGAAACCTGTGTTTGTTCAGAAGAAGACACTGGTGGACATCATGCTTTATTAATTTTCTTTTAAAAATGAATAAAAATGCAGCTATATTAAGGAATCAGGTCAGTCACTGCCTGGAGAAAAAACAACTAAAATTCACATTTGATTCTTCAACAGAAAGTGCTCCAGTATTTGATTGTTGCTAAACAGAAGCATTACAGCAGGCTTCAAACCTAGGAAATATTTTGGATTCACTGAACACTTAAGATAACACTTGCTTACATTTGTCCTCACTCCTAGGCATGATTGGTTTAATTTATGTAGCAATTTCACTGTGTTGGTTATGAGTTTTTCTTGTCTTACTATGTATATATAAAGCAGGAAACAGCTTTGTGTTCTATAAAGGATTATTCTTTCCTGCATAAATACTTTTCTACCCTATTATTCTAGCAAGTTAATTCTAAAAATTATGGTTTTCTATTCTTTTTCGGACTCATTTAAATAAAATGTGCAGAAATTGGTATTTATTTGTCTACTAGTTTTATATCCCAGTGTGTATTTGTCACAGGACAAAATCAGGAATTGCTTGTATCATGAGCTGTGACCTCTTGACTCACACAAAGAGAAAGGGTGGATTAGCCCTGGATTTTTACTATAGGAGGGAGAATTAAAAAAATCACTACTTGTGCTTATGTGAAAATTAATAATTGGTATACAATAAGCAGAAACTAAAAATTCCTTCATGTCAGATCCTTTGAAATTAACTCAGAATAAAAGATAAGGCTTTGGTCTTATCTTCAGGTTGACCAGGGCATTCTTAATCAGCAGTTCTAAAATTGTTGGGGCTTTGCTCAGCTATGTCAGGAAATGGATCACAGTTGATGATCTTTTCCCACACACTCAGCCATGACTAATCTGCTTATGAAAAATGAGATTTCTGTCTTTATTCCTGTTCAGTCAGTACAGCATGGGTTGGCTTTCTGCTTACCTCCAAATATGGAAAGATTTTATTAGCACCATTTCCTCCAACACACCTGGTTTTGTGTGTTCAGTAGAAAGCAGTACATTGTTCTAGAATAGATCCAGCCCAGAGGAGTTCGGTGACAGGTACTTCTGGATATGGAAGTAATTATTACACCAGTATGAGTAATTAAGGCTTTATTCCAAAGCAGTATATGAAAATAACATAATTGAATAACAAAAGACAAAAATTAATTCAGATCAATGACCTATCCACTTTAGCATTCTGTTCTTACAATAACCAACAAGTTCTTCGAGGGAAACCTATAAGCAAGTATGAGTTTAATCGCAGTATGCAGAATTTTCTTCAAAAGTGTGTTTTCCTTATGCTGGAAGGAAATATTTTTAGGATGTCCAGAAACTATTGGTAGCAGTATCCTCCATGAATGTGTCTAGAGTGCTGAACTGTAATATGTCTGGTTGTGAATTCTATATGTGCTGTGAGAAGAAATTCTCCCATTTCTTTATGTTGAATGACTCTAACTTTTAGTATCTAAGGGAAATCTTTTTCATTTGTAATTTGTAATGTTATGTTGCCTTTTACTCAACTAAAAATGAACAAGGCTTGCATAGTAGAAATTTCTTATGATTTTAATACTTAATTTCATATAACAATTGTGTCATTAGTCTCATTATTAAAATGCAATAAACAAAGATACTCAATGTTTTCTGTGAGATGTTAGCTGTGTGTTAGCTGTGTCTTTTGTTCTCAGAAGTGGAATGTAGATCACAGTTCAGCATGTCTAACAGTAACTTTATCAATACAAGAAAATATCTGTAGCTCAGGATTAGACTGTAGGTTCCTGTTGCTCTCTGAGCTTGGTTGTTTTCTTGCAGATGTTTCATTACCAAACTTGTACCAAGATAGTATTTGAGAGGCTGCCACAAGGAGAAGGGGGTCAAGTTATTTTCCAAAGCACCAGAAGACAAGACAAGAAACAGCAGATGGAAACTGACCAAATAGAAAAGCAACCTGGAATTAAGGATAAACTTCATAACAGTGAGGACAATTAACCAGTGGAACAGCTTTCCTTCAGATGTGGGTGCTTCATCACTTGAGTTTTTAAGAAGAGACTGGACAGCCACTTGTCTGAAATGACATAGGGAGTCCTGCTTGAGCAGTGGGCTGGACTAGAAGACCTCCAAGGTCCCTTCCAGCTTATTCTGATTCTGATTAGTAGCACTGATGATGTTACCTAATTTGGGAATGAAACGTCTACAAGAAAACAACCAAGCTCAGAGAGTACAGACACTAAATCTTTATCATAAGCGAATAGCTTTAATGTACTGATTACTAAAATCTATGTTTTAAATATCTTTTTAGGTACTCATGTCATGGAAGGCTCAGGAAGAATGGTGGTTACTGCAGTGGGAGTTAATTCTCAAACGGGCATCATCTTTACTCTACTAGGTGCTGGAGAGGAAGAGGAGAAAAAAGATAAAAAAGGTACAAATTCACCTAAAATATTTTCAAATAATGTCTGTATTTATAACATAGGCTTGATATTCAAATTTATTATATAGGAATACTTGAATTTATGTTAGTGTAATTTAACCCAGTGAATCCAGTCCTGATTTATAAGGACTGTGAGTTGCCTGAATTGTGTGCGCACTCGATGTTTTGAATACTTAGTATAGATGGTTAAAAATGCGAGAAGGGAATGTGATCTTAAATTACCTATACTTCTTTGCAAGAATCATTCTGTATCAATATATCCCAAATTCATTATAAATTGAAGTTGTACAAAGAATGATAAGTTCATTCCTTCAATTAAAAATAAATTATAACTATAATAATTCTTTCATCTGGAGAAATTGAATTGTAATATCAAAATATGAAACATAAATTGAAGTATATTTAATGTTTTAAAACCATACTTATTTAAAGTTTTATCATGTTTTATTGCTCATGATTTTTATTTTAGGGGTTTCATCTGCTTGCCAGGAGCATAGAGATTAAGAATCCTGCCTGATTTATGTGTTTCATAGCTAACATGAATTAGTTTAAGTTTGCAAAAACAGAGTTGGATTCAAATATTCAGTTCCATGAAAAGAAGAATCCCTTCATGGATAAATGATTATATGACTCTATTTCTATGAATGGAAAATGCTTCTATCCATGGAAATGAACATTTAGACCTAATAAAATATCTACAGACAAGCTAAGAATGTTTCCCACATGGAATGTTTCTTGGAAAAAAAAAGCTGATTCTGTTCCATGGGAAGTTATGTGACAATCACTTTAATCTTCAGCCCAGAAAGCCAAATCTTTTTACCCTAAAAATAAAATTGTCCCTGAGTTGACTATGTGAACACAACCATGCCGTTTCCTTGGCAACAATACTAAAGGAGTTCACCAATGCTTTCTTCTGGGATTATTATTATTTTTCTTCCCAGTCTCTTTAAACTACTGTAAGTTTTGAATAAAATAGTAATTTACACTACTCTTTGAGATTTGGCTAATGATCTTTACAAATATCCAGTGAATTTCTCATTTAAATATTTTTCTTCTTTATCAATTCATGTATCACTAGTTGATTAATAACTATATTATTGAGAAACTCATTCTTCTTTCATAAAAGTGTATTCTGTGCCTATTGCAGATAGTCTTTAATACACTTGAACTATAACGACCCTATGGTTATATCATCTATAGACATATTTTTTTTTTGTTCACTATTTCACATTGAATCCCAGCTCTAGTATTTCTGTTCAGAAACACTTTTGAGATTGCTGGATCTTCTTCCCAAGGACATAGAGTAGCTTCCTTACACATAAAGGAGGATAAAATTATTTTAAAAGCAACAGTTATAGTACACTATATGTACATCTATGGCAATTTATAAATCTTTAAACTTATTTAAAATATGTATAATAAAATTATATGTGAAAAATAATAGATATCCAAATTCTGTGATGACAAGTGGGAGAAAAATACTTCTCTTCAGACTTAACTGTATTCCATACTATTGTAAGCAATGGCCAGATTTCATCAATAATTTCTTACTAATTTTGTTCAAATTTAAGACAATATATTCCAGACTTCCTAAGTTTTAACTGAGAATAAATACTAATGAAGAACAGTTCCCACAAAACAGAAAATCATAAACTTGTTATCAGTTTTATCATTTCTTGCTAAGAATAATGTCAGGATACAACACTAGCATGAGTTGGAAAGTAATTTTCTCAAAAAGTATGGGTGAGTGACTAAGACTTACTGTTTAGGCATTGTAAATAGAAATAGATAAAAATAGAACTATATTAAGAACCAAGCAATCTCATTTGCCTTAGTTTGCCAATATCTGCAGTTTATGCCTGTTTTGCTATGGGAAGATCCTTTTTATTTCTATTATCTTTTAAGCATAGTTCTCCCTTGTCCTATTTTAAACAATAACTTGCCAGGTTAATTTGTCAGCTGAAGAAGAAGAAGTAAAAACTAGGATTCACGTTGTTCATATAGCTTTCATAAGACATTATTACATGTCAAATAAAACGTTTAACAAGTTTTTAACATTCATTGCCACAAATGACTGCAGGTTCAATAACTGTTGTCCTGCAAGTACTTTGGTCCATACATTATTTCTTTAAATAGGACATTGGTATGCTTCCAGCATGAACTTGTGAAAATGGGAGTTGATATACTTGCTGATTAGTTTATGTCCTTGTTCTCTAAGAACATTATACATTCACTGTATGTATGCTTGAAGTTTTCCAAAAGTCTGTGCTTGTGTTTCAATTTCCTGTAGTGTATGTCTTTCTTCCTCATTAACATTTTGCAAAAATCATCATGCAAATATGATACAGGAAGATGGGCATCAGCTTCCAGAGAGAATAAGAAACATACTGTGCCATAGGAAAAAAAATTAGGCTTTTAGTGGAACTCTCCTCTCAATGGCTGGAGAGGAAAAAAAAAGACTTGAATGGAATACTGTATTCAGAAAAATCCTTTCACTATTTAATTTGAATGACAATAAATAATAAATTTGTACTTCTTTTTATCTCCATTTTATCAATTGTTCTCTGGCTGTATGGCAAATCTTTGGAAAAATTAGCTTAAAATATGAATTTGCCACTTTTAAACTTTCATTTACATTTTGTTACTTGTACAAGTTTTGTAGCATAGCAAAACTAATAGAAAGATGAGATGCCTGGAAATTGGATAGATAAAATGCATGCATAGGTACTTAGGAGCTTCCTTAAAGCAGGAGTATAAACTTTATCTGCCATGACCACCAACCGTATCTGGCAAGATAATTATAATGGAATAAACAGGCTGCTTTAGAACATAATGATAATCAGACCACATATCTGTGAAGTATAATATCCTGTACAATAACCTACTTCCCAAGCCTGTTTCCTCTTATTGTTCCTAAGTAGATGGTACTATTGTGCTTATTGACTTCTGTTCCAAAAAAATATAATTGTTTCAAGACATGTAGACATGAAACTCCAGAAGGCTTCCATGTATGCTTTTGGTTGTTGCCACATCTGGCCTTCAGAAGATTCAGTAACATAATAATCTAAAGAGTAAAAGCACTTCTTTAATGATCCCAAGTGTATTGTGAAGCATCATCATTTAGACATCATTTGCACTTCCTAAATCATGTCTGAATCATTGGTCTGGCTGTAATTTATAAGTCATTGATAACAGTAAATCCAGAAATGGAAGTAGTTTGGCTGGCACTTAGTCAAACTGCAAATCTGAGTATTCATAATATTCTATCCCAAGATGGACTATTATCTCTGTTCACAAAGATTTTTCCCAAAATATTCCTACCGGACTAAGGGCAGGAGCCTCAGCTCAACAGTTTAGGTTTTAGAATTAAGGGCAGGCAATCTGTCCTTTTAAAAAGCAGAAGACAGCATGCCTGAAATTCATATATAAAAATTAGGCATCAAAATAAATATGTTAAAACATTTAATAGACATGATGCACTTATTTTAATTTTGTTTTAAAACAAAGTTAAAATCCATAAATGTTTGAAAATCCTGGGCTCAGTGTTCTGATAATATCACTATGTCCCCTGCTGTGATTAAAAATAGGCTTTAAAATGTGCAGCCCAAGACAACGAAAGGATGTGCTTATTTTGGAAGTTGATAAAAATTAATGTTGGCAGGGATTCCAGCATACATTCTTAATCTTAAATATTTAGGAATAGATAAACTAAGGACTAAATCTCTTATCAGTTAAATCAGATGCTGGTCTAGATATTGTTTGCATGACATTAAAAGGAAACTAAAAATAAATACAGAAAACAAAAAAAAATCCCTTAGCATTTGCATTTCTCAGTACAATATGTTTGAAAAGATCAACCATAATAGAAAACAAATAAAACAGATAACAGCAGAAGAGACTACTTCAGAGAATGTTTTCATGATAGATAATTAACTCCGTTTCAGTCCAGCTTCACTTCAATCAGTACAAAATCAGTAGGAAACTTTCATGCTTTTTCGTGGTGTAAGAACTTCTTGCTTGTCCTGTTCCCCTTTTTGTAAAGAAAACTACTGACAATTTTTGGCTTGTGATTTATCTCCTGTCATCATCTACTGTAAACATCAAACAATATTATGATGAACTTGTTTTTTTTCTGAAACAAGACTATAAAGGGAACATTGAACATCATTAGTGGATGTTCTCTCGAGTTTTCAAAAAACACTATCAGGTTTAGCACTGAAAATGGTTCCCAATTAATAAATCAAGAGTTTTAAATAGGGTATTTTTCAAATGGATTAAGTATATTAATTATAGATATTGTGACATTTTAGTATAATTTAAAATATCATTTATAGATAGATGGTTTTCATGAATGCAGAAACTTTTAAACTATTTTTTCCTTCAGTTTTTTTTAAAGTAACGTAAGAATGTCTGCATAGAGGAACAAAGGCATTAGAAGTACTATGTAAAGTCAGTTTCTCACCAACTTTGTTAAAGTTTGTTAACCCTGTTAAATGTCTTTCACTTTTCCTTTTATATATAATATTCCATGTATGAGTTTTTGTTCTCCACTTCTGTAACATTCTTGTAATAGCATTCATTTCTAGACATTATGTTGCTTACTATAAAACAACTATGTTTTGAAAAAAAATAAAGCCACATTAGTCCATAAATGTTTCTGTCATGTGAATTTGTTCATATTATTATTATTTTTCTTTTTTCTTTTATTCATTATTACTCAGTAGATTCTTCCCATTCCTCCTTCCATCCTCCTTCAACTACAGATGGGGCAGCAAGTGCAATTACCACTGATAATGCAAATACCAGCTTAGTCAATGGTACGTTAAGAACACTGGGATTGTTTTTACTTGAACAATTTCTCTCAACTCTGTCAGCTTCCCTCTTTCTCTCCTGAACTGCACAGATGTGGGATGTGCATGGGGTTACTGGGTGAGAGCTCCTATTGTATTGCAGCTTATAAGAGATGCCACACAGCCAACCACTTTGTAACCAGCCAAATTGGTCTTTCTCACTCAAGTAACACTGGGACCAGAACAAGTAGGAATCTAGGGATCTTTTCAAATCAGACTCAAGTAGGAATTAAGGACTTTTACTGTTGAATCAGATTTTAAAGACCATCTTTTTCAAGTATATTTCAAATCAGTTTTCTCCTTGCAAAGGTTTTCAATATCAAACTGTTGTTTCCATGCTTCCCAATCCATACTTGAAAGATGGCATGATTGTCTATTTTGTTTCTCATTCTATTTTTTCAAAGTGGCACTCTCATAAGCATTCATGGTCTCAATGTAGCTTTGGGAAAACAATTTTCTTGGGATCAGGAATTTGGCTTATACACAGCTAGTAACATTAATGCACTTCATTGTATTGTTTCACCAATTTTTCTCAGCACCAAGTTAAGTATTTTCCATAGATTATGATGCTAGAATAACATATTTTTAGAATAACATATTTTTATGAACTATCCATGTGTCTTGAATGTAGCTTCATGCATTTTTTTCTCCTTTGAACAAAAATATCTTCAGTTTTGAAATGTGGAATGTGTCTTTGACCAACCTCTTGACTCCATTTCTTAGCATGTTCATATTAGAAATTCCATATCAGGAAAATAAATTTAAGGGTGGTTGGGGAATTTTAATCTGAGATTTAGATGAAATATTTATATATTGTTGAAATATTTTTGTTATATTCATTTTATTCTTTGGCATCAACATTATTGCTGATACTATTAATAATAGAAGCATAGATCCATAAACTGGATTTGGATCTAACTGGATCTTACCAGTGGCAACAAATAGGGGCAAAAAAATTGTGAGTAAGTATAGATCCTGTATTTTTCTTTTCCTCTGCCTCAAAAAGAAAACAAAGCAAAAACAAAAATGGCGAAAAGGAAGACATTCAAGGCATTAGTTTCAATTTAGTCATGAGATATAGATGGTAAGTTGAATGCTATCTGCGTAGGTAATGCTAGTATCAGATTATATCCATTGATACAGGACAAAGGGAATAGCAGTTCCCATCAGCTCTGAAAAGGAGGACAAACAAGAGGTTCCTGTGTGTCCTCAGCTGGTAGCTATGGTTTGGCAGATCACAAATGCTGAAGCATTGCAAAGATTACAAAAATAAAACCAGATTATTTTTTATTATTTAAAGTCAAGTAAGTTAAATTCTATAATCACATCTACAGTTAGGATGAATTTGACTCTCAAAACACATAGTTTGCTACTGGATATTGTAACTTTCCAACCCAAAGAATAGATTCTATCCTTCATAGTTAAACAACATGTGTATTCCAAAATATATAAAAAGCAATCATATGGATTCATGAGCAAAACCAAAAAAATATACTAAAAAACACAGCCAGAAGTGTAGCTATTATATAAAGTTGATTAATCTTATTAATTTTAAAGTTTATTCTTCAAGTTAGTGCTTTTACTCATGGCGACTGCCTGGACTAGTTGCCGTTTTCTTGACAAGATTTCAGAAATAGCTTATCTTTACCTTCTTCCTGTGACTGAGACTGACTGGCTGAAGGTCATCCATGTGGTTTTGTGCCTATGGCAGGACTAGAAACTTTCTGGTTTCTAGCCTGGTGCTTGATTTTCATTTATGTTGTGTTATGTTATTTTGTGTTTTATTATGCTAATTATATTTATTATAGCAAATGGAAGAAATGTGAGGAAATGCTATTGTGATAAGTACATATTTTGAGACAAGCTCTGCCTATTTTAGTTCTTCTCTGAATTTCAAGTAAACCTTAGATGAGTTCATCCTAATTCTCCCCTGGATTATGGAGCAGCAGAAGAATGAAATGTGTGTAATTTAAAACACATTGCAGATTTCTTTGCAACATTCTATATTTAAAATATGTGCATCCAGCTGTTCAAGAGAATGCGCCATAAACTAGTAGGGATGTGAAGTTCTGTGTAACCACGAAACATTTGAAAAATGGCATCCATAGGATCTGTTTCAAAATTCCTTTATAACTTCCAGCTGCTTCAGAAGCAGTTTACATGTGTGTCTATGCTGAGAGGAGATAATTATTTGAGAAAAGCAAATCTAAACATTTCTTGGTTTTTGAGGTTCTTTGTTTCCTAGTGAATAGGGACACAACTTAGTCTTTTTTCTAATTTTAAGCATGCCAGACTCCTACATTTCACCTTGTTGAATCTTATTGATTTTGTATGGTACCTTTTCAAAACTGGGAGATTGACTAGAAAAGATACCCTAGGTGTAAATTGAAATTATAGCATTTAATAAAAATCTAATTAAAAGGTCTCTCATTTTCTTTTCCCTTAATGCATGCTTCACATCAGCTACCTTTTTTGTTTTGTTGATTGTCTTCTCCGTTAACAGTTATGGAAAACTTCAGACCCTAACATTAATTTAAAAGCTGTTCTCATCAAGATGTCATAATATGAAACTCTTAAGAGCAGCCACTCTTCTGGCCTTCCGAAAAGAATTAAAAACTTATTTGTGTCGGCAGATCTGGGAATGATTGGTGCTGAATGTTGGATGAATGTTTTTTTATTAAAAATTTGGGGTATTGTTTTATTTTATGATCATTTTAATTTAATTTATATTAGACTTTAATGCGATTGTTATTATCTATGTTGTAAGCCGCTCTGGGTCCCCTGGAGAAGAGCGGCTTATAAGTCTAATAAATAAAATAAAATAAATAAATCTGCATTTAGGACATACAGAGATCTTGCTTTCTGATAAAGACCTGTATGTTTTAGTTCCTGATAAATGGACAACTGTAAAAGTCCTCTATCCTAAGTGAATAGCAAAATTTGGATAGAGAATTTTCGTTTTATTATTGTTTTGTTTTTAAAAGGCATGTGCTTGATTCTTTGAATGAACCAAAATAAACTAGGAATTAAAAACTGTATTCCTTCAACTGTTGCTGAACTGTTATCCCATCACTATCCACTATAGAGGGATGCTAAGATCATTTAGTGATTTCTGATCCAGAAACTGAGTTTTATTGATGAAATACAAGACAAAGGCAAGAGGCAAATTGGAGGCATGATAATAAGCAACATGATGATGATCATGGAACTACATAGCAATAGATTTGACTTGACAAGAAAGGAATTAAAAGCATATTGTTTGTCTGTATATTTGTATGTGTGTGTGTGTGTGTAGGGAGAGAGAGAGAGAGAGAGAGAGAGAGAGAGAGAGAGAGAGAGAGAGAGAGAGAGAGAGAGAGCCTTTCGTATGCATTGGCATAGCTTCAGGAAGAAGAATCCACTGAAATGGAAAACAATGTTCATGAAAATCACATTCAGAGTTGGAATTACAGTATTTCAGAATTAAATAATAGTTTTATTCTAAGAAAGCATATTTTTGAATCTCCTGGAGGTAAGAAGATGAGATATCAAAGGAAAAATAGAACCAGGAACACTTACCATTTAAGCAGATTGGCTGCTTAAGGAAAAGTAGTGGGATTTATTCAGCAAAACCGAAAAATAAATATGAGATTTAATTCTCCTAAGTGTCGCCATTATGTGTGGCATTGATACCTACTTTGATTAGGATTCTCAAAATATTCAATAGTTGCTTCCATTATGATTTTTATCGTTTTATGTTGACTGAACCTAACAGTTTTCAATTTACATGCATTCAGAATATAATTTTATTCTGTAATAATTTATAACAAAAGCAATCATTTTTACATTTGATGAACTGTTCTTTTTGTATAGAACACTTAATCTGAAAATGCTTCGTGTAGTAATTAGATTTTTAACTATATTCTAGTCTACATCTTTTATTTATTTTGCTTCCCCTTTCACCAGACAAAACTAGCATGCAGAAATTGTCTCTGCATCTAAGAGGATACAGTGTAACATTCTGGCTGTGTTGAAATTTCCAAATTATTATTGTATAATAAAGTCTGAGATCTAACATACATATATTTTGACAGTTTAGTGGAGTTGTTTTAATTCTTGTAATAGATAATGTGGAATTGAAAGATGTCATATGCATCAAAGCAATCTGTAGAGTTAGCTGTAAACTATGCAAGCACAAAAATCTGTGGCTTGTAGACATTCTTTTCTCATTCTATAGTTTCTTAAGTTTTCAAGGGAAGTCAATTGTGACAGGTTGGCAGTGAAAAATCAAGGCAAGATGAGCTCTCTAGTGAAGACAGCCAGCAGACAGAAGCCCCCACAATCCTGGCTAAGTTTCTTTCCTTTTAAAATAAAAAGTAGAAAATTCTTTCCATAGGAGTCCCAGCCACTGAAGAATGATATAGACAGCTGTTACGTCTGATGCCATTCTGGAGGACCTGTCTGGAGTGTTAGTCACTTCTTGCTTGATTTGGTGTCTCAAGAATGTAGTGAAATTAATGAGATTGTTTAAGAAGTCAAAGTTCAATGGTGAGGCTGTATCCTCTGGCTGTGAATCCATTTGATCCTGAGTTTGATTCCTTTCAGTCTTTTGGACATTTAAAGGAATAAGTTTGAAAATTAGGTTGGAGTTTCATAATATGCTCCATCTGTGTAAGTGGAGAAAAAAAAAGCTTGAGAAAAAGATGCTTAAATTATAGTGTAAATGCAATAAAAAAGTAGATTGCAAAATATCAGATTAAGATTTTTAAAATATCTATACATAACTAACTTAGTGGACATTTTGCTCCATTCTAAGGATTCAATGTTGAATGATTTTGTATGCCAATGTTTTAACACATGGCAACATTATAATATTTCATATTCTGAAGAAAGAACATGAAATCATATTTGGTAATTGGTAATACAATGAAGGTATTATCTATGAAAAATGGATATAAAACAATTAAAACAATTTTAGTATTAAAAGAGTCATGATTTTTTTCATTACAGAAAAATGTTAGTTTAATTTGAGTTTCCGGTAATTATAAAGTATGTGTATGTGTATGTATATGTATATGTGTGTGTGTGTGTGTGTGTGTAGGTAGGTAGGTAGGTAGGTAGGTAGGTAGGTAGGTCGGTCGGTCTTTGGTTATTTGGGTTTTCTCCCGCGTAAAATTGGAAGTGTCTTGGCAACGTTTTGACGAAGTCCCATTCGTCATTTTCAGGCTGGTGTTTTCAACTCCGTGCTGTTAGGAACAATTCATAGAAGCACGAAGCCGAAAACACCCGCCTGAAGATGACGAATGGGACTTTGTCAAAACATTGCCAAGACACTTCCAATTTTACATGGGAGAAAACCCGAATAACCAAAGACCTACATACAAACATATATATTATATATATATGTGTTGTTTAAAATTGTTGACAAAGAAATAAGGGATTTCTGATATAGCTATTTCGAGTTTCTTAACTCTCTTCAGTCAGAACTGAATTCGAACCTGGAAGGGTGAGTTCTGACTGAAGAGAGTTAAGAAACTCGAAATAGCTATATCAGAAATCCCTTATTTCTTTGTCAACAATTTTAAACAACATATATATATTTGTGCTTGCAGGATGGCTCTGGGTTGAGCTGAAACAAGCAAAAGGAAAGAATGATTCCTTCCTCCCATATTTGGGTTTACAGGGTGCAATCTAAAAAAAAAAATAAACACATATATATATGTTTTCTGAGGTTTTCGCGGGTGTTTGTATGTAGGTCTTTGGTTATTCGGGTTTTCTCCCACGTAGAATTTGAAGTGTCTTGGCGACATTTCGACGAAGTCCCATTCGTCATCTTCAGGCTGGTGCTTTCGGCTTTGTGCTTCTAAGAGCAATGTGTGATCGTAGCTGTTTTTTCCTTTTAACTTCCAGTGGAGGTTTGAACTGATTGGCTGGGAGCTTGGCTGTGTTCTGATTGGGTGGAGGTGTGTTCTGATTGGTTAGGGGCTTGGCTGTGATCTGATTGGCTGGGGGAGTGTTCTGTTTGGGTGGGGGCTTTGTTGTGCTCAGGTTAGTTGCAGGGGGATTAGAGATGGTGAGCTGCATAGCTGTTTGGCTTTGCGTTCGTGGTCATGCCTCATCTTCATGGTGGGTGTCAGTTTGCTTCATGTATGGATTGGAGGGGTTTAAAGTGGCTAATGATGCAGCTGTGGTCTGGCTTGTGGTTTGTGGTCGTGCCTCATCATCGGTGTGGGTTTGGGTTTGCTTTTTGCGTGGATGTGTGGTGGTGACATCCTGTGTAGTTTTCGTGAGTGTGGGTCTGGTGTCATTCTTTGTGTTCGGGACTCGTTTGTCAATAAGGGTGGGTTTCCAAATGGCTGGTAGGCGGGAGGTATCATCTCATTTGTTCATGCTGTGTGGGAGTTTTTCTATCTCGATAGCTTCTCTGATTATTCTCTTATTAAAGTGTTCAGTTTTGGTGATAGTTCTGGTCTTTATGAAATCAATTTTATGTCCTGTCTACGTATCTGAGCCACAGTTCTAGACCCAAGCTCTAGAAAAATCTGATCACAAACCCAAACTCTGGCTCAGATACGTAGATGACACCTTCATAATCTGGCCACATGGGAAAGAAAAACTGGACAACTTCCTCACACACCTCAACAGCCTACACCACAAAATACAGTTCACCATGGAAACAGAAGTTAATAACCAACTTCCCTTCCTGGATGTCTTAGTTACAAGAAATCCAATGGCTCCCTAGGACACACCATCTACCAGAAGAAAACAAACACAAACCGCTATCTGCATGCATTCTCACACCACCATCCAGCACAGATCAACTCCGTAGCCAAGACACGCATCTCCAGAACCAAATGCCTAGCTGACGAACAACACCTAAAAACCGAACTATACACTCTCACTAATGTACTAACATCCAACGGATTCCAAAGAAATAAGATTTCCAACTTAATCCAAAAAGAAACTCCCACTAAAATCCAAGACAGAGAACAAGAAAACGGCAAAACCCTCCTCCCATACATAAAAGGCACCACAGACAGGATCAGCAAGATCCTCCGCAAACATAACATCAAGTCAGCATTCTGCACAAACAGAAAAATATCCACCATCCTAAGAAACCCCAAAGACAAAATTGAGCTAGAAAATCAAGGAGTATATGAAATCCCATGTACTGCTTGCCCCACCACATACATTGGACAAACCAACAGAAGAATAAGTGCATGCATTGAAGAACAAAAAAACTCAGTCAAAAAAGAGGAACCAACTTCTTTCCTGGTCCAACACCTTAAAGCCACAGGACATGAAATTGACTTCATAAAGACCAGAACTATCGCTAAAACTGAACACTTTAATAACAGAATAATCAGAGAAGTCATCGAGATAGAAAAACGCGCACACAGCATGAACAAACAAGATGATACCTCCTGCCTACCAGCCATTTGGAAACCCACCCTTATTGACAAACGAGTCCCTAACACAAAGAATGACACCAGACCCACACTCATGAAAACCACCACACATCCACGCAAAAAGCAAACCCAAACCCACACTGATGATGAGGCACGACCACAAACCAGAAGCCAGACCACAGCTGCATCATTAGCCACTTTAAACCCCTCCAATCCATACATGAAGCAAACTGACACCCACCATGAAGATGAGGCACGACCACGAACGCGAAGCCAAACAGCTATGCAGCTCACCATCTCTAATCCCCCTGCAACTCAGACTAACCTGAGCACAACAAAGCCCCCACCCAAACAGAACACTCCCCCATCCAATCAGAGCACAGCCAACCCCCCATCCAATCAGAGCACAGCCAAGCCCCTAACCAATCAGAACATACCTCCACCCAATCAGAACACAGCCAAGCTCCCAGCCAATCAGTTCAAACCCCCACTGGCAGTTAAAAGGAAAAAACAGCTACGATCACACATTGCTCCTAGAAGCACAAAGCCGAAAGCACCAGCCTGAAGATGACAAACGGGACTTTGTCAAAACGTCGCCAAGACACTTCCAATTTTACACGGGAGAAAACCCGAATAACCCAAGACCTACATACAAACATACATATATATATATATATGTTTTCTGAGGTTTTCGTGGGTGTTTGTATGTAGGTCTTTGGTTCTTCGGGTTTTCTCCCACGTAGAATTTGAAGTGTCTTGGCGACGTTTCGACGAAGTCTCATTCGTCAAATGTGAGATTTTAGCTGTTTCTAATTGGTTAGAGGCTTGGCTGTGCTCTGATTGGATGGGGGGTTGGCTGCGCTCTGATTGGCTGGGGGAATGTTCTGTTTGGGTGGGGGCTTTGTTGTGCTCAGGTTAGTCAGTGTTACAAGGGGATCCATCCAATCAGATTAAAGTATTATATAATGGTTAAACAACAGTAAAATCAGTTTTACAATAATAAGTTGATTCCTTGCTGATATTGTCAACATTACATACCAATCCTTATTACAAACTCAGGAAAAAAACTATTCTCTCAAAGTACTTATTAAAACATACTTATTTGCGATTTTGTATATAAACATATACATTCATTCCAGTGAAAAAAATCGTAAAGGAATGCCAAGTGAATTGCTGAAATCAATTTGCGAGTTATCAAACACTTTTCTATGGGAAATACTGAAGACTGAACTTTATTTTCTTTGCAGGAAGTTTGTTATTTCAAATGTCTTTAGTTATTTGACATTGATCAATGAAGATAGATTTCATCAGAAATTTTAATGAATGTTGTTCTTCTAAACATATTTTGGATTAATATTTTGGATTATTTTTTCATGTATAATCTCACTAATCATATGATATCTAATTTGTCATAAATACCTAGAGTTATTAGATTTGCATATTTAAATACAATGACTGTAATAATCTTTGTTTATGTTAGGTTTCAAACTACAATGAAATATTGTAAAAAAGCATAAACAAAGAGACGAATTGTATATAAACTTTTAATCATTTTAGCATTGATATATATTAATAATATCTCTACCATTTAAAAAATACTTTTAAAATGGTTAATTTATATTAGTTTGAGCCAATGCCTAGATTTTGTTGTGGACTAAAAGCTTTATGGCCTTTGAGCTTCCCATTTACAATTTGATCAGCAATTTTTGTTCTGCATTTGTTGAAACTTTAGTAGAGCTTTCTGAACTGGAAAAATTAACCAAGGATTTCTCTGCAAAGTGCAGCCTTAGGAGATATCAGTGTTTAGGAATGAATGAGCACCAGGCAGCATGACCTGGAAATTATTGTGACTGCTTTGAACATTTCACTTGTATTCTGAATACATTCAAAAGAAAGGGGACTTATATGTTGAAAAAAAATGAAGTGTTTTTTTTCCCTTATACCTTCTATATATTCCAGAAGAAAAATGTTCATTTTAGGGGCCTGGAGAGAATATAAGTTTTAGTACTACAAAATGCTTTTAGTAGCCCATTTACTCTTCAGATGTCAGAACAAGCCACTGGGCTTGTTATATTTTTTTCAATTTTTGGAAAAAAAATCATCTTTAAAATGACACTAAAGCTCTGGGTTAAGAGAGATGAACTATGGCTAGGTCAGAAATTTAAGCACCATGAGCGTTGTAGTCTCATGCTTCCAGCTGACAAAGAGACTTAAAAATCAATAAGCTGGTATTGTTTACAAACCAGATTATTATAATTATACCTTCAAATCAGTATTGGCTTCTGGTGACTGCCTGGACAGGCATCTGCAATTTTCCTGACAGGATTTCAGAATTGGTTCACTATTGTCTTCTTTCTAGGGCTGAAACAGAATAACTGGCCCAAGGTCACTCAGATGGTTTTGTGTTTAAGACGGGCCTGGAACTCACAATCTCCCATTCTCTAGCCTGGTACCATCACACAAAATTTGTTTGTGATTAGATTAGATTAATTAGATTAGATTAGATGATTAGATTAGATTAGACTATACTAGACTAGATTAGATAATTGAATTCTTTTCTAAACTTTATGTCAATTCTAGCTGAGTTCATCCTAATACTTAAGGAGAGGTAGATGACAAACTTTCCTAGGACCTTAAAACACATTACAAGCTCCTTTGAAGTTTTGAACATTTGAAGTTTTACAGACAGCATTTTAAAATGTGGTTACCATAAGACATCAGTATAGGAACTTCTGTATAACTATGAAACATTTGAAAAATGGCACTCATAGGATCTCAGTACTTGGTCCGAGTGACAGAACTGACATTATGGGGCCATGGAAAAGGGGCAGAATTTGTGTCATGATGCTGCTTTCATTGGTCTGTTTCCCTTTGCTTCCCTCCCGCCCCCCCCCCCCCCGCTGCTGTTGAAAAAAAACACTGCTTGGATAATTTGGAATGATTAATTTAGGTGCTGAGTTACACAAACCATCCTGCCTTAAAATATGTATGACTGTTATTAATACATAATTCATGGGGAAATCTTCGGTAGTAAATGTATTAATTTAGTTGCAAATGTTTGTCCAGGAAGATCATTTGTGCATATAAATATCTCAATGGGCATTGCATTTTATTTAAAATATGATCATACTTTTTATTGCTTTTTAAATTTAAAATTTGTCCTTCTCATGCTCTTTCTATGTACTGATTGTTTATTGTGTGTTTTGTTTTGTTTTTTGTTTGTTATTTGGTTGTTTTTGTTTTTTTGTCTGCTACAATTTTCATCATGTAGGCAAAATGCAGGATGGGAATATGGAAAACAGCCAGAATAAAGGTAATGTTCTTTATATCAAGGGAGATTGTTAAAATTACTCTAGAAAGCAAAATATTAGTGAGATCCGAATTAAGAGTTGCATTTGGGTAAAAGGTCAGTCTTTCCTTCCACAGAAATTGTAGAGATAGGTAGGAATGAGAAATCTTTTCACTGGAAATTAGGCTATTTAGAAGCTCCTGCCAGTTTTGTGATGTAGGTATTAGAAAAAATAATGTACGGTGGATAAAACATAAAAATGAAATTTTAAATAGCAAAAGTAAAAGTAAAAGAAAGTGTAAAAAAGCAATTCATTTAAAAGCAAGACGTTAAAAAAAGAGTTCAATAAAGTAGCTTGTTATTACAGAAGTGTCAAAGAATTCCATTGCTTGTGGTTGTTTAAATCTTTATGTTGGAAGTAAAATCCATATCCTTTGTTAGTCTGAACAACTGAAACAATTAGTCTGAACAACTGAAACAATTCTTAATAAAATGAAAACAAAGAGAATAGTCAGCAAGACATTTTATTTTCTGCTAGTATCAGTGAGAGTCTTATTTACTCAGCAAACTTTATCAAAATGTAAAAATTGTTTCTCTCATATCTTTAATAATTTTAACCATTTATGTTACTTAGTGAAAGGATTAGCCCTACAGCTGTGATAATCTTGGTTTATACATACAATATAGATACATATGGATACACACAACCCCCCCCCAATCTTAAACATGCACATGCATGCATACAGTCTGGCATTGAAAGACTTGATTGCATATATTTAGTTTCCAATATTTTTCAGCAAGAATGTGACACATCAATATTTCCCTTATCATTTGTCTGTACAAAATTTATGATATATAAACATATATTTAATATATTATGTCTAAATTATCCTTTTTGAACTGAAGAAGAAAATATAAATAAAAACACAGAAAACTTTTGAGTAGTATATTGTTGATTTTTAGCTGGTTTTTTTTAAGGCTTTTTATTAAGATGTGTTTGTTGATTGTACACATCCAGAATGACAATTGTTTTAGATGGGCAGCAATATAAATTTCTTAAATACATACATGTAAAATTATAGAATTAGGAGGTAATTAGGGTATCACTAATCCAGGATTGTTCTTGAGTTACTTCAATCAGTGTATGAGCATATGTGGGAAGTGGAGATTAACAGATCTGGTAATCTGGTAGATCTCATATTATTTACTTCTAACCTAACTCAGTTCTCTGATGATGAAGTGAAGTACTTCAGTGTTGATTTCCTTAAAGTTTTTAAAGGAAGTCTTCATAAACATTGGTATATATACCATAGATTCAGTACACTTTCTGACTGTCATGGAGAAAAATTGAAAATACTTTGAAATATTAAATTTTATTTATTTACTTATAAAATTTATAGGCTGCTCATCTTACATAACTCTGGGCAGGTTAGAATAATAAAAAATAAAAACTATATAAACTAAAAACATTAAATTATTATTTTTAATTCATATATAACCATTGTGTGAATTCATGAAACACTGTAGCATTGTTGAAGAAATGGTAGATTTATGATTATGCAGTTGTAAATAAAACACATTTATTGTAAAAGTAGTAAAATATATAAATTTATTTAATAATGTAAGATTACTCAGTCTGTAGTGAATGCATAGATTAGCTGTGTAGATTAATTCATCCAGGCTGAAGATAAAGTAGCAAAAGATTTTATGTCTAAAGTTCTTTATAGTATAAAGAATTATTAATGATTATTTATGGTGATGGTTAATTCTATTAAAATTATAATCCTGGTTTCTAAGGCATGTATAATCCCCCCAAATACTGCTTTGTATTTAAGCCAAACAGCAGGATGGGGCAGCTGCAATGGAGATGCAGCCACTCAAGAGTGCTGAAGGTGGAGAGGGAGATGATAAAGACAAGAGGAAAGCCAACATGCCTAAGAAAGAGAAATCTGTCCTCCAAGGGAAGCTAACTAAATTGGCAGTCCAAATAGGCAAAGCAGGTAAGATACATATTGAAACTGTATATATTAAGTGAAAAACCCGAAAATAAGAGGCACCCGGTCTTATTTTTGTGGGATGTCTTATTCACCTCCGGCACTGCCAGCCCCGCCAGCTGGTCCACTTCTTGTGGGGCCAGAGGATCAGCTTCATTGTGCAGCTGCATTCAGGTCTTTCTGGAAGGTCTACGCAGCCACGTACCGAGCCATGGATTCAATCCATAGCTTAGTCTTCGGCTGCAGAGATCTTGCAGAACAGAGCTATGGATTGAATCCATAGCTCCGTTCTTGGCTTCTTCTGCAGAAGACGTCACAGAAGAAGTGGGCCAGTGAGAAGATGGCTGGCTGCAAGGTAAGTGGGTACATGGCGTGTGGGACAGATCCGCCCCCCCATCCCTGCCCTAGCTTAATTTTTAAATGTGTGCCTCGTCCCAAAACTAGGGCTTATTTTGGGGGTAGGACTTATATTAGGCCCACACTCAAAAATCAAGCTAGGGCTTATTTTCAGGGTAGGCCCTACTTTCGGGGAAACACAGTAAAAGAGTAGTGTTCAATTTCTCAGTTTTGATGTTAGATTTCTAACATTAGTTTGCAGAAAACTGTCCTAGAAAATTTGAGAGAGAGCAATACATCAACACTCTCTAACATATTACTAGTTCACATGTGCTGCTAAATCAAAATATATTTGTTCGGTTTCAGGCTGATGTGTAAAGAATAAATATGGTTTGTAATTAACATGATGTGTAAGTTCAAACAACTTTGATTTATTAATCATCATCAAACCACAGTTTACAACAAACCTATTCTTACTGCCAACAAGAGAAAAAGGGAAAAATAATTTTCTTTCTTCTCCCCATAGCATCTGGAATGCACAATTATAATTCTAACCATTCTAACATTTTGTCTTTTACTATTGCACAAATATGGGTCAAATTAACAATTGACTATAGCAGGGATATGCAACATGTTCAAAATTTGAAATACCCTGTTTCTGTTCAAAACAGATTGCTTCAAATTCAAAGAAATTCAGATATGAAATGTTTTACACAGCTGTCGCTATAAAATGAAACCCAATTCCAAGAAATAATAAAAATCTTTAGAGCAGCATGGAAACATCTATACCTCATTTGATATGAGAATTGCATTTTTTCAGTTGTGTATTGCATATATCAGTGTTCTTAAATTTAAGTATTATACATTTTTAAGGAGACACTGTACCAAGTATATATAGTGGAAGAGAATTTTTAAAATTTCTGAACTATACTAGTTGTAATAAACCTTTATTCCTGTATTTTTGCTGATGTTATGACATCAGTGACTCTTAGATGTGCATATCTAGCAATGTTCTCTTATTTATTTATTTATTTATTTATTTATTTATTTATTTATTTTATTAAATTTCTATACCGCCCCTCTCCCGAAGGACTCGGGGCGGTGTACAGCCTAAACTTTAAAAGACATATAAATATACAAAATTTAAAATAATTAAAAATAAATTAAATCATTTGGCCAAAATCCTAAAACCCAAAACATACAAAATTTAAAATCTTAAAAAATACTCAGAAGCTTCTATGCCAGGCCGGCCTGTCGGAAAAGGAATGTTTTTAGTTCCCGACGGAAGGTGCGTAAATCTGTTATTATACGGAGTTCGGGGGGGAGCTCGTTCCATAACGTGGGAGCTCCCACAGAGAAGGCTCTCCCCCTGGGGGTCGCCAGCCGGCACTGTTTGGCCGACGGCTCCCTGAGGAGGCCCTCTCTGTGGGAGCGTACCGGACGGCGGGAGGTATTTGCTGGCAGTAGACGGTCCTGTAAGTATCCGGGTCCGATGCCATGGAGCGCTTTAAAAGTGGTCACTAACACCTTGAACCGCACCCGAAAGACCACCGGCAACCAGTGCAACTCACGCAGGAGCGGTGTTACGTGGGAGCGCCACGACGCTCCCATCACTACCCGCGCGGCTGCATTCTGGGCAAGTTGGAGCTTCCGGATGCACCTCAAGGGGAGCCCCATGTAGAGAGCATTACAGTAGTCCAGCCTGGAGGTCACGAGGGCATGAGTGACTGTGCGTAGCGAGTCCCGGTCTAGGAAGGGACGCAACTGGCGCACCAGGCGAACCTGGTGGAACATCCTCCCGGCCATGGCCGTCAGATGGTCCTCTAAGGACAGCCGTGAGTCCAGGAGGATTCCCAAGTTGCGAACCCTTCCTGTGGGAGCCACTGTTTCGCCCCCAATACACAGCGATGGAATCAGCTGGCTGTACCGGGACGACGGTAACCACAGCCACTCGGTCTTGGAGGGGTTGAGCTTGAGTCCGTTTCTCCCCATCCATACCCGCACGGCCTCCAGGCACTGGGTCAGCACGGCAAGGGCATCGTTGGGGTGGTTTGGCGTGGAAATGTACAGCTGGGTATCATCAGCGTACTGGTGGTACTCCACGCCAAAACCACGGATGATCTCACCCAGCGGCTTTACATAAATGTTGAACAGTAGAGGCGAGAGGACCGACCCCTGAGGTACCCCACATACGAGGGGTCTCGGGGTCGACCTCTGGCCCCCTGTCAACACAGACTGCATCCGGCCAGAGAGGAAGGAGGAGAACCACTGCAAGACAGTGCCTCCTATGCCCAGCCCCTCCAACCGTTGCAGCATGATACCATGATCGATGGTATCAAAAGCCGCCGAGAGGTCCAATAGCACCAGAACAGAGGAGCAACCCCTGTCTTGGGCCCGCCAGAGATCATCCACCAACGCGACCAATGCTGTTTCCGTGCTGTAGCCAGGCCTGAAGCCCGACTGGAACGGATCGAGATATGACGATTCCTCCAGGTGCTGCGGGAACTGTCGGGCAACCACACTCTCAACAACCTTCGCAAGAAAGCGAAGGTTGGAGACGGGACGGTAGTTTGATAAAACAGCTGGATCCAGGGCAGGCTTCTTGAGGAGGGGTCTCACCACTGCCTCTTTCAAGGCAGCGGGAAAGACACCCTCACTCAAGGAAGCGTTGATAATTGCTCGGAACCAGCCTCGTACCACCTCCCGGGAGGCCAGCACCAACCAGGAGGGGCACGGGTCCAGTAAACATGTGGTCGCCCTAAGTCCCCCCAGCAACCTGTCCACGTCCTCGGGGGTCACGGGGTCAAACTCAACCCAGGTAACAGTCTCAAGACCAGCCTCCGCCTCTCCCATTGGACATACCCAGTTGAAGTCGAAGCCTTCCCGTATCTGAGCGATTTTATCATACAGATATTTTCCGAAATCCTCAGCTCTACCCTCTAAGGGGTCTCCCCTCACCTCCTGATGAAGGAGGGAGCGGGTCACCCTAAACAAGGAGGCTGGGCGGTTATCTGATGACGCAATAAGAGCAGTGAGGTAGGAACACTTCTCTGCTCTTATCGCCATTAGGTAGGACCTAATATGGTCTCTTACCAATGTTCGGTCAGATTCGGCACGGCTCGATCTCCAACTGCTCTCTAGGCGTCTTTTCCGGCGTTTCATCTCTCTCAACCCCTCGTTATACCACGGGGCCGGTCGAGACCCACGCCGAATCAGAGGCCGCAAAGGCACAACTCGATCCAGGGCACCGGCAGCCGCCCTGTCCCAGGCCGCCACCACCTCTCCAACCGAGTCGTGTGTCAGAACCTCAGGAATTGGCCCAAGCTCTGCCTGGAACCGCTCGGGTTCCATCAGCCGCCTGGGGCGGTACCATCTCACCGGTTCCGCCACCCTGCGGTGGGGTGCAACGGTCCGAAAGTCCAAGCATAGGAGAGAGTGATCAGACCATGACAGGGGTTCAATGACTATATCCCCTACACTCTGACCACTCAGCCACTGTCCAGAGACAAAAACCAGGTCAAGCGTGTTCCCCCCTGTGTGTGTGGGGCCTTGAATTACCTGGGTCAGGTCCATGGCTGTCATGGAAGCCATGAACTCCCGAGCCTCCCCGGACGCCCCGCCCCCGGACGGCAGGTTGAAGTCACCCATGACTATTAGCCTGGGGACTTCAACCACCACCGCGGCGACAACGCTCAGGAGCTCGGGCAGGGAGGTTGATACGTGGCAGGGCGCCAGGTACGTAATCAGCACCGCCCTCGGACCCCCTAGGTCCCACTTCACCAGAAGGGATTCACAGCCTGCCGTCTGAGGAACAGTGACCTCCCTCGGCCTGAAACTTTCCCTGATCACGACCGCCACTCCCTTGAGCTCTTGAGCTGGTGGAATGCAAGGAAACCCGGTGGGCACATTTCCACCAGAGGGACACCGCCCTCTGGTCCCAACCAGGTCTCCGTTATACCCGCCAGGTCTGCTCCCCCCTCTGAGATTAAATCTTGAATGAGGGGGGCCTTATTTACCACAGACCTGGCATTGCACAGCATCAGCCTACAGCCAGGGCCCTGTGGTTCTGAACAACCCCGAGAACAGGTTGAGCCTTGGGGGTCGGAGCGCACGACCGCTCGTAAGCAGCGGGTGCGCGCTCCCTTATTATGATACGGCCCCCTGCTCCCACCATACCTGCCCCTCCCGCTAACGGTACTTATTGGAACTGAGTTAGTCTTAATCAGCCCCCCGTCCGCACCCTCGGGACTCCATCCCCTTCCGTCGCCTGGCCTGTCTTCTTGTTCCCTTCTGACAATTTCTTCCCCTGCCCTAAACACTCCTTCCCCACCCCTCCCCACCCTTAAAACTTTAACTAAGTACCTATTTAAAAAACCCCAAAGCCCCTTTTTTGATGCATGCCATCTCTCAGGACTCCAAAGTCCATCCTCGAGATGGGCCCTTGATAGAACAGAGGGCCATAATTGTGAGAGGGGGGAGTCTCGCAATGCAAGAAGCGTCCACTTCGAGTAAGCAGCCAGTCAAGTAAGATGAATCGATAGGGTCCGGCAAGAAACCAGGCAGTCAAGTCTGAATTAAGGTCCAAGTACCAAGTTTCTATCAGGGTGATGGTAAAAATAATAATAATAATAATAACAATGAAGAAGGTAGATTTTGAGTGGTCCGAGCAGGAAAAGCCCCTATGTTGTTCCATCCTGCTTCGTTTAATCCACGATCCACAGATTCGCATATGTGCTGCCAGGGGCAAGGACCAGGTCTCTGAAAAGGGGTCCATAAGGGCAGCACCAGAGTCATAATCCGGGATTCTTTCTTCAGGGCTGTCTTACTGCCCCTCCTGATAGTGCTCAGTTCAAGCTCATGGGGTAGGGGAGGCCACTGCAGTTCTCCCATTTGGCCTCACCGTTGGACGCTCGTTCACCAGTTCATAGGGGGGGGAAGCATGACCACGTTGTTTCCCTCACTGCCAGGTCCATGCTGCCCCCTCTATCCCCTGCAATTCTCAGCTGTCTCCCCGAACCACTAGCTCACATGATGGTAGGGGGGGGGCGCCGCTGATCTTCCCTTTTGCGGCAGCCTCCCAGCACCAACGCCTCTCGACTGCCTACCTGAGCATAATGATGGTAGAAGGAGGGAGGGGGAGGCCAGCTGCCAAGCTGTTCCCCATCGCGGCGGCCTCTCAAAGCCAGGAGCCTCTCAGCAGTCTTTTCAAGAGTCACTCGTTCACATGGTGGGGGAGGGGGGAGCCGCCGCCGAGCTCTTCTCTTTCGCGGTGGCCTCCCGACTCCCAGCTGGCTTCTCACCTCACCGCAGGCCGCAGGGGGAAGTACGCTGTTACCACCACTCAGCTTCGTCCATTCCCGGCAAGAAGGGAGCTGACAGACATATCTCAGGGAGACTAAGATGTTCCGCTGCCAAAATCCCAGGGGTCCCAGATGTTTCTCGGCCCCTGGGGGGAGGTCTCTAGCCATTCCCCATCGGAGGCCCGGCTGCTCTCACAGGGAAGCGTCCATCTTGCGCATGCTCTCACAGGTCTTTATTTCTACAAATTAAAACATTCTCCATTTTTCACTTTTCACAGTCAAAACTTGAAATGACTAATTTTATTTAAATTTAGCAGTTTGTATGTCACTTTGAATATAAATATGCAAGCTAATTACATGATTTTTTGAAAAATGTGTGTATGATTAAACTACAAAGACAGAAGTTGCTGTATCAAGGTTAATATTCTGATAATGAATAGATAAAAAACATTTATCTTCTTTCTATATTAAACTTTCAGCATATTGTAGTGTTTGAAATATACCTGTTTGTGATACATTCAGGAGACTAAGATATAATTAGAATAGGTGCAAGTAAATTGACACATGCCAGTAGAGCTGCAGGCCATTGGCAATTTAATATAAAGTGTTAGGAGAAGGAAGGCAATTCACCTAATTCCATACAAGTCAGGTTGCTTTCCAGCATTTGCTAATTCATCATTGTTAAGAATGTGGGAATTGGATCACCAAAAAAGCATTCACTGTGTTTGAAAGCTGTGCCCCAAATACCAAGTTATTGAAGAAAATTCAAAGAAGGGAAATTCCTCATCCTCTTTTCTAGCAGTTTTCCTTACTGAAATTCCTGGTGGCTATTTCAATTTTCATCCTTAACACTAGAAACGTCTGACTTTTGAAATCAGTTACATAACTAAATTCACCATTCTTATCTTCCTTTTTCTTCTGTTTTATAGCTATTTATAACCCTCCCCATAATCCTTGCTCTACAACAGCAGTGTCAAACTCACAACATCACGTGACGTGTCACGACATATCGCAATTTTTTTCCATTGCCGGCAATGGGGTAGGCACGGTTTTGGCCTGTGGGCTGGCAGTTTGACACCTCTGCTCTAGAACCTTCTCTTTCTTTTCTCCATTGCATTTTTAACACAAAAAAAATTCTTTCCAAGAATAAGACAAAAGCATTATAGCATTGATGGGACCATTTTATACTAAAGCCTTAAACAGTTGTGTCTTCTGATGTCTCAATGAAAGGGTAGTTAATCTCTCCCTCTCTCCCTCTCTCCTTCTCCTTCCCTCCCTCCCTCCCTCTCAATTTATTTGCTGCTCATGTTTCTGGGCATTCGTATGTCTTAGACCAGGAATGTGCTATTCTAATGTAATATATAAAAGAGCAGATTTTATTTTTGAAATGATGATTGTTACATCACACAAAAAATACTTTTACAATAAAAATATATATTTGTCTCTTCCAGGTTTGCTAATGTCAGCAATCACTGTCATCATTTTAGTACTATACTTTACTATTGAAAACTTTGTTGTCAAGAAGAAGCCATGGCTGCCTGAATGCACACCTATATATGTTCAGTATTTTGTCAAGTTCTTCATTATTGGTGTGACTGTGCTTGTAGTTGCTGTTCCAGAAGGACTTCCACTGGCAGTTACCATATCCCTTGCTTATTCTGTAAAAGTAAGTAGCAGTCTGAAAACTAATGTAAAATTAAAAAAAAAACTTATGCACAATTCTTTCAGGATAATATTTAAGGTAAAGGTAAAGGTTTCTTCAGTCATGCCCAGTTCTAGGGGATGGTGATCATTTCTGTTTCTTAGCCAAGGGAGTCAGCATTGTCTGAAGACATTTCTGAGGTCATTTGGCCAGCATGACTACATGGTGAGGTGCACGGAACGCTGTTACCTCCCCACTGAAGTGGTATCTATTGATCTACTCACATTTGCATGTTTCAAACTGCTAGGTAGGCAGAAGCTGGGGCAAGTAATGGGAGTTCATCCTGTTGCGCAACACTTAGTTCTTGAATCCAAGCTGTCAGCTTTCCAGCTGACAAGCTCAGCTTCTTTAACCTCTGAGTCATTGTGCCCCCTTAGGATAATGTTATTTGCCAGTAAATCTTTTCAAAACAATGCTATTTTGTTAGCAAATTAAACTAAACTATACTTGCGTATTTGGTTGGAACAGGAGCTAGTCTTAAATATTTAAGGCCAAAGAGGTGATAATGAAGATTTTCATTAGGAGAATAAGTATTACCTACTTACAGAGCTAAGATGTTATTACTGAAGCTGTATGTACGTGCTATTGTGATAAGCACACTTCGTACTCTACCATTGCCATTAACTGTTAGTGGAGCTCCTACAGAGGTTTTGAAGGCAGGTGGGGAGGGAAGACAATTTGTTTTGAATGCTGGAGTGTCTCCTGTTCTTTGATGCGTTTTATTTCATACTGTAAAAAGCTGCACAATGGCCAATATTTGCTTAATTTTTCTAATGTATTCAGAAAATAGTCAGATTCTGCTTCAAGGATTCTAAGCCCCAAATCTCTGTCTTGTTCTCCAGGCTAGTTTTTTCTTGTCCAAGTCCATGTGGCCTGAGGTTTTTGACAGAAGATAATTCAGTATTAGCCCAGTTTCATAGCCCAGTTTCTGGCCATAACAAAAGTTGAAGGCTCGCAGGAAACTGTTTCTGTCCACTTAGCAATTTCACTCTGTGTTCTTTAGTTTGTTTTGGGATAGATAGTAACAGTAACAACATAACAGAATTGGAAGGGTCCCTGGAGATCTTCTAGTCAATCCCCTGCTCAAGCAGGACACCCTATACCATTCTGGACAAATGGATGTCCAATCCCTTCTTAAAACCCTTCTATGATGGAGCATCCATAATTTCTGAAGGCAAGCTGTTCCACTAGTTAATTGTACAAAAGAGGGTTTTTAAATAAGTCTTTTTTTTAAAAAAAAAATCAGTATTGTAATGCCGTATATTATGACTGTTTAACCTAATGGTTTTATTGTACAGATATAGTCAAGTAGGGAAGAAAAAAGGGCAGCTGACACAATTCTCAACATTAAATAAAGATTTAAAATGTAATTGAAAAAAACATTGATTTGGATAGAATTCTTTTCCTTACATTGCAGGTTTCCCTGACATATATATTTTATGCAAGGTTGGATCTGGATTTCTTTGGCTTACAGAGACAATATCGTTTGAAATATCTGAAGGACTATCACACATAAGAGGGAGTGCAATTATTTTGCCAAAGAACAGTACCAGAACAATTGGATTAAAATGTCAGGGAAGGAGATTCAGGCTAGGCCTCAAGAGGAACTTCCACTCTGTATGAACTGTAGGCCAATGATGCAGATAGCCTCGTAAAGGTTCATGCTGTCTTCCAATTATGCCTGATCCTGGATGGGAGAGCTTTGCCCATGGTCACTTATGCCTTAATTACCTCCCGAATGGACTATTGCAATTCACTTTATATGGGGCTGCCTTTGAGCAGCCTCTGGAAGCTGCAGCTGTCACAGAATGCAGTGGCCTAGGCAGTTATATGCGCTCTTCAATCAGTGCATATTACATCTCTGTTCTATAAGCTGCATCAGATGCCAGTCTGCTTTCAGGTTCAATTCAAGGTGTAAAGCCCTTCAAGACATGTGCCCAGGTTATAGGGAACATTTCTCTCCTATTATGTCTAACCATCCATTAGGTCTGGCAAGAAAGACATGTTCTGTCCCCTTTCTAACAGGAACTGCCATCTTTTCTATCCTTTTGGAAAATCACTTCCCCAGTGATTAATTTGAATCAGTTCTCTCTAAGGGCCTTCCAACTCTATGATACCGTACTATGAGGTGGTTGACAAGTTGTGGCAGGAAACAAATGATGTAGAGTCATGGAATATATTGTTGTTGTTATAGTATTACTTTCAGTGACTTTCTGTGTATGTACCTTTAAACAGAGAGAGAGAGAGAGAGAGAGAGAGAGAGAGAGAGAGAGAGAGAGAGAGAGAGAGAGAGAGAGAGAGAGAGAGAGAGAGAGAGAGAGAGAGAGAGAGAGAGAGAGAGAGAGAGAGAGAGAGAGAGATCTGAAGGTACATTCTGATATGAGGCTTTTTTTCTTTACAGAACAACCTGCTAAATTAATATTATGGCAGCTGCTGTCTCTATTCATACTTGTACTTAATTTGATTCGTCTTTGCTAAATAGCTTGACATAAGTAGGCTCTCAGGTCTGTACAGCAAAACCTTTGAAATATTGTTTGATCCCTGTACTGGTATCAACATTCTGTTAGCTCTAGAAATCCTAACTTTCCAATTCAAGGAATCTAAAATTTATTAAGCTGGTAGCATGCAATCATGCTGAAGAGTGAGATGAAAAAGTCAACCCAGGCTGCTTTAAAAATAGATTCCTTACTTGGAATTTAAAAGAAGAGAAATGAAAATAGAACTGACAATGCATTAGTGCTATTATGTAAAATTATGATGAGACTGTAATTGAAATTCTGTATACAGTTTTGGTTATGCACATAAAAAACCCCTCTAGACCTGAATAAAGTACAAAAAAGAATAATAAAATGATGGATTATCATCTGGGGCTTTCTCTAGGTGCTATCTAACGGAGATACATGAAATAAGGCATAATATGGAAGATGTGGATAGAGATAAATTTTTCTCTTTCCCTGGAAGGTTAGAATTCAGGGTTATTCTCTGATATGAATACAAGGAGATAAAAGGATGTCCCTCTTTACATAATAGAGTTACACCATTGAAATTGTTGCCATCTGATCTAACGTCCACTAATTTAGACTTTTAGAGAATGCATGACAAAGGCCAGTTACTTTGCATGAAGTCCCATTTAAAGTCTGATCAATTTACTAATTCTTACCTAGTTTCCCATTTTAATTCCTTAATGATTTGCTCTTCCATTTTTGGTTCCTATTCTCAAGCTTCTTCAGTTGTGTAGCATTCCCTTAGAATCTTCTCATTGAATACATCTCCTTTCCTTTTCTTCCTATATTATGTTCATAATTTTTACTACTACTACTACTACTACTACTAATAATAATAATAATAATAATAATAATAGTAGTAGTAGTAGTAATAATATCCCTCTGTTAATGCAGCCCAGCACTGTGTTGGCCTTTTTGGCAGCTGCAGCACACTGCTGGCTCATATTTAAGTGATTGTCCACTAGGACTCCGAGATCCCTCTCACAGTTACTACTATTGAGCAAGGTACCCCCTATACTATACCTGTAGATTTGGTTTTTGTTGCCTAAATGTAGAACCTTACTTTTTTCACCTTGAATTTCATTTTGTTAGATAGCGCCCAGTGTTCAAGTCTGTCCAGATTCTCCTGTATCTTAAGTCTGTCTTCTGGAGTGTTGACTATTCCTACCAGCTTGGTGTGATCCGCAAATTTGATGAGTTCCTCATCTATCCCCTCGTCCAAATCGTTGATGAAGATATTGAAGAGCACTGGGTCCAGAACAGAGCCTTGGGGCACCCTAATATACTAATATTTTTTGGGTGTTACATATACTTAATTTCAGGGCATCATGAGGGTAACAGGTTGGAGAAAGGTTATTAAATTAATTATGTTGGTAAAGGAACAATTTCATTAGAAATTGTTAACATAAAATTAATACTCTAGTGAAGACTATTTGCTAGAAATAATCAAAGAGGCAACTTATAATTATTATTGACACTTTATGGCAATGAATAGGTAGCCACTTTATGTCTTCCTTTTTTCAATATTGACTTTGACTTTATTTAATTCTATGCCGCCCTTCTCCTGAGACCCAGGGTGGCTTACAACAATAATACAATAAAATTAATTTACCTATAACAATCAATCATCCAATCCAAACACATTCATTCAATCCAAAACACATTCATACAGCATACAATCACAATCAACACACAGCCACTGATGGAGACACATTTCGTAGGCCCAGGGGCAGAGTACAGTTCCTACGCCCCAAGCCTGTCGGCATAAATGAGTCTTCAATAATTTCCGGAAAACTAGGAGGGAGGAAGCAGTGCGAACCTCTGTGGGAAGCTGGTTCCAGAGGGCTGTAGAATTCTTTGCCTCATATTCTTGAAAAGTTTCAAAATTATCTTTCTTATTTATTTATTTATTTATTTATTTATTTATTTATTTACTTACTTACTTACTTACTTACTTACTTACTTACTTACTTACTTATATTTATTTATTAAATTTATGTGCCACCCATCTCACTGTTGAGTGGCTCTTGGCATATATATGAGTCATATTAATTTCACAGTTTCAGGAAGTGAATGCAAATGCATTTTGTGTACCTGAGCATATATGACTGTTATCAATAATAAATATAATTGATTTTATTAGCATATTAATTTTTAATTTATATAAGGTTGTCTTACACTAATATTTTATAAAATTTAAAAATAAAATTATTTTTAAATGATTATGCATTCTCTAAGAATGAAATATTGATCTGTATGCTTTCCCTTTCAGAAAATGATGAAAGATAACAACCTGGTCCGTCACTTAGACGCATGTGAAACTATGGGAAATGCTACAGCCATCTGCTCTGATAAAACAGGGACATTAACAACTAACCGAATGACAGTAGTACAAGCCTATGTTGGAGATGTCCATTACAAAGAGATCCCTGACCCAGATTCTATTCCAGCCAAAACAATGGATTTGCTGGTTAATGCAATTGCCATCAACAGTGCTTACACTACAAAGATTCTGGTGAGTCGATTATTTTCAAAAACAAAAGGCTGTAAGGCATGAATGTTGGCTTGGAAACCTCTCTTATTTTTTTTTTAAAAAATGGTGAGGTGATGTAATAATCAACAGTGTGACAAAAAGGCATTGGTATGTCTTCTCTTTTGTGTATATCTATGTCTCTGTCTCTATACCAATATATATCACATGCATTCTGTAATTTACCAGCAGATAAGCCTCACTGTATTTAGTGTCTATATTTTTTCTGAGTAAGTACAAGAATTAATTTTCAAATTAAAAGATGATTTTCAAAAGATGGAAAAAGTTGCTTTCTGTATTTTTGCGCTTGAACATAATCCATTTTTTTTTGTTTAGAACCCAAGCTGGTTAGAGAGAACAACAGTTATAATAACATAATTGTCAACCCTAAGCCCAGAAATTCAATGGTGAAAAAAGTAAGGTTCTACATTTAGGCAAGAAAAACCAAATGTACAGGTATAGTATAGGGGGTACCTTGCTCAATAGTAGTAACTGTGAGAGGGACCTCGGAGTCCTAGTGGACAATCACTTAAATATGAGCCAGCAGTGTGCTGCAGCTGCCAAAAAGGCCAACACAATACTGGGCTGCATTAACAGAGGGATAGAATCAAGATCATGTGAAGTATTAATACCACTTTACAATGCCTTGGTAAGGCCACACTTGGAAAACTGCATCTAGTTTTGGTCACCACAATGTAAAAAAGATGTTGAGACTCTAGAAAAAGTACAGAGAAGAGCAACAAAGATGATTAGGGGACTGGAGGCTAAAGCATATAAGGAGCAGTTGCTGGAATTGGGTATGCCTAGTTTAATGAAGAGAAGTACGAGGGGGGAAATGATAGCAGTGTTCCAATATCTCAGGGGCTGCCACAAAGACGAGGGAGTCAAGCTATTCTCCAAAGCGCCTGAAGTAGGACAAGAAGCAACGGATGGAAATTAATCAAGGAGAGAAGCAACCTAGAACTGAGGAGAAACTTCCTGACAGTTAGAACAATTAACCAGTGGAACAACCTGCCTCCAGAAGTGGTGAATGCTCCAACACTGGAAGTTTTTAAGAAGAGACTGGACAGCCATTTGTCTGAAATGGTATAGGGTTTCCTGCCTGAGCAGGGGGTTTATTTAATTTGACTAGATAACCTCCAAGGTCCCTTCCAACTTTATTATTATTATTATTATTATTATTATTATTATTATTATTATTATTATTATTATTATTATTATTATTATTATTATTATTATTATTATTATTATTATTATTATTATTACTATTATTATTATTGTTGTTGTTGTTATTATTATTATTATTACTATTACTATTACTATTACTATTACTATTACTATTATTATTATATAAACAACACTGAGAAATCCAATTGAGTGCAATCCTTTATTTTCTTACATATAATGGACAAAATCTTGTCAGACTTAAGCTATATTATAGCCTACTAGATATACCCTGAACTTCTTTCCTCTTCCCTCATCCAGCTCAGGACTGCTCAATCTCTTAATCTGGGCCTCTCTTTGGGAAAGCTATATGTTGCCAAAACTGTCTCTCACTGCTCCTCAATTGTGCACATTCTATCACAATAATATTTATATTGAACTTTCAGTTATCTTGTATGACTTGTAGTATTCACTAGAGTGATAGCCATTTGTCCAAGAAGTTCCCCATAGTGTACGTGCTATTCTGTTCTTGAATTTCCCCCTCACAATAATAGTTGCATGGAGTAGATTGCACTGAAAGAGAATGGTGACTTAAAATGCACCTAAACCTGATCACTATAACATAGTACCTATGATATTTATGGAAACCCTGAGAATTACATTAGTATTATTCCACTAAGGGCAGATATTCAAACTGAGCATGAAAGACAGTGGCCTTCCTAACATACAGTGGTGGGATTCAGTCAGTTTGCACCACTTGGGCAGAACTGGTAGCTAATTTTTTGTTGCCCAGGCCCAGAATGGACTTCCGGAAGTGGCATCCACACAGAGAACCGGTTGTTCACATATTTGAATCCCACCACTGCTAACATACCATTAAGAAACATGATATCATAGACACTCAAATCCAATTAGATTTGGCTAGATGATATTGACAGCAAGGACAAAGAATTCCTTCTTTTATTGGAAAAATATTGTGAGACAAAAGAATATGCCCCCCTTGCCACATGTCACTGTCAATTTCATTACCAGGGAGAATTGCCTGGAAATTTTTTTCTGCCAAATGAAATTCAATCTCATGTAAATTTTGCATAATCAATTAGGTAAAATGTCTTTGAGAACAGATTTGAAGCATGGTTCAACGGGTATCCCATATACACTCTTCACCAGTTAATAAGACAAAGTGATGGGCAGAGAGGGGCAGATAGATCTTTTTCAAGCAAAACAAGCAGAAAATGGGTCATTTGTCAGCAACTGTAGAATTACAGCCTTATTTGTATTATATTACCTGTTATATAAAATACCATGCAAGCATTGTGTTTATAAGAAATAGATTCTTCGCTGGATGTTAATATTAAATTTAGAATAAATTATCAGTCTATACTGTCAACTGTCTGGTTTTGCCAGAATGAAACTGTTATTTTCAAGCATGCTGAAATGCTGCTATTTATGAAGAAGCAATTTATTATTTGGTTTGTTAGATTTGTCTCCTGAGGGACTTATCTGGAGTTCTCTCTTTGTTTTGTTCATACAATGGCAGTCCTATGAGTTAGGCTGGGCTGAGGGAGATTAACCCAATGAGTTTCCTGTTAATGTTTAAGCTGGATTTGAATCTAGGTTTTCCCAGAACCTAGACCATGGGTCGGCAACCTGCGGCTCTGGAGCCCCATGTGGCTCTTTGAGCCATCTCCTGTGGCTCCGGAGCCTCCTCCTCCCCCCTTCTTCCTCCTGCTGCCCCCTCCAGCCTTCAGTCTCGGCTGGGGCGGGGGTGGTGGCGGGGGCATCGCTTTCTGGGCCATCAAGCCGGCCACGTGTCTGCCCGGGCTGGGTGGCAGTACCAGCAGTGGCGGCATCACTCCCTGGGCTGTCCCTGGGCCGCTGTGCAGGCTATGAGTCTTTCCAGGGCGGGCTGGGCGGCAGTCCAGGCTAGGGAGGCGGCAGGAGGGCATTGCTTCCTGGGCCATCCCCGGGCAGCTAAGCTGGGCACGCATCTCCACGGGCCGGACTAAGCAGCCGTTCCAGCTGGGGGGCGATGGGGGCATCGCTCCCCGGGCTGTCCCCAGCCCGCTGAGCCAGCTATGTTTCTCCCCAGGCCTGGCCAGGCAGCAGCCCCGATGGCAGGAGTGCATTGCTTCCTGGGCTGTCCCTGGGCCATTTCCCGGGCAGCCGATGGCCGCATGTCTCTGCGGGCCAGGCTGGGCAGCAGTCCTGGCTGGGGCGGCAGCGGCATCACTCCCTGGGCCATCCCCGGGCCACTGAGTCGGCTACGCGTCTCCCCAGGCCGGGCTGGGTGGCAGGGGGACATCACTTCCTGCGCTGTCCCTGGGCCGGTCACCCGGCCATATCCCTTCCTGGGCTGGGCAGGCTGCAGCAGGGGGGTATCGCTTCCTGGGCCATCCCTGGGCCATTCCCTAGGCAGCCGAGCTCACCACACATCTCCCCGGGGTGGGCCATGGTGTCCCGGGTGCTTTTCAGCACCTTCTACTGCCTCCTGCCCCCTCCCTTCCCTGCCCCTTCAGCGCCGTCTGCCTTTCGTTCTCTCTCCTCATCTGGAGAGAGGGGGGGCAGAGGAAAGAGAGAGAGAAAGAGAGAGAGGGGGTGACTTGTTCGGGCGAAGAACCAGTGGGGGGCAAGGCGAGGTAAGTCAAAAGATGCGGAACTTTCATGCTAGCATCTCCCGAACTCTTGTTATACCTGCCACAGACCCGGCTCATCCACCCTCACTCTCTCCTCTTCTCTCTCTACGGACGAGGCTGCTCGCTTGAAATGGTTGACTACCGAGGCCTGATGCAAGTCTCGACCACAGCATTTTGTTGCTGTTGTTGTTTTACGCGCGGGCGGCGCTGGCTGGGAACAGAGCCAAGGAAGCTCTGTGGTTGGAAGTCCCTGCAGCTTAGGAGCCAGAATCTTCCCCCTCTCAGTCCCAAATCCCAAGCAGGATTCACCACTTTGGGATTGGAAGTGAGCTGCGAGGAGATGGTCTGTCTCTCTTCCTCCCCTCCTCCCTTCCACGCCGGTTACTGAGGCTCCCTGCTGGGCGCAGTCGGCCTGAAGCGGAGGAGGGGGAGGGGCCTTACAAAGCGTGACATTGCAATGGATGGGACAGCCTTTCAGGAGGGTGCAGATGAACTGTAGCTCTCCAGATATTGCTAACATGCAGCGTTTGCCCTCCCTGCAGCAGAATCGATGAGAGGTGCTGGCATTTCTCTTTGTCAGAATGTGGTGAATCCACATTGTCCATCTCTAAGGGAGGAAGTTAAATGATTTGGTAGGTGAACTGGTTCTGTTAGTAAAGGGGGGGAAGGTGAAGAGAAAAAGAGAGGGAGAGAGAGAGGAAAGAGAAAGAGAGAGGAAAGAGAAGGAGGAAAGAAAGAGAAAGAGAGGAAAGAGGAAGAAAGAAAAAAGAAAGGGAGAGGAAAGAGAAAGGGAGAGAGGAAAGAAATAGAAAGAGGGAGAGGAAAGAGGGAGAAAGAGGAAAGAAAGAGAAAGGGAGAAAGGGAGAGGAAAAGGGGAGAGAGTAAAGAGAAAGAAGGAAGAGGAAAGAAAGAAAGAGAAAGGGATGGGGAGAGGAAAGAAAGAGAAAGGGGGAGGAGAGGAAAGGGGGAGAGAGTAAAGAGAAAGAGAGGAAAGAGAAAGGAAAGAGAAAGGGAGAAGAAAGGAAAGAAAGGGAGGTAGAGGAAAGAAAGGGAGAGAAGAAAGAGGGAGAGGAAAGAGAGAGGGGGAGGGGGAGAGAGAGGAAAGATAAAGGAAAGAAAGGAAAGAGGAAAGGCAGAAAGGAAAGAAAGAAAAGGAGATGAAAGAAAGGGAGGGGAGAGAAGAAAGAGAAAGGGAGAAAGAGGAAAGAAAGAGAAAGAGAGGAAAGAGGAAGAAAAAGGGAGAGGAAAGAGAAAGAGGGAGAGGGGGAGAAAGGAAAGAGAAAGAGGAAAGAAAGGAAAGAAAATAAAGGGAGAAAGAGAAAAGAGAAAGGGAGATGAAAGAAGGAGAGGGGGAGAGAGAGGAAAGAAATAGAAAGAGGGAGATAGAGGAAAGAAAGGGAGAAAGGAAAGAAAGAGAAAGGAAAGGAAGAAAGAGAAAAGAGAAAGGGGGAAGAAAATGAAAGAGGGAGATGGGGAGAGAGGAAAGAAGGGAAAGAGGAAAGGGAGAAAAGAAAGAGGAAAGAAAGGGAGAAAGAGAAAAGAAAGAGATGAAAGAAAGGGAGAAGGGGAGAGAGGAAAGAAATAGAAAGAGGGAGAAAGAGGAAAGAGGAAGAAAAGAGAAAAGAGAAAGGGAGAGGAAAGTGAAAGGGAGAGGGGGAGAGAGGAAAGAGGAAATAAAGGAAAGAGGAAAGGGAGAAAAGAAAGAAAGGAAAGAGGAAAGAAAGAGGGAGAAAGAAAAGAAAGAGGAAAGAAAGGGACGGGGAGAGAGGAAAGAAATAGAAAGAGGGAGAAAGGAAAGAAAGAAAGGAAGAAAAAAGAAAGGGAGAGGAAAGAAGAAAGGGAGAAAGAGAAAAGAGAAAGGGAGGTGAAAGAAAGGGGGAGGGAGAGGAGGAGAGGAAAGAAATAGGGAGAAAGAGGAAAGAAAGAGGAAAGAGGAAAGAGAAAGAGAAAAGAGAAAGGGAGAGGGGGAGAGAGGAAAGAAAGAAAAGAGGAAAGAGAAAGGGAGAAAGGAAGAAAGAAAAAGGAAAGAAGAGAAAGGGAGAAAGGAAAGAAAGGGAGGAAGAGAGGAAGGAAAGAGGAAAGAGAAAGGGAGAAAGGGAGAGGGAGAGAGTAAAGAGAAAGAGGAAAGAGGGAGAAAGGAAAGAAAGGGAGAAGAAAGAGGAAAGAAAGGGAGGGAGAGGAAAGAAAGGGAGAGAAGCAAGAGGGAGAGGAAAAAGAAGAAAGAGAGGGAGACGAAAGAGAAAGAAAGGGAAGCGCAAGTGCCTTTCTCTCTCTCTCTCTCTCTCACACACACACACACAATTAAACCTCTAAGCCACAGGCTCTCTCCCGCTTTGTCAGTAATCAGGGAGGGAAGATGTGTATATAGTGTTTCTTTTTTAGATAGCACCCTGTAAACCCAAATATGGGAGGAAGAAATCATTCTTTCCTTTTGCCTGTTTCAGCTCAACCCAGAGCCATCTGCAAGCACAAATATATATATGTTTTTAAAATTGTTGACAAAGAAATAAGGGATTTCTGAGATAGCTATTTCGAGTTATTTAACTCTCTTCAGTCAGAACTCACCCTTTCGGGATTCGAACCTGGGCAGTCTGCACACTAGGCAGATGCTTAAACCTCTAATAATAATATTATTAATTAATAATAATTAATAAAGGTAAAAAAGGATATATGCAGTCTTATCTTCATTTTAGATATCCAAAGGGTTTTGCGGCTCGCAGTGTTTTGTTTTTGGTGGGAAACGGTCCAAGTGGCTCTTTGAGTATTTTGGGTTGCCTACCCTTGACCTAGACCTATCCTTTAATCACCATACCACAGACTTTCATTGTGAAAGAGGACTTGAATCGAACAAAAGATTACTGGCTAAGACTACTGCAGAAGCAGCTGAACGAATGAGTTTCTGTCTCTGCTAGGGGGTCTAAACAGCATATCTCCACTTCTGCAGAGACATTATGGAAAACAATTGGGATATCAGATGCCACCTCAATACTCCATTACTATGCTTTGAGAATTTCTTTTGGTACAAGTCTGCCATGAATTCTGGGGGCCAAATAGGCGGGGAGTAGAGTACGCTTCAGCAGAATGAAAGTTCGCTGTTCCTTTCCAAGCACAGGAAAATTGCTTGGCTACGGAGCACAGCTACATTCCTTAGGAGACCGTTCTGAAAACATCTCTTTTAATTTTGAATGGACATGAGAGGACCAACTATGGGAAGCACTTTCGGGAAGGAAAAGTTACATTTGGTATTTTGGTGCACGAATTTTATTTATGGTATTATGCTACTATATTTCTCTTGGATTCTAGTAAACGATATCTTTCCCAACCTGAGAAAAATTTTATACCAAAGCTTTTGTGTGTTGTTCAAGTTCTTTGTGTTCTTTTATCTTGCTTTGTCCAAGTTTCAGATGCTGCAATTAAAACTATACAAAAAGTAAAATAAATAATACCTACTGTTGAACAGTAAAACACCAACAGCAACTTGAGTCAAGTGCTGTTAGTGAAAAATATTCCTTGTCATTGCTACTGTGAGTCTAAAGAGCATAAAGTCCTCTATACTAAATGATAAATGGAGATTAAACATATTCCCATTTGGCATCTCTAATCAAGTTCTTCTTCATTATCCATCATGTTATATATCTATCATACTATTCACTCTCAAGGTAAGGACTGTTATGCAGAAAAGCACAGAAATGAAATAATAGAACCAACAAAGGCATGAGTTAATAAAAAGAAACATAGCTAAACTCTATTTTGCATCAATAGCAATCTCTAAAACTCAGTGCCTTTTTATTGTTACAAGCATTTCTGTGCATATAATTTTTTTCTTTTTTCCTTATAGTTTTCTTGCAGTTATTTTCTTCTATTTATCACTCATAGTCCGTTTCCCTTTATCATTCTACTAAACATAATTCTCATACTTAGCCACAGTATTGCCAAAACAAAGAAAAGTGTGCTGTTCACCTTTACATCATGATGTTGCACACAAGAGGCAGAATTTAGGTTGTGATACAGGTGCCATTTGCCTTGCCTGCCTCCTTTGTGAATGCACTTGATATGCATTTAGAAAATCCCCATGTAATTTTAAGTGGGTGTAGAATTGAAATCAACTTGATGCCATATAGTAAAAATCATCTTTGATTTTTTAAGCACCTCACTTCTACCTTTCTGTATGTTGTTGAAAATGGTTTCCTTCCTAGTGTCCATTCAGGAGTTTAATAGGTTAGTTGATTGGGCAAGTGGATGTATTATTCTTTCCTTTATTTGTAATAATCTTAATCTTTAGTTTCTTTAAGTGTAATCTTCATTCCTTCTAATTCCTTCTGATTCCCTCTAGCATCAAATCATCTAAGTCTCCTCCTATCTCCTCCTATCACTTTTTAAAGAATTTGAAACAAAAGGATTCTCCAATGGAAAGGATTCTTACAATTAATTCCAAAATCTTATTTCAAATCCAACTGGACCCTTAGTCCATTCGTAACTTTCCAAAATCCAGATTCCAAAATCAAAGTTCTAATCACCCTTAAAAGAATTTTAAGTCTTTAAAAGTACATTTTGCTAAGGATTGAAGAAAACTCACATGGTGCTATAAATCTTGTCGATCCAAAGGTTCCTAACAGCTGAAAAACAGTTAACAAGGAATAAGTACAAGTATGAATAGAGACAGCAGCTGCCATAATATTAATTTAGCAGGTTGTTCTGTAAAGAAAAAAAGCCTCATATCAGAATGTACCTTCAGATCTCTCTCTCTCTCTCTCTCTCTCTCTCTCTCTCTCTCTCTCTCTCTCTCTCTCTCTCTCTCTCTCTCTCTCTCTCTCTCTCTCTCTCTCATGTTTTTCTTTCTCTTTTCTCTATTTTTCCTTTTCTTCACCTATTTTTTCTTTTCATATTTTTATTTTTTAATTGTAATTTAATATTACAGTATAAGTATAATTTTACATGTAAGTATAATTTACTTACATGTGTCTATTAGCATGCATGTATTAAACCATGAGAAGCTGTGACTGAATAGGGAAGTACAAACAAAATGAAAATAAATAAATGATCAAGTTGAAGTGTGCAAATTCAGAGGTGTCATTAATCTATTGTTTTATGATTTATTGCTTGTCCATGAATTGTGGTGGGGAGTGAAGACTTGTTATAGTGTAATGATTATTTAATTGTTTTTTGGAAATATGACAAAACTGCATAATCAATTATTTGCCAGAAATCTGCAGCTGAGACAACTGCAAAAGCAGGTAAACAACTTGACCTCCCTGGTATTTTTGAATTACTAATATATTATCTGCCTCTGAAATTATGTAGTAAAAGGAAGCTGCCAAGAACCAAATAGTAACAGCCACTGCTAATAAGAAGAAATAAGAAGGACCTTTTATTTCCAATTTTTTAAAGTAACATTAGCATTAGGAACCACAATTTGACTGATATGTATGTGTTTTGAAGGATAATTGTTAAATTGAAAGATTTTTTTAATTTGGAACAATATTTTAAACCATTTGAATGCATCCTCTATATGTATTGTTAGTTAATTCAGGTAATCAGTATACCCTCAAGTGAATTACATAGTGCTATGTATATCTCTGGGATAACCCTGTTTAGTTGCACAAATATGGCTTTTGGGTTTTCTCAGAAAAATCTTTTCTTTGATTTGAAAGATGAGAAATGCCTGTTGAGTTCTTTCAAGTGTTGATTTACCACCTTGTGAAGCAAAATAGCCCATCCTGGATTAAAAAGATAAAACCAAAAGCAATATTTCATAATACAAATAAACCAATACTGCTATAAAAATCAAAATGGGTACCAATTAAAAATAAGCTCAAAAGCCTTTTATCTGAATACAGGACACTGTGAATTAAAGTCTGTTATTTCATACCTGAGATAAAAATTGGAGATTTAGAGAGGAAAAACAACAACAATGTTCCTGTAATTTAATCACAAATAATTAAAAGAGGCACTTCAGTTCATGCACAGCACTTTCATTTCCAGCAATATAGCTTTTCTTCCCTTTTTTCCATATTTTTTCTGAGTTCATTATGACTCCTTCCTTCCTTTCTCCCTCCCTCATTTTTTAAATGTTTTATTTAAAAAGTGGAAAAAAAAGTTGGAAGGGACCTTATTAAAGTCTGAACTACTGGGAAGACCACAATAGGACTGCAATAGGCTTTAAGGCTATGCATCATGTCATATCATTCTGGAGACTTATTTGGTGACTGAAAGAGTAAAGTGTATCATGTAAGTGGTAGACAGAATCCAATTTTGCAAAGTAGTGGCAGATAGGATCAGTCCTTACTCAGAAATAGCCCTGTCTAAGGCAGGGTTGTACTGTGAAACTACCAAACCGCCTTCTGCCAGTAAATACCTCCCATCGACCAGTTCGCTCCCACAGAGAGGGCCTCCTCAGGGTGCCATCGGCTAAGCAGTGTCGGCTGGTGGCGCCCAGGGGGAGAGCCTTTTCTGTGGGGGCACCGACGATGTGGAACGAGCTCCCCCCAGAACTCCGGATGTGTCATGATCTCCGCACCTTCAGAAGAGAATTGAAAACTCATCTCTTCAATCAAGCCGGCCTGGCCTAGACCTCCTCGGGTTTTATGTAAATCTCTATGTAAATTTTTTAAACAAGGTTGTTTGGGTTTTAGAATTGGGATTTTAACAGGTTTTAGTAACAGCCATGTATTAATTTAATTTATTTTTAAATATTTATTATTATTATTATCTGTTTTAATTGGGCTGTAAACCGCCCCGAGTCCTACGGGAGAGGGGCGGTATAGAAATTTAAGAAATAAATAAATAAATAAATAAATAAATAAATAAATAAATAAATAAATAAATAAATAAAAGGAAGGGAGTAGTTTGTCATTGTAGCTGAACTCTCACAAAAGCCTCAGTCCTGTTAAGGATTCTTATTACTCAATTCTTTCTTTAATTTCAAAGCACATTAAAGTGCTTCATCACTCCAGTTGCTCTTTCTTATAATTCCCAAAGGGCAGGTCCTTTGCCAGTTGGCATGTGGTTCTCTTAAGCCCAGGAGGCATCTCAAAGTAACAAGCTCTCTTTCTTTTCTCTGGTTTGGGCAGTAAAGGCACAACAGGAAGATAATTGCTTGTTCTCCTTTCTATTCATTTCAGCACTCATACAAGATGGTATTTTTACCTCCCTAACCTGATTCCAGCTCTGACTCAAAACCAAATATTCAATAAAGGATACATGGCCCGGAAATAGTACTTAATATATCTTTGGGGTTATAATGGAGGAAAGGTAAACACAAGCGAGCAGTCTAAAGAACTATGTACCGGTAGTTCTTTAGTGTAGTTTTAAGTTTTATTCAAAGAATCATGGCTTCATGTTTGTTACTTTGTTCAGTTTTGATATTGCCTGATTCCAGAGTGACTTTGGTGAGTTATAATTATATAAAAGAAATATAAAATAAAGCAGCAAATATCAGAGAAAGGAAATAGTTAACTGGAAGATAGGCCCAGAAAACCCAAAGGGTGCTGTATTTCCACACTGGCCTGGGAAAACAACTAGATCTTAAGCAGTTTGCAAAAGTCATAAGGGTAGGAACAGTATGTATCTGTGGGGGAATGTCATTCCATAGGACAAGAACCATCATCAAGAAGGGCCACTTCCTAGGTTCCACAAAGTGACACTGCTTAACTGAAGGGATTTGGGGCATGCCTACCCTAATTGAATTCAGTGGAAACATGTGGAAGTGGAAACATATGGAGCCAAGCTGTCCCTCAAGTTGCCAAGCTCTATTCCATGAAGCATTTTATATGTGATAGCCACCATCTTTTAATTGCCTGTGGAAGCCAGTGCTTGCAAAGCAGCAGGGTACATGCACAGACTGCAACATGCCCATCACTTTTTACACAGCCACATTCTGTGTTAGCTTCTGAGTAATCTCCTGAGTAGTCTTCATGGACAGCCCTTATAGTAGACTATCTCAAGGATCTCCTGGTCCAGAATAAGCTCAAGCTGTGCAAAGGCATCCTTGTCCACAGCTGCCACCTGTTCTTTGAGCAGGAGCTATGATCTCATCCCTGATTGCACACTAATTTTGTACATGGAAGTGTTCCTAGAATCAGGGGGAATCAAACTAACAAAGCCACTTGGTCTTGTAGAATTGAGCCTAAGTCTGTTCCATCCAGACATACATAGTATCCAAGCACTGGGTCAAGACTTCAACAGCATCCCTTGAGTGCCAAGAATATCCCATTGCAGAAGTGTTCTTTGAAGGTTGCTCAGGGTTCAGTAACTTTTCTAGGAAACTGTACAATCGATATGTAATACTAAGCCATTGCTTGAAGGTAATTTTTGCTGGTGTGAGATATCACATGCAAAGCAGAGCTGAGATATTTTATATGCAGCTATTACCAATCACTAATTGCCTGCTTAGTTTTTTAAAAACTTAATTCATTTGACTTCTAAGAAGCATTATATTAAAAAAAAAGTGAGGTTATTATTTTAAATAAGGGATCTTCCTATAAATTATTCATATTCATTTCAAAGAGTTCCTTGCAGGAAAATTGCATCAAATATGAGTCTGTAATACATATGAGCATTTTTTCTTGGCAAAATACTTATATCAGATATGGACCTTTGAATAAGTGATATATTTGACAACAAATGATTTCTAATTCAGAATGAATTATTTTCAACTGTAACCACTTCATTAATTCCTTAAGTCTTGCCTGACTTATAGTAAGGGCTTTTCATATTCTTTAATTAAGTTAAAATAATTTTTAAAGCTTAAATAGTAAACTGTTGTTAACTTTAAAAAAGCAACCAATAGAACATTATTTTGATTTTAATGACCACAAGTGATATGTCATAACAAGTCATATTACTTAATATGCCTAAATTCTGTAATCTCCTAATAAGGGAGAAAATCAGTTTCTTCACTGAAACTATGGGAAATTAGGTATAATTTTTGTTATGCAGTGTAATTTTATAAATCTTATTAAACATTGCAAGTTTAATGGCCATTCCAACTCCCCAACTGGAGTTTACTATAGACGGTTATGAATATTTATATTCTGACTACGTCAATCTATTGCATATACACCACAGATAGTCCTTGATTTACAACAGTTCATTTACTGACTGTTCAAAGTTACAACAACATTGAAAAAAGTGACCAATTTTTACACTTATGACCATTGCTTGGCAATTGACTCATATTTATGATGGTTGCAGTGTCCTGGGGTCATGTAATAGCCTTTTGCGACCTTCTGACAATGGGGAAGCCAAATGGGGAAGCCAGATTCACTTAATAACAGTTTAACAACTACAGTGATTCACTTAACAACTGTGGCAAGAAAGGTTGAAAATGGAGCAAACTCTTTTAACAGATGTTTCACTTAGCAACAAAAATTTTGGGTTCAATTGTGGTCGTACGTCAAGGACTACCTGTACTAGCCCATATGTTCTAAAATTGCTGAGAGAATTTTGCATGTGATATGGTTACAGGTAAGACTAGTAATTTAGCCAACTCTTTTTTTTTCCTTACTAAGAAGTATTATAAAAATGCTTCAGTTGACTAAAGCCATAACAGGCAGCATAGATTAGTTTCTATTGTTCCTCTCTGATAACGATCATGACATATGGGAAATTGTGACTTGGTACAGTCCTAGGAAAAATAACTGGTAAAGAGAAGAATTAACTCTTGAACACAAGAAAACAATTGTGTTATCTGCTTCTGAAAGTAAGAAAAAGGCAAGAGTGCTACGTAGATATAGCACCTAGACCTATACACCACTTCACAGTGCTTTACAGCCCTCTCTAAGTGGTTTACACGAGTCAGCATATTGCCTCCAACAATCTGGGTCCTCATTTTACTGACCTCAGAAGGATGGAAGGCCGAGTCAACCTTGAGCCAGTGAGAATTGAACTGCTAAACTGCAGGCAGCCAATAGTCAGCAGAAGTAGCCTGCAGTAGTGCATTCTAACCACTATGCCACCAGGGCTAGGCCTGAATAAAGAGGATTTATTTGAGTACAGTTAATGCATGCAGGTAGATGAAGTTCTAAGTATAATTGTGAAAGAAAGGGATAAATTTGTATAAGACACAATGAATAAGGGACATCTATTTTGGTGTGAGGTATATGAATATAGGAAGTCTTAGATGGTAATGGGAATTGATATATGTTACATTGAAAGAAACAGAAAAGTGTTTGAAAAAAACTGTAGCATTCTGAATATTGCATAAGAATTATCTTGACCCTTATCTGCCACCAATTAAGTGTTGAACTTTAGTTTTACTAGATTATTGACCAATGAATCTTGGGTACTGCAATTTAATACATAGTCCTGATTCTATGTACCTGACAGGAAGTTGCAGATCAGCTTGCTACAATACTAAGCACTTGGGCCGAGTGTCTTTGCCTGACTGCCATAAATGTACCCAGGTCTGAATATCAGGGGAACATATGGACTTGATTATAAAAGAAAAAAAAAGCAAATTAGAGATGCATTGGCAACATACTATCCATTGTCATTTAAAATTAAAACATAGTTCTGGGATAATAGAAATTAATGGTAAAAGTGAAAAAATGAAGATAAAAAGACAGTATACAATGTATAGAAAGAGAAAACATCAGTTATAAAAATGTAGTCCAAAAGAGTTTAAGAAACACAAAAAATACAGCTTTGGATGGAAATTAAAAATGTTGTGTCAAAGGGATAAATGATGAGCTTCCATCACATTGAACAGAATTAAAAATAAACACAATAAAATTGTGAAGTGAAGAAAAACTTGAAGAAGTATTTTAAAGTATTTTGTGTGAAAATGTTACTGAAATGTCAAAGGGTGGAACTGAAATTTTATAAATGTTAGTGACCAGGAAAAAAATGATGAAGAAATCATAAGAGCTGGGGAATGTTTAAAAAATGGAAAGGCTACAGTGTAGATAGCATAACTGGAGAGACGTCAACATTTGGGTGTGTTTTTCTCCTAAAGTTTCTATACCACTTGTTTTTATCCGAGTGTAAAGACTGCATTGCTGCTTGATGATTGGTAGAAGGTTGTTGTAGAGAAAATGTGTAATAAATGAATTTATAAGAATTAGTATGTTAAGCATGCCTCAAAAGGTGTTTGGTAAATTCTGAAAGTGAAAATAAATAGAAGGCCAAGCTGGGGATGAACAGACTAGAGTTTTGACCTTCGATAAATCATCGATTGTTAGATTTTTGATACAGAGAAAGCATATTATAAAAATGAATAGATCTGAATTATTAAACATTTTGCAAAATAGTTTTCTGTCATGAGTAGGATACAGAATGGCAGACTGAGCCTTATAAACATAAATCACTAAGCAAGTAAACCAAAAATTAGCCATATTGTCTTGTAATGTCCAGAGACCAAAATAATAATTGTTTTCATTATCATTTAATTACTTTAATCATTTGTTTTGAAAATTAAGAAAAGTGTCTAAGAGCCTCTTAAGACTTATGAAGGCATTTGTCCTCCCATGACTTATCTCTGGATTGTTACTGCATTTTCTTTACAGAGGACTTGCTGTGAAGAATATTTGTAAAGTACTATTAGTGCAGGATACTAGGGGGTTTATGTGTAGTCAGGTACAATTCTAGATGATGGCAATAAGTCCTAAATGCTGAAGACCAGAATATGGATAGGCTGTTACCTTCTCCTGTATAACCCTGCTTCTATATTGAGAATATCTGAAGATGCTCTTATAAGTACCAAATCCAAGAAGAAGGCTTGTCCATGGTTGCATCTGATGCTCAAAATTGCTGGTTCATTAGTTGCTTATTTTAACATTCCAAATATTTTTATAGGGCTGGTGTACATGTTTGAGTGTGTTTTCTTGCTATTTTGTATTCATATGTTTGCATTTATTTGCCGTTAAGAGTGGATGGCCTATAAGTTCGAAGAGGATAAAGGGAATGTAAAACTTTTTATTAATTAATTAATTAATTAGATTGACTGCAGTAATTTCTACTGCATGGAAATCTGTTTGGCAGGTAGATACAGTGAAAAAACAGCAACATATACTATCATCATTCTAAATGTATAATTAGTGTCATGTTTATCAATGTCATGTTTATCTGTGAAACATGTACATTGAGATTGCTTATCGTTGGGAGTGTCCTTCTTTGTTTAAACAACAAATCTATTTCAGATGGGTAAAAATTGGGGACTCTCACTGAGATTGGCTTGGGTTGGTAGGAGAGGGTAAGAAGAAGTGTATGTACTTAAGCTTCTCCTGGATATTGGAATCACCAAGAGAGTTTCCAGAAGTCAGGCAAAAGTGAAGTATACCTTCAGATCTTTTGCACATTCCTTAAAGGATGCTACCTTGATCATTAGTGAAAGTGAAACAGAAAGGTTGAACTGTCATATCTTGAGCTACATTTCTCAATATGTCTTATAATTCAGAATGTGTACAATCCTAAATATATTCACCTGGAAGTAAGCTCCTAAGTCATGCATCTGATCAAATGTATCCAGCCTATCCAAGCCTTCCCCCCACCCTCCCCAAAGAAACATCTTAATATTGCATTTTTGTAGTACTTTCAGTTATTAGAAGACTTTTAGTTTATCTTGGGCTGATAGAACTGACAATCAGTCCAGAAGACTAAACATTCTACAATAACTGTATTGATTATAAAAAATTCTCAAGTACTTCTTACATTCTTGAAAGCAAGAAAATCATACTATGACTTTACATAGCAGTATGACTTCAACTTCTACAATTGCTTTCCTAGGCTGGGAATTATTTATTTTTATTTTATTTATATGTTAGATTTATGTTTGATTTTTTTTCCCCTCAGGAGTTCCAAGTAATATGCTCCCTTCTTCTATTTCCTGGCAAGCGCCATTAAAACTGGGTCTCCCAACTCATAGTCTAAACATTATACTACATTAATTTTGGCAGTTGAAATCTGACAAATCTGGAGAGCTTAATTTAGATTAAGCTTGTTGATGGTCAAAATACTTTCATGTCATTATTACATCCACTTTGCAGATTGAAAATTGTGAATGACTGACACTACCTTACTTCAAATTACTCAGTGTCAGTATACATAGCTATGATAGGATTTGCTCTGAGACTACCCAGGCTAAATCTAGTGTTCAGATGAACTACAGAACAATTGTTTTCTTTCTGTTCGTAAATATTAATCATTGCTTTGCAGCAAAGCAAATTTTAAGCTCCATTGCAGTTATATACGTTTTCAAGCTAGCTTTAAAGTAATACTTTGGAATCATTTTTTAAAAAATTCTACTTTAAAGTTCTCGTGTTGGAACAAAGGGTAGAATAGAAATATTTTAAATGAATAGTTTTACTTTGTTTTTTTAATGCAATGAACAGACTATTTACTCTAAATTCCAAATAAAAAGTTACCTTAATTATATATAGTTTACATCTGAGATTTTTATTGTTATGATATGGAAAACAATCAAACAATATAGTGACTTTTTCTGCTTGGTTTCACTTTAGAAAAGTGAAAGAGTCTGAGAGCAATGTGGAATAGAAACACTCTTAAACAAATCTCTTGCACTTTCATCTGTCTCAGTGTCCCTATGGTCCCATGATCAAAATTGTGATGCTTGGCAACTGGCATGTATTTACCACAGTTGCAGCATCCTGGAATCATATGCTTATCATTTACAACTTTCCCAGGGGGATTTCCACATGCAAAGTCCATGGGGAGGGGAACCAGATTCGCTTAACAACTGCACAATTCACTTAATGACAGAAGTTCAAGTCCCAATTCTGGTTATAAGTTAAAGAACTACAGTCATCATAGATGAGATCAGGTATGGATGCTAAATGACAAACCCTGAAGTCCACTTCTTTCTCTCTCCTTAGCCACCAGAAAAGGAAGGTGGTCTACCTCGTCAGGTTGGCAACAAGACAGAATGTGGATTGCTTGGATTTCTTGTGGATCTAAAGCATGATTATCAGCCTGCTCGGATTCAGATGCCTGAAGAGAAACTCTACAAAGTTTACACATTTAACTCTGTGAGAAAGTCAATGAGCACTGTCGTTAAAATGCCAGATGACAGCTTCCGAATGTATAGCAAAGGGGCTTCTGAAATTGTCCTAAAGAAGTATGTGCACGGTATTTGTTTTGAAACCCTTTTTCATTAATTCTGTATGGAAGTTGCTTTGTGAATATATACTACTGCCACAGATAGTCAGATTGATGTGTGCCCACTGAATCTTCAAATCTCCATAAAAAGAATGAGACATTCTTTTATGTAAAATTTGCAATACATTTCTTTTTTTAGTGTATCATCATTTACTGGACAGTTCTGAGCAAAATATGTATCAAGTGTCACCAATCTCTATTTCTTTATTATAAGTACTTGCTTTGAGGAGGATTTGAACTAATGCATAAAGGGAAGTGGTAAAGAGATCTTTTGACACATCTCTTTCTTTAGAAAAACTTTATTTTGTTAATTGGAATTTCACCACTCATTAATTCGGGAAAGTATGATCCAAGCTACCGCTGCTATATTATTTTTTTTAATTTTATCCTAAATGCCATAATCTAACCCACCCCTTTCAGTTGTTTACAGTGGTGATCCAGTCATTTGTTTTCCTTTCTTTCCAGATGTTCTAAGATTCTTAATGCTGCAGGTGAGACTTGCATTTTTAGACCTCGTGATAGAGATGAGATGATTAAGAAAGTGATTGAGCCCATGGCCTGTGATGGATTGAGAACCATCTGTGTTGGTTTTCGAGACTTTCCCAACGATCCTGAACCAGATTGGGACAATGAAAATGATATTTTAACTGATCTTACCTGCATTTGTGTGGTTGGCATAGAAGATCCTGTAAGACCAGAGGTAAAAATATTTTAAAACAAAACAAAAAACCCAAGAAGCTGAGAGGGTCTTTTCTCCCTGTGGGTAGTAAAAAAAAATAAAAACATCAGGTGTTTTTTTTAAAAAAAGTCAACTTTTCAATATTTCCAAACATAATGCAATACAAAAATAATATGTACAACTGAATATCTGAATGCCTTTAGAATTCTCATTTGACTATCAGAAATGGAACTATTTTGCTAATACTGCATGCTTAGTAAATTTGCGGTTGATGAAAGGAAGACAGTAGAAACATTTGTTTTCTTGGGCTCCAGAATAAAGATGGAGAGGGTGCTGGAAATTAATTCTAGAGAGGAAAACAATAGTAGACCTAGACTGGATTGTGAGGCTGAAGGACTTTTCAAGAACAACAAAGATCAGAATAGTTAAAGCAGTAGACTTCTGGAAGTCTGTAAAAGATAAACATAAAGAAAGTGAAAGAGAAATGTAGATGCTTCTGAACCGTGGCCATGAAAAGTACCAAGGATTGCAAGAAGAATCAGTCATTCCTTGACCACAGAAAGACTGATTGCTCCCTTGAGGGGATGTGCAGCAAGCAGAAGCTCACATAATTTTGGCAAGCAGGCAATGAACAAGAACAAAGTAGAACTAGAATGAATAGATGCAATCAAAGAAATTACTGGAGAGCCTTTACAGGTTGAAATGGCAAGCTTTCAATTATAGAATGCCCCGGAATCAGGCATACTCTGTGACACTTAACTAGTTAACTAGCATTGATTTCAGTCATTCTTATTCATTTTGATAGAAACGTCCTTTCATCATTTGGTTTGAAAGTTTGGGTGGGGTGAAGCAGCTTATGAAATGACTGGGGATGTATAGTATGTGACAGTCCTGCATTGTTATTCACTATGGTACTTTCTTCCGTAATGTGCAAGTAAAGAGAACTGTTCAGGGAGGAAGCTAGCAGCAGCCCCACTCTATTTCTAGACACAATAAGACAAGCTTTAAAATACCAGAATAAATCGTACAGTGATTCTGACTGGAAACTTATACATTTTGTTTGCAAGAGATAGAAATTTAACAGAACTGGAAGGTGGATTTTACTGACTCATGGAGGACAGCTTTGATTATTATTTTTTGCTTTCACAATTGTATTCTTTTGAAAAGACTATTATAATTATTTGCTTTTTTAAAAAAAAAATCTGAGATAGCAACAATGATCTATTGGTGTGGAGAAAGTTTTCAGCAGTTTACACACCTCTGGTATAAGTCCACACTGAGATTCCCAGCATTTTAAGTATGGGCCGTAGTTTGATACAAGGGTAGGCAACCTTGGATCTTTTATGATTCATGGACTTCAACTCCCATGCTGGCTTAGGAATTCTGGGAGTTGAAGTCCACGAGTCATAAAAGAGCCAAGGTTGCCTACCCCTGATATAGTAGAACAAATTAGTTTAGAATGGTTCATATGATTGCTTTATTGTGACAGAAGTAATATTTAACATTTATTTCACCAGGGACCAGCTTGTGTTAAAGGTAATTTAAGTGCTTTTTTCAATTGTCTTATGAATCCCAGATAAGAGGACACTTAACTTTCCTTCCAAATATATATTTTAAAAAATGTTTGAAATTTACCCTGAAAACTTCAACTTGAAGATACAAAGATTAAGTCTCCTGGGAAAGCCGTTCTTCACTTCTAAAATGTCATATCCTGGAGTAGCTATTTCCCCTATGGCTGGAAATTGCATAGTCAGAGAATCCTGTTTGCATTTGTGTTAGAAAGTTGTGATGCAGCTCATATCAAATCAGTCCAAGTTTATTATTCTGCAGATTTGTTCAAGGATTCATTTATTCATTTATTTTATATTTCACATTTTACTAACTTGTGGGTTTACCATAGGTTGTAATATCTATATTGCGCTCTTTCTTATGAACTAATCAGTAGTTATAATTGAATTAAGTGACATGCTTAATTATTAGCACTTCTGCCAACAGCTGGATGCCTGGAGAAAAAGGAAGGCAACCATGTAGTGAGAGAAAAAGCAATTATAGTCATTACATAGTAATAATGGGGAGCTCTGAATGTGGATATAAAATACATGAAGATAAAACAGATTTTATTGATTGCCCCGTAGCTGATGGAGGAATTGCTCAATTCAATAGACAGTAGAAAAATTGAGATAATTGATCTACAAAATCAAAGAACAGTTCTTAAATCATCCCTATAGTACAGGGGTCTTCAAACTTGGTCCTTTTATGACTTGTGGACTTCAACTCCCAGAATTCCTCAGCCAGTTGGTGTCCTCAAGTCATAAAAGGACCAAGTTTGAAGACTCCTGCTACAGTGGATTACTTTTTAAACAAATCCTGGAGTTAGTAGTAGCTACTAGTAAGCACAGCATAGCATGGCCTTATTTCTCTGTTGGACTTGTTGAGATAGAGATGGGGAGTTGTTCCTGGGCCTCAGGTGCTCTCTGAGTACTTTTTTGTGGCTCCTCTCATTACCTCTCATGATGTTGCTCAGTGTCAGAAAGCTAAGAAGGCCTATCTGGCAAGCCACCAGATAATACCAAATAATACCAAACCCAAACCAACAAACCAAAAACAACAACAATAACATCCTAGAGCAGAGATCTCCAACCATTTGGACACCAGGGACTGGTTCCGTGGAGAGAGGTTTTTCCGCAGACCGAGGGGTGCACGGTTTTGTGTGCTGCCTGCATCTCATGGATGGGGCTTTGCTTGTTTGTGCGGCCCGTTTTCTGGCATGGCGCAGCCTAGTACTGGTCCATGGACCGGGGGTTAGGGACCCCTGTCCTAGAGGAAAACCAAGAAAACCCATTCCATAGTGTTCTTAACAAATTGCCAGAAGATCTTCTTGACTTGAGAAGACTTTATTTGTATTCATCACAGCATGGCAATTATTTTTTAACTATTATAAAGCAAGGAATATGCAAAAACTGTAATGTGAACCTTACATGAGATTAATGCTATATTAAAAAAATCCCATAATCCTAGCTCTTCCCTCCTTGCTATGCCCGCTGCAACCCTTAATCTCTTGAAAATATGAAATACTTATTTTGCTGTGGGTTTTAGTGGTTCTTCAGTGTTACACTCAACTTGGATGAAAAAGCTAAATAATTTTATGCCTATAATATCGCTACATTAAACTGTAGACTGTTAATCATTTTTAAACATTTTATAGAAACGTTAGTATATGGAAACAACATTATAACACATAATAAAAGGGAGGGGGTGGAAGAAAAAGAAAAAGAAAAGAAACGTAGAACTTGGAGATCAAGAGCAGACCACTCCTGCTCTGTACAAATGTTAACATCCTACTAGTTGATTCAAACAAACTTATCACCATGGCAGTGCACAGTTGTAGTTTATGAGAAATGCGATTCTTCACTAGCAGTTCTTTTCCACTTCCACAAATGGTATGTGCTTTTCAGGTAAACCGATTGGAGCATATTAATATTTTATGTTAAAGAAATAGCAGAACGAATTTGTGCCACTTGGTTGATATTTGCTTACTTAACACTCATCTTCTTTTTAGTATTAAGATTTCTTATGCTTCTCATATTTTATTTTCAAATTAAATTCTTTTAAAATTCTATGTTGAATTATGACCAGGCTCTTAATTAGGATTTTCATCTCCTTTGAAAAGTAAAATATCCATTCCTTATTAGCAATCAGATTGTTTCTAAGGACATAGGGGGGGGAAAAGTCTATAAACTGGTAATTAGAGTACATGGCATTCTGCAAACTGTTCAGAATATCTCTTTGTCATATTCTTAGGGACTGTATATTCTTACAACTCCAAAGGCCCATGATGTCTCTCTTGTTTTATTTTAATAATGATGCAATTTTTAATATTTGAAAATATTTCATTCCAAAATACCGTTCCAATGAGTTTTTATTACGCTATATACTGCTTTTCTGTTCCATCTTCCATTCTATCTCACTGTTTGATTAGGTCCCAGAAGCCATAAGAAAGTGCCAGCGAGCTGGAATTACAGTCCGCATGGTTACAGGAGATAACATCAATACAGCTCGTGCCATTGCCATAAAATGTGGAATTATTCACCCTGGTGAAGATTTCCTCTGTATTGAAGGAAAGGATTTTAATCGAAGGATTCGGAATGAGAAGGGAGATGTAAGTAGTGTGCAGAGAGATATAATATATTGTGCCCAATTGTTAAAGACTTGGAAAGATAAAGCAATTGTTCATTTTTAATGTGCTGCCCTCCATTTGTTTTGGTTTTTTTAGTTTTCTGTGCAACAGATATACAGTAATCCAAAAATGGCAATACTATAATATTAAATGCTGATAGAAATTGTCAAGAGTAATTCAAACCCATGCATACATTTCAATTTTCCTTGCTGCTCATTTGTGCATCAAAATGTGGTACTGTTTCAAAAAGCTCCACTCCTGTTTTATCTGTTCCCTGTTCCTTTTAATAAATGACTTGCACTTCCATGGAAACAACATCTGAATTGATAAACAGTAGTTTTCACCATTCCTCAAAAGCAGGATTGAAGCATAATTTGCAATACTTTTTAAAGAGATTATGTAATGTGAAGTTGCTCTTTGAGCTTGGTTTTTTTTTTTTTGCTTGCAAATGTTTTATTACACAACTAGGTAATACCATTAGTGCAAACTCAGCTAGGTTACACTGATGATGCTATCTTTTGTTGTTGTTAATTGCGAAGTCATGTCCGACCCATCGCGACCCCATGGACAACATTCCTCCAAATCTTCCTGTCCTCTACCATCGTAATTAAACGTCTGCAGAAAAACAACCAAATTCAGAGAGCACCAAGGACTTCACAGTTCAACCTTGAGCTATTCTCCCAAAGAAGACGGAGTCAAGCTATTCTCCAAGGCACCTGAAGGCAAGGCAAGAAGCAACGGATGGAAACTGATCAAGAAGAGAAGCAACCCAGAACTAAGGAGAAATTTCCTGACAGTTAGAACAATTAACCAGTGGAACAACCTGCCTCCAGAAGTGGTGAATGTTCCAACACTGGAAGTTTTTAAGAAGAGACTGGACAGCCATTTGTCCGAAATGGTGTAGGGTTTCCTGCCTGAGCAGGGGGTTGGACTCGATGACCTCCAAGGTCCCTTCCAACTGTATTATTATTATTATTATTATTATTATTATTATTATTAGTAGTAGTAGTAGTAGTAGTAGTAGTAGTAGTAGTAGTAGTAGTAGTAGTATGTAATCCACAGTTTACCACCAGGAAGAATGAAATAGCACAGAAAACTTGCAAATTCCAGTTATTCTTTTTGTGCTCATTCAAGCTGAAAAGCATTTTTATTAATATTCTTTTTATATATCATAACTATAAAATGTTCGCAATACAGGTCAGCCTTCTGCTCTCCCGCTCTTCCGTTCCTCCCTCCCTCCATAAAAGTTTTGATTATAGGACTTATCCCACTTATAAAGTGATGCTTACTTTTAATTGTAGAAATTTGCAGCCTTAATATGACAGAAATCTATTCTACATTTAATCACAAGTGTTTTTGTGAGTTTAGAAAATTCCTATTTCATTTATAAAAAAACTGATAAAGAAACTGCACAAAAAATAATCTTGTATTCATCAGGAATATTTAGAACAAGTTGTTGAAAGCAGCACAATATTAAAAAAATAGTACAACAATATTATTCAGAAAACAATATTAATTTGATTGAGGATTGGAATATTTCTTTTCATCCTTAAAAGTGATATTTTTTTTAAAAAAAATGGCACTAAAATGCATTGAAGATTGACAAATGGATTCTTTTTGTTACTCTTTTTACTATTTTCAGATAGAGCAGGAACGCATTGATAAGATATGGCCAAAACTTCGTGTCCTTGCTCGTTCATCACCCACAGATAAACATACCTTGGTAAAAGGTAAGTCTGCACTTTGGATGTATCTCTATATATTTATTATTCTATGATGACTTTTGTAGAAACTTAAACAGTTTGCTTGCTTGACACAATTTCCTGAATGTAGTCATAATCCACATAGTCCCAAGAAATTAGATGTAACAAGTTTTTGATGATAAAATTTATTTACACAGAATGGCAAATTACAAAAAAACAAAAACAAAACCATAATACAAGAATGTGGTCCATGTCAGTGCTACAGGTGTTCTGTAGTGTTTGGATACTTTTTCAGGGAATCATATTTTCCATTAAAATCTATAACTGCCTTCTTACAAATATTATATTTTTCTATGCATTTTCCTTGTATACTGCAATACAGTTTTTCTATCAAACTATTCCATTTTTAAAATGGACATTTCCTTATTCCAATTTTTTTTAAAGAAAGAAAGCTGGGATGCTGGTGGTAGTATGTCCCCTTTTCAAGAGCCATCCTTGGACCCAATGATTTTAGACAACTATTGGATTGCAACTACAGAGAATCCTGGAAGAAACAGATTATTTCAGTCACATTTCAGTCCAATATTCAGTACGGCAACAACCTTGGTCATGCTTATTAATGAACAGTGATGGTGTTGGGATGAGAGGTTATTCTCTGAGTGACTTTTGGTTTGGTTGATCAAAGTATCCTCTGGACCAGTTCTGAATGTTGGAGATTGGCAGCACTGTTTTACAGTTGTCTTCCTTCAGGGCTGGTTCTAATCATTATTAAGAGGGAGAGATCAATCTATATGCTTCTTCTTTGTGAAGAGTGCCATGCTTTCCCCCTCCTATTTAATATCTACATGAACCACTATGCATGTTATCACTGGTTTGGGGTTCAGTATGCTGTTGTTATCTATTCTGTATTTAGACTCCAGGCTATTGAAGTTTTGATCCAATGTCTGTAGGTTGTGTGGACCTGAGTGGGGATGAACTGTCTTGAGTCCAATCCTACCAAAACCAGATGGCTGCAGATATTAGGGCTAGAGCTGGGGATATATCAACTTCAGCTTGGATGGAAATGCACTTCTCCTTTCAAGGGTGATGCACAGGTTGTGGCTCTGGCTAAGAAGGTCCTTGCACAGCTTCCTCTTGTTTACTAGTTCCACCCTTTCCTAGACTGAGAAGCCCTTCAGATAGATACTCATATTCTAATCATTTCACAGTTTGACTACTGCATGTCTTGTATATGGGGCTATTGGAAGCAACTGTTCCAAAATCCAGTGGCATGGGTAGTAATGGATGTGCCTTAGTATGCATATGTGAATCTTTCTTCATGAGCTGCAATGGTGGCCATTTTGTTCCAGGCATGATTCAAGTCACTGGTTATAACATCTATGGAGATTCTCAGTCATCCAGGTCATAGTTATCCCAAAGGTGCTTTTTCACGAGGCAACTGTACTTTGTGTTTTTCTTTGAAGATGTTTCACTTCTCATCCAAGTCAGAGCTGAAGAATCTTCTTGGATGAGAAGTGAAAAGTCTTCAAATAAAAACAAGAAAGTTGCCTTGTGAAAAAGCACATTTGGGATACTTGTCCCAAACCTATGAAGCTTTACATGGCTTGGGCCTATTTGGGAGACTGCCTATCTCCCATGGTATCTGACTCAGTGGGCAGCCTGCCAAGTCTAGAGTGCTCTGGGTACCATCTTTCGACACCCAAGAAGAGTGTTTATTGTGCCACTTGCCTTCTAGAATGAAGTTCTATAATCCACTAACTCTCAACCTGATGATATTCTGGAAAGCATTAGGTTCCTGGTTGTTCCCTCAGATCCCTGGGCTATGGTGGATGGAGCCCCTTAGAGATATGTTTTGTGTATGTTTGCTGGACTGCCATCTTGTTTTTTTGTTCTTTTTTACTTCTTTATTTATTTTGTTTCTGACTTATCATATTGTATATTATTGTTGTTCCATTATTAGCTTCCCAAAGTCTTTTAGAGTTGGGCAGCCCCTAAATTGAATAAATTAAATTAAAGTATACTTACCTCAAACATATTTTCACACATCTTTCTTAATGCATGTTATATTTTTTAAACTTCTCCAACCAAGAGCAATAGTTGCCAGCAAGATCCAGATGTCCAAAATTAGATTGTCCTTTGTGAAATGCCCATACTTTGAGGTAAAATAATTTAACAGTCTTTGCATTTGTATATCTTTTTGCATTGTCTTCCCATGTCACTTCAGAGCCAAATCATTTTTGCTATCTTCCACCCTAGGAGTTGGCCATTTTATTATTTATGCTAGTCTTTACAACATATACTGTTATTGCTCTCCAGTTTAATAATAATTATGCCTTTGGTACTGATCATAAGAAGTGGAGCATGTGGCCTTCTCACTTCATTGTCCAACTATAAAAGACTTTGGGAGGCTAACAGTGTAACAACAATAACACACAATATGATGAGTCAGAAACGAAATAAAGAAGGGTCAAAATATCTTTTCTAAAATAATGCATACAAAGCCACATGGCTGTACATTTGAAACTTTCAATCTAACATTTGCTTTATTTGATGACAGAAATGCTGCTAAAACCTTTATGCTGTTAGCATCTTGCAGAATTAGGCTCTCAAATTCATCCCACAGTCTGCATTAAAATATGCAACCCTTTCCAATTACTCATCCACCTAATATAGAATAGGACAAAAATGAACTCTTTTGTGGAGGAAATGCAGTTAGCAGGGTTGAGGGAGGGTAAAAATGAATCTAAATGAGATGGGTTGCAGAGCATAAGATTGCAGCATAAAACCTGAATGTCTTATATAACTTCAGTTTAAAACAGTGGTGAAAGCACTCAGCAAACAGCAGAGCTGGCAGGAAAAGAGAAGAATAATGCCTGTAATGGAAGAAGAGTGCTTTTGGTTTGGGAACATTTTTAGCTTTTTTTAAATAAAGTTCATTTAAAGTTACACAGAATTATTTGAGACATTTAGTTTTGACAATATGCATGTTGTTCGGCTTGAAGGATTAATAAGGATCTCACTTTTTTCTTATTCAGCTATCAGGTGTACATGCATATTTCACACCTATCTATGCTTTTTGAAAATTAGAATCTATCAATAACCCTCCGTGGATGAGGAGCATAATTTATTTGCATTACTGTCACTGAATTTGGACTTTAAGATCTTCACTCTTCTGATGTATTCACTACTAACTTCTTGACTTCAATGTGTTTGATGTTATTAGCCTGAAGATTGCCTAGATATTTGTGGTGATCTTCTTCATCCAAACTCTTGATGTTTTTACTACTTATCTGACCCAGATTTTGTCTCTGTAAACTGCTTAGAGAGAGCTTATGATGAAGTAATATATAAGTCTATGTGCTATCCCCTCCTGAAGGTAAGGATGGCACATTTGTCCTGTCCAAACTCCATTGCAATATCTTGAGTGTATATATAGACAGTGCTGAAAACAGTGATTCTATTTCACATGGTATTTTTCTATTCAGCTTCCGATCATCCATTTACAGGATGTGAGTATAACCTGGTCTACCTTTTCAGTATTGTTGACAGATGCAATGACAAACAGTAGTGGTGATAGTGAATCTCCTTAAAGATTCCTCTCTTGATGTTAGATTCTCCCAGTCAATCACCATTCACCAGCAACTGTGCCTTCCATTGTGCATTGATCTTTGCATAAATGTTCTGATTTTTCTACTGATTCCTGTTAGTTCTAGGCATTTGATTATCCAATCATGTGGCAGGGAGTTAAATGCCTTTTTATAATCAATCCAAACTATGTTCAAGTTGATTTTCCTTGTCTTACAATTTTCCAAAGTAATTTTGTCAATTAGGAGCTGATCTTTTGTCCCTCAGCTGTATGAGCAGTTTTCTTTCTGCTCAGATGAAAGTAGCTGCAGTGGGCCTGCATTAGCTACCAGACCAGTTAGCACTTTTAAATTTGTTGCTAAGCAGATAATTGGCCTGTAGTTGCCTGGTGCTACCCTTTTGTTAGATCTTTTATTATCAGCTAGTTTCTCAGATGTTAACCTATCCTCTGTTTCATTCTTTGTGGTAGAAACTGTTGTTAGACAGTTTGGCAATAAGTAAGTGTGGCTAGTCAGATGTTTCAACCAGAACAATGCAGTTATCTTCATCTGATGCTGACCAATTCTTGATCTTTCTTACTCTTTTCTCCACCATTTCTGCTGTTATAAGTTCTTTCAACTCCCCCTCTTTTTTATCTTCTTTATCCAAGCTGCACTGTATTGTCTTTGTATTGTCGCATACCTGTGCTCAGAACTGTACTTATTTTTCTTTGCAGCTATTGATTAGTTCATTATAATTTTTTTGTTGATGGATTGGTAGAAAAGTTTCTAATTCGATTGAAATTGGAGATTCTGTGTGTAGCACGCGTTTCAAATTTCATCTCTGCTAATTTTCTTGGCTATGGCTGTTTTCTTAATATTCCTCATCTCTAGGTGGAGTCTAGGACAATTGATTGTGGGGACATTTTCGTGCCCACAAATAAAATTAATCAAATTTTAGCAATGCCTGGGACACTCTGAGTAATGTGAATATAAAATTGGAAGACTTGATCCATAAGTAATAAGATAAATCTGGGTACTATACCTTAGTTATAGGTAATAGGTTAGATAGATGTTCTTGTGATCCTCAAGATGTCATGTGATCAAACCCTTTTTTATGTGCACTATATATGAGAGATGTGTAAAAAGGAGAAAGGCTTACCACCCGTAAAGCACTTAACAGAATAATAGAGTTGGAAGGGACCTTGGAGGTCTTTCTAGTCCAGGGGTAGGCAACCTCGGCTCTTTTATGACTCATGGACTTCAGCTCCCAGAATTCCTGAGTCAGCATAGTCCATGAGTCATAAAAGAGCCGAGGTTGCCTACCCCTGCTCTAGTCCAACCCTCTGCACAAATAGGAGACCCTATATCATTCTGGATAAATGGCTGTCCAATCTGTTTTTAAAAACCTCCAGTGAGCACCTACAACTTCTGAAGGCAAGTTGTTCCACTGGTTAATTGTTTTCACTGCCAAGAAATTTCTGAAAGTCTGGGGACCAGCTATTTCTGCTTGCTCAGTACAGTTGATAGGATAGACACTCTCCAGTCAATCAAACTGATGATCAAACGGTGTCACCTGCCAAAACCCTAAAAGAAGCCCTTCTCTTTTTTGCCTGTCTGCTGGAATATCATCTTCATAGAGATCTGTCTGATGCACCTTCACTATCTTTGAAAAGTCTTTGAAAGCTTGATTTATTCCCCAAGACTTAGATTAGGATGGTAGTAAGAGCCTTTTAAGATGTTTTATGGTACTTGCATGTTTTCTTCTGAGGCATACATTTTTTGTTCATTTTTAAAAAATCTCTGTTGCTCTTAATGTTGCATGTTGCTCAGATTGGAGTTGGGCAGATTTTTAACATACATATATGCATGACATATTTAAATGGTTACCTAAGAATGCATTGCCATATTTTGCAGGTATCATTGACAGCACGCAAGTGGAGCAGAGGCAGGTTGTAGCAGTGACTGGTGATGGAACTAATGATGGACCAGCTCTTAAAAAAGCTGATGTTGGCTTTGCAATGGTATATTTCAGTTTATTTCTGGTTTCAATTTGATCTATTACCGTGAGTGAATGCATTGCATTTGGAATTTGTGTTAAATATTCCCCCAAAGTTTCTTTTAATGATGAAAAAGTTTTCTCAATGATTCTTTCAATCTGCTGTTATGCTGCAATATATTTTAATAATATTAGTTCATATTATATTTTGGCATTACTTGGATTTTCTAAATGGTTTTGAAAATATGTCCACTGGAAGGGCAGTTGGGTAATAGCTAAAACTTCAGCTCTGAGCAATATGCCAGTTCACAAACAGATTCCAGTATGCTTGCTGTTGTGTACTTCGTTCGCATGCGAATGATGAAGACACATGGTGATGCTGAACAAACACTTTATTCTCCTTCTACAACAACCAAGCAAAAGCAAAAGGCATGCAGGCCTTTTTATATGGCCAGAAACCCAGATATGTCAACCAATAGGAACAGAGCGTTTTCGCGCCTTGCGCATGCGCGCAAGGCTGGCGCCGCTCTGTCAGGTCCCAGGCAGCTTTTGGAATGCCCGGGACCAATGCAACGTCCTGAGCCTGCTTTTACAGGCTCAGGACACAACACTTGCCATCTGCTGTGCAAAGTCTGTTGAAGTGAGCTAGTCCAAAAAATTACTTTCACACTCTTTTTGGATCTTGACCACTATTTTATTCATCAATAGATATTTAAGGATAAAGTTTTCTGAAAAAACTTCCTTTTTTATGACCCTATTCGGGTACTCATTCAAACCAATTTTGTATTACTCCTTCTAGTGAATTACTGTTGGTGTCTCTTCATTTTTCAGGGTATTGCAGGAACAGATGTGGCAAAGGAAGCTTCTGATATTATCCTCACAGATGATAACTTCAGTAGTATTGTGAAAGCTGTAATGTGGGGCCGTAATGTTTATGACAGTATCTCTAAGTTCCTGCAGTTCCAGCTTACCGTAAATGTGGTGGCTGTGATCGTGGCTTTCACTGGTGCTTGCATTACCCAGGTAAGGCTGAGAGTAAACTAAAGAGAGACGTGCCATTATTGGATCCAGACTATACAACCCAGTATCAACTCAGGTCCATTCTTTCTCATTTTTTCTTTCCCTTGACTTCTTCCCCTAACTTGTTATCTCTTTGCCTTGTCTCATCTTCATCCAGTTTGATCCTCCCCCTGACTTTCTTCTCTTCGTTTCCTTTTCTGTTGCCATTGCAGTTCTCTGCGTTCCATCTTCATGTTGTCACCCTTCCCATGCTATATTTTATAGAAATTTTGTTTTAATCAATATTTTCTTCTGACAGATACACACACACACACACTTTTTTTTACATATGCCAATTGTAAACATGTGAAATATGGTATCATGATTTTCAAAAGTTGTGCAGCAGAGTCCGTCTCTCTCTCTCTCTCTCTCTCTCTCTCTCTCTCTCTCTCTCTCTCTCTCTCTCTCTCTCTCTCTCTCTCTCTCTCTCTCTCTCTCACTCACTCACTCTCTCTCTCTTTCAAGGTTTGTGTGTTTGTATATGTCCCTGTGTGTGTATATATATATACATACACAGTGCATTGTCTATAGAAGCTTGTAACAAAATATACCTTTGAAAACATAGTGCAGTTATTTGCATAGCACATATTGTTCACTCCGGTGCAACAGGAAAATTAAGCCTCATGGAGCAAATTATGAATAAGTCATTAGGTGTACTGTAAAGAATAAGTTTACCTTGTCATCATGATATGGCCAAGTGAAACCTGAGGCAGTCTCTTTTGGAAGCTACAACATTGAAACTCCTCCCAAGTTACTCTGCTAAATTTTTCAAGGTGTTCAAAGGTTGTAACTTGATTTCTTCAGGGGTATTAGTCCCTCTGAGTAACAAAACCTCAGAGGAAGCACTACAATTAAAAACATGCAGGGGTGGGAAAAGCCAGGTCAACATTTACAATAAGTAATATTTGGTTACACTGTGCAACACAAATAAGCAAATAAAAACCAAGACAGGAATACTTTAGAGAAAAGAGTGTACTTCTTTGACTCACTCAGAATAGATTTCTGTCTTGTTTACTGCTAGGTTTGCACAATATGCTAAGCCAAAACCCAACCAACTACATTTTAATTATCCAGTCATTGTATATTTAAACGATTTAAGAAGTTTGGACTTCATCTATTTTTCCATGGCTTTAGTTCGTATGTAGAAGGATGTTATTGCTGGGAGGATTAAAATATATTGAATGAACACATCAGAAAACAATTGCATAAATCACGATAAAGCTCAGCAGAGCCTTCATTCGTCTTTCCCTGGTTGGACTTAAACTTCATATATATGGGAATAATTATTTCCACCAATTAGGAGGCTGATCAATGTCTATCTTACTCATCCCTTCCTAAGGATCTAGACCAGGGATGTCCAGCTTTGGCAACTTTAAGATTGTAGACTTCAGTAGAAAATTCATTACACCAAATACCAGAAACTAATATCTGTTCAATGCCATGATAGTGATACAGAATGAGCTTTTATGTTTGACTCAACTGTGCAGAATAGTAGACAATTATTAGAGTCACCTTAGCAACATGCAGTGATTGGTACTGTGGAATAGTGAGAATGCTGTGCTATCCAAAGCAACAGCTGACAATTGCACATGTGCAATTCAGAGGATGGATCAAAGTCAGAAATTTGCTTTTCATTACATACTGGGGTTCTTTTGGATTTTACTGACACTTGCACATGGGCTGAGAACAGCATTTAAAATTGAATACTTCCAGAAATAATTTTTAACTGTTTTTTAACTATTCTAACTTGATAACTTCAATTCGAAATATTCACCAATCACACACAAGGCCACATTGCTCAGTGAAATTTATCTTCCTGTTTTCAGAAGAGAAACAGCAGCAAAGGTGCTACAAATTCTATTCTAACTTCTGAGCATGTTTGATTGGTGCAGTCCATATTGTAATCTTTTTCATAAATCTTAGCTTTTTTTCTCAAGGAAACAACTTGATTTCTTCCATAGTTACTGAGTTGTACATCTTGAGAGTAGTAGTCCAAAATACCTGCAAGAATATTATATATCTGCCTATTTACATTAAGGTGCATAAAATCACAGGAAAATAGGTAATTGGGATAGATAGTTCCCATTTTTCCCTTCCTCATATGGCTTCCCAATATTTTTGGGATGATTGGTGAACTTATAGATCACATTTGGATGAAAAGAGAAATTTATAAAAACTGTTGAATGAATGCAAAACTGCTTGTATATATAACACATGGATATGCCAGTTGGTGGATTTGTTTTGGGTTAATCCGGTTATTTATGGTAAATTTACTTTGGATAAGCAAAGCAAGTTGTCATTGCAATGCTCAGCCTGGTCTTACCATTTAAAAATGCAGAGATATAGTTGTTCACATTGGAACAACTACAAAAGCATTCTATGCTTTAAAGCAGGATTATTTTTACAGCAAAAATGCCAGCATAATAGGACTAATTCTATGTCTTGAGAAGGTGGTTAACACAACTATAATAGGCTGTGTGTTGTTTTGGATGTTTCATGTATACTTAACAATAGTTAAAAATGGGAATATTGTTAAGTGAGAATTCAAGTAACAGTTCTATAATATTTAGACAAATTCAACTGAGTGGTGAATTCTGAGCAGATTTGTAGAATTTTGCTCAAGTCACTTATTACTCAATTTTATTGAATGAAGAGAGTTTTACTTTGTTTAGAATTAAGATGCATGTTATGATAAACTTTGATTTGAATCCATTTGAATTGCTTAATTATTTCGGTTAATAAAAAAAATAAATTCTATTTCATTTCTGACTGGTCTATCATATCCGTCTATCCCATAAGTCATTATAGTTTGTAGCAATGGAAGATGCTGAGAAGAGGTCATTACTAAAGCCACAGTTTAATAAAACACATTTAATAGTATTTACTTTCTCTCTTGAGATATTAATTAGTTTGTGGTTGTTTATTAAATGTTCTGTTTAGAGATGTCAAGGTTGTTCCTGCTAGTTTTAGTGAGCAGATAGCTCCTTCTAGTGGTTGTTTATGCAGGATTGAAAATGAACACTAGCTAATAAAGCATAAAACCTTGAGTATTTCAGAAATGGGTAGGTGCTTTCTAACCTGATGCTTTCTAATATTTTGGATGATATCTTCCACAATCCTACACAACTAGCTACTCTGGTTGAAACCTAAAATATTTGAAATTGCCTACTTTCTACACAATAGGATTTACTTACTTATTTTGGTATTCCATTATTTTCTAAACCAGGGGTTCTCAACCTTGTGGACTTCAACTCCCAGAATTCCTCAGCCAGCTTTGCTGGCTGAGGAATTCTGGGAGTTGAAGTCCACAAGTCTTAAAGTTGCCAAGGTTGAGAACCCGTTCTAAACTAAGACTGCTCCTCTTGTCTGTCCTATTTCTGTGCTTCCTATTATTTCCTAGTGATGTTCTCATGGGTAGGTTTGACCATATTAAGTCCACCATCATCAAATCCACACATTCTCAAGGACAATGAGATTTAAGTAGAATGATGAAAGGATGGCTTTAAGTAAGATGGATCAGATTAATGCTTTCTCATTTAAGTCTTTTTGTTGTGAAGACGCATAGAAATTAGAATGGCAAAGTGTATTATGCTAAGACAAGCTCTAGAGAAATGTTAAAAGGACTATACATAATGATGATGTTGGTATAATGCTTTCTATCTTCTTCTTTTTCCCCCCTTTTTTTGTCTTCAGGATTCTCCTCTGAAAGCCGTACAAATGCTATGGGTCAATTTGATTATGGACACTTTTGCTTCTCTTGCTCTGGCTACGGAACCTCCCACAGAATCTCTTCTGCTAAGAAAACCATATGGTAGAAACAAAGCCCTTATTTCTCGTACCATGATGAAAAATATTCTGGGCCACGCTGTGTATCAACTCATTCTAATTTTTACCCTCCTTTTTGTTGGTAAGCTCAAATGTCATTTATCGTTACTTTTTCAAGCTACAGACAATGAACTACTTGATTTCTGAATCTGCAAATGATACACTACATGGGATTTCACATAACATTGAACTTGTTCCGAGTACATAATTCAAATAATGACTTCAGGAAATCTGCAGATTTATACACTCTTTGGTCTCCAACATTTTAAAACAAGTTGAAGTTTCAATAGGGCTTTATTACATGAAGTGGAGATCAGCTACAACTTCCATTGATTGCATCAGGGTCTTCTTTTCCTTTCACATATTGTCAGAGCTTCACCGGTACAGAGTAATAAATAGCTCTCTGGAAACTCAGCTAGCAGTTAAAGAAAAATAAGGTGCTGGTTGCAGACACATTAAACCTTAGTAATGAAGAAGTGAAATACTGCAGAATCTAGCAATCCAGTCTTTTCCATGCAACAGCTTAGGGTTTAAATGTGCATTTTCCCCTTCTCAGTCTTATGGGGTAAATGACTTCCTGCCACTTGTTTCTTGACCTTGGATGTGGAAATCACTTATGCTATGAAGAGCCGTGGTGGCGCAGTGATTAGAAATTCAATATTGCAGGCTAACTCTGCTGACTGCTAGCTGTTCGATCCTGACTAGCTTATGGTTGGCTCAGCCTTCAATCATTCCGAGGTTGGTAAAATGAGGACCCAGTTTGTTGAAGCCCAACTTCATGCAAATGATGCAAATACAGTTTAATGTATACATAAAATGATAACTGGGCTATATTTTTCTTGAACATGTTTCGTTTCTTATCCAAGAAGCTTCTTTAGTTCTGACTGAATAGTGGAGGATGAAAAGATTTATATTCCTTGCAGTCATCTGGTATATAAGTCAGAACCGAAGAAGTTTCTTGGATGAGAAGCGAAGTATCTTCAAGAAAAAACCAAGTCCAATTGCCTTTCAGAAAAGCACCTTTGGGACAACCATGATCTAGATGACTGAGAATCTCCATAGATATATAAAATGATGTTTTGTATATACAATAATGGCATTATGGTATTATGTATTATACTATGGCATATAAGCCTCTCTATTGGAAATAGGTTTACACAAAGATTAATCAAACAGAATCCTTGTATAATCTGAGAGTGCCTACACAGCTAGTCCTTGACTTACAACCACGATTGAGACCAGAATTTATGTGGGGGGCAGGGCAGTTATTAAGTGTGTTAGGCCCAGTTTATGAACTTTTTTAAAAAAGTGGTTGTTAAATGAGACACTGCAGTTGTTAAGTGAAATTGTTAAGCCAATTTCCATCCCCTCCCCCTCCAGTGCCAATGCCAGACTGTCAGCTCATGAAGCTTGGATAGGTGAGATGCAGCCATGACAGAATCACATGGTCATTAAGCAAATCTGGCTTCCACAAGCTGGGAAGCTTGCGAATGGGGATCACCTGACCCCTGGATGCTGTAACCATCAAAAATACATGCTGATTGCCAAGTACCCAAATTTTGATCACATGACCACAAGAATGCTATGATGGTCATAAGTCTAAGGACCGGTTGTAACTCACTTTTTCATGGGCTGTTGCAACTTCGAACAGTCACTAAACAAATAGTTGCAAGTCGAGGACTACCTGTTTACATGGTTTTCCCAGACTTAACTGTCATGATTTCATGATAAGATAAGATAAGATAAGATAAGATAACCTTTATTGTCATTTTTTTTACTGTGGGCACAACGACACACATCAAAAATGTGTGAATCATTAATGCACAGGTGCATTATTAATGCACAGAGAAGTGTGGCTGTGCTTGCCTTTTCTGAAATCGACAATGATCTCTTTGGTTTTTTCGGTATTTAAAAGCTACAGTAGAAGAAATGAATTTTCAGATGTATTTATTTATATATTAAACACATATTATCACCCAACTACGGTAACTCGGTGCACCTTATACTTCTAAAATTCTGCAGTATGCCTCTCTGCTAAATAAATTATAGTGATTGATGATTGAATTTTCTTCCTCCTTCAGTCTGAAAATGAGTTTATTAATTAATGCATTTTTGAGTATAGTGGGAGAAGTTCAAAATGTTGACAGTACTGTACAAATTGGGTTAATATTTTTTTCTGTTTGGAAACATTCTGGACCCAAGCTAAATCTAATCATGTATTTATTTTATACAGTAACATGTGTAAGCTAAAGAGTCAAGAAAATATAGGACAATAGCAGCTAAAAATACATGCAGAGAAGAGTTGGCTTTAGAAAGCTAGGCAGAGCAGATAGGCCTGGGTTCTCCCAAAGCTCTAATCCTAACCTTTACTGCAAAGGGCAGCTCAGTGGCAATGACAGGAAACAGAAAAGAAACATAATCTTGGTTGCCATGGCAGGGGAGGATATATTTCAGTGATGAACAAGTCTGATCTCAGTTCCATGTCATCCTTGTGATCAAGTCACAGGTCAACTCAAACACAGTTTCTTCTGGGTTTTAAGAAAGAACCTGACAATTATCTTAACTCTTAACACCTGATCTTCTAACCTTTCATGTTACGGGATGATGAAACAAGGTCTAGAATTCTAGTGAATTTAATGCTTTATGTTTCTGCCTTATCTTTATGTGTTTAAAATGGAGAATCATAATTTCCTACTACCCGCCCCACCTCATTTTACTGACAGACCCGGTCCGTGTCTTGAAAATTTGACATATATGTTTCTGTTGACTCATCCAACTGCAATGTTATCACCTCAGTTGCAAACAAAATTAAAAAAACAATCAGGGGGTGTGGTTTGGAACCTTCTATACCAAAGGCAACTATACATTTCATTTACACTCATAGTTCTTTACCCAATCATTGCAAAATGATAATACAAATGAGAAAAAATGAGCCTCTTATTTAAAAAAAAATAGAAAAGCCTAAAACAGATTTTTTTTTTCCTTCTCAGCAGCTATATTAACCATGTTGGAAGCTGAAGAAGTTAAAGCCATCACAGTCCTTCTTTTCATTTCATTGAGCATCTCTGTGATTTGATGAGTGCATACAATTTTTTTGTTTCAGTGCAGTTTTTAATTCTATTTCTTATTTGTTTTATTAATTAATGTATTGGCTCAACAAAGATGAAGAGCTTGTAAAAGAAAACAACTGGTAGTTCAGGTAGTCCTCAGCCTATGACTACAATTGAGCCAAAAATTTATGTTGTGAAGTGAGACCTTTGTTAAGTGGGTTTTGCCCCATTTTACCACTTTCCTTGCCACAGTTGTTAAGTAAATCATTGCAGGTTAAGTTAGTAACACAGTTATTAAGTGAATTTGGCTTCCCCATTGATTTTGCCTGTCATAAGGTTGCCAAAGATGATCACATGGCCCTGGAACACTGCCCCCATCATAAATATGAACCAGTTGCCATGCATCCAAATTTTGATCATGTGACCATGGGGATGTGTGAAAACCATTATAAGTCATATTTTCAGCTCTGTTGTAACTTTGAACGGTCACTAAACAAACTGTTGTAAGGCAAGAACTAGCTGTTCAGTGAAAGACCTCGTAAAAACAACAACTGGTAGTACGTATTATCAAATTGTGGAGTCAAATCTTTTCCCATGTATTCAGATATGGTATTGAAATCTGCCCACTATTTTACACAATGCTTATTTTGTGTCTTGGCAATTTCACTGTTTAATAGTCCTTTCATCTAGCAAAGCATTTAACTAGTTGAATGTTTTGATTGATTTAAAATATTTTGAGGCTTCTCTTCTCTTCTCTTCTCTTCTCTTCTCTTCTCTTCTCTTCTCTTCTCTTCTCTTCTCTTCTCTTCTCTTCTCTTCTCTTCTCTTCTCTTCTCTTCTCTTCTCTTCTCTTCTCTTCTTTCTCCTTATCAATTTATTTTCTTTCTTTTTTGCCCTATCTTGTTATTGGACTAGGCTTCCAAATTCTTTCTTTTTTAAATGGATTTCTATTGATTTATTGAGCAGAATGACATTTCGGGTACTTCTTGTTTTATGGTATCATTTCTAAATGATTGAGCAAACACCACTTCCTTTTAGCACTGTTAATGTTATCTAATTTGCTAACGAAACATCTGCAAGAAAATCACCAAGTTCAGAGAGCACCAAGGACTCCACAGTTCAACCCTGATAGAACCCTTTTCTATAAATCCTACACGAGTTTCTGTTGAAACTTAATAAACATGCACCCTGGATGCATCCTGGAGAAATATATTTATATTTCATTTTTTCCATCTCGGTACTGTGATCTGAATGTAATTCTTCTACTTCAATTCTAAATTATTTTGGAAGGAATAACAAAAAGTTATAATAGAATTTTCAATCACAATTCTAGATGAATTTGTCTTCTAGTTAATTAAAATCTATGTAGTATTACTTATCTTATTACAAAATACATTGTTATATGATTTACAACACTATTCAACTTTCTTTAGAGAAACTTTTATCAGTGGTATTTTTAGCATCCTGATTTTATCAATTCACCAGATTCAAGTACAATAAAACCTTGCTTTAACAAGCAAATGAGGTAGGGGATTGGGAGAAAGGAAATTGTGGCCCAGGCATAGAATTTAAATCTGAATGTGGTTTTTCAAATGCCTCAAATGGTAAATGCAATTCTAATTATTTTACCCTTACTTAAAATGATAAGTGAGATTTAATGCATATATACAAATACATGCATTGCATCTTATGTCTGTTAAATCCAGGTACATTAAATTCAAGTTTACAGCATAATTACTTTCATAATTAGAAAGACTCTTAAATTTGAAAATTTATTTTATTTATTTTATTTTATTTGGGTTTGTACGTTGCTCCTCTCCAGGGGACTCAGAGCGGCTAACAACATACACATAACAAAAAATACAATATAAAAAACCCAAACAGAATATCTAAAAACCAATAAACACACATTCAATACATCAATCAACCACAATCATCCCCAGGCTTGCCGGCAAAGATGAGTCTTTAGGTTTTTCTGGAAGGCTGGGAGAGTTGGAGAAACGCGGACTTCAGGAGGCAGTTGGTTCCAGAGGGTGGGCACCACAACAGAGAAAGCCCTCCTCCTAGGGCCCGCCAGACGACATTGTTTCGCTGACGGGACCCGGAGGAGGCCGACCCTGTGCGCTCTCACCGGTCGTAGAGAAGTATGTGGCAGAAGGCGGTCCCGTAAGTATCCTGGTCCCATGCCAGGATTGTATCATTTTTGATACAATAAAACATACCCACTGATTAACTACATAAAAATAGTATGATGCCAGCTAATTTTTAGCATTATGCAAATTTACTTTCATTCAGTTTCAATATTATTAGATGGTGTTATGTTTCATGAGTGGATAAAGCCTGTAGTTACATAATACACTGAAAATTTCCCATTAGATGTAAAAGAAGAACATATAACCCATCAGTGATAGGCAGCCACTTTTTTTCCAGAGGGCAGCAGGAGCTTCCATTATATAATAATATGTATATATATTTTCTAGAAGATTCTTCTAGACTTGTGGGGGGTTGTTTGTTAGTTTGCTTTGGGGAAGTTAAGGGTAGAAGTGGGAATAGAAGACATCTAGGAGGCCCTGGTGCCAATTCCTATTTTTACTCTATTCCAAACTTCCCCAAAAGGAACTTCAGTTGCACTGCTGAAATTCCTAAGCAAACATTTGGTTTTCAGTGACTAGATTGGATACTGTAATTAGAGATAAAAAGTCCTGTTTGTCTGAGACACATTGTATTTTAAAAACTTCCACCTTGGAAATTATGGACTATGACATACTTGGGGAACAGATAGTTTGTTTCATAATTTTGGGGCAATGGTGATCTAGATGACCTAATAAAACATTGTGATGAGCTGGGAACAAATTATATCCTGAATTGAAACTTCAAATGATGTTTTTAAATTCTGTTTATTTTCTGCTTTCACCAGGTGAGAAAATGTTCAAGATCGATAGTGGCAGAAATGCACCACTCCACTCTCCACCTTCTGAGCACTACACCATCATCTTCAATACTTTTGTCATGATGCAGCTATTTAATGAAATCAATGCACGCAAAATCCACGGTGAAAGGAATGTTTTTGATGGCATCTTTAGAAACCCTATATTTTGCACTATTGTATTGGGTACATTTGCTGTACAGGTAATCCTAAGAGAGCCAGATATTGTTTGCATGCTTCACTTTACAGTCTTTCGCCCTTTTACACTTTCATCCTATATTATAGTCTTTTTTTAAAAAAATCTAAAGACGTATAAGTCAATTGCTAATTTGGTCATTATTAAAGTTCTTTATATACATTTAAGCATTCCTGCAGCATTCCTGCTGTATGTCTTCTTTTCATAGTGGAAAGAGAGTTGTGTTGATTGATTGATTTACTTCATTTATTTATTATACAGATATATAAGGCCACCCAATTCAAATTATGTGACTGGGTGGCATACAACATGACAGCAAATATAAATATATTACATTAGAGGAAGAATATGTGAAGCCATCTCAAATCATGGGTGTATTTGTTGGGATTTGTGTTGGTGCTGTTGTTGTAGATTGGGGGCAAATTAGAAATCTGGGTTTATTGTTTATCCTTCATTGTCCTTTGTTTCTTGTTGATTTTGAGAATCAGTTTCAGGCAGAGTAATTCTATATGGAGTATAGGCTGTAGCTTATCAATAATGCATTTATTCTTTTTTATTGGTCCAAAAGCATGCTGGTATTATTTTCTTTAAGGAAGCAGAAAATAAAAATAGGAATTTTATTTTTTGGAAGAAAATACAAGAAATTTTTTTATTTTTTTGGAAGAACAGGATTTGGGACTCTGATAGTCAATACATATTTCTTTTTATTATTTCCTTCTGTAGATAGTAATTGTACAATTTGGTGGAAAACCTTTCAGTTGTTCTCCTTTGGAACTTGACCAATGGATGTGGTGTGTATTTATTGGATTAGGTGAACTTGTATGGGGGCAGGTAAGGACCATTTTCTTTGTATTCATTAGAAAATCAATTATATATTTCTATATTAAATATATATATTCTTGGAATAAGAAGTTTTTTTCAGGACAGTTACTTATATTCTGGGTAATTTTACAGCAGTAATCAAGGCTGTGCAAAGTATTTCAAATAAGTTGTCTAGCATATGTTGAAAAGCACTTCTCTGTTAATGATTGAAGGAGCTGCAAGGCTCATATTTCTATTTTGAAATTCATCTCTAGTTCTGAGCACATCTGCATGGGAGACAAGATTTTTGCTGGGCTGCCACATGTGACTGTTTTAATACTTCAAAGAAATATGTTCTATTTGCATTAGCATGAGGTTCAACATTCTGCCATGTCTTTCTGTAAAGACTCTAATGAGACTTTGGGGAGATCTGGCAACAAGAATCTCGTGTATCCTTGGGACCAGCAAGAAGAGCTGAATTAGGTATTTTAGTTTCCAAAACTAGTGCTTTAGAGAATGCAGGAACACAACTGTAGCATTGTCTATGACACCTTAAAGCCAACACACTCTTTCCTGCATTACAGAATCTCAGGAAAGACGCAACTACTTTAAAGCAGTGCTATATTTATGCTTCCACGTCCTTTTTTTTTCTTTGAGACTAAATTTGAAGTATTGCTCAGATCATGGATGGGATTCCTAGATTACACAGATACACATGGTTCATTCAGTAAATGAAGGATTCCTAGATGGTAATTCTCCAAGTCAACCATGTGATCAACAAAATGGCTTTTCTTAGAATTCCATGTCTCTTTCTCTCATTTTTACTTTTTACCCTCCAATGTCTACAAGGGAGAGTATGAAAGGTGGGTAGAATGAGTACCAATAGGTACGTCTCACCCAACTCTGTTTGGCATTGACCCTGATTTCTTCTTTAATTTAGCATTTCTTTTTTCTTTTTTAAAAAAGAGAGAGAACGACAGTCCCCCTGTACCTTTGTGGAAGTTAGTAATGATGGCCACTGCCTTTTTTCACTGGGTATCTGCAAGCATTTATCCCAAAGGGATTATTGGTTCTCGGTCTTTTAATCCAAATATAGCTTTACCCTGATCCATTGTCCTCTATTCCTAATTCATTGAAGGGGATTAAGATGGGAAAGTCTGCTTTAAAGCTTTTGGGCTAATATTTGCCTGATCAGTCCCTATGTATAATTCCCCCCCCCTAAGGTATCATTTGTACTTTTTGTATGCTGTACATTTTCATATTCTCCCTGCAAACTTTGTCTCTTGGCATGATTATAATGTTTTTTTAGGTCATTGCAAGCATCCCAGCCAGTAGGTTAAAATTTCTAAAGGAAGCAGGGGGGCTTACATTAAAAGAAGAAGTGCCCGAAGAGGAGATGAGTGAAGATGTAGAAGAGATTGATCATGCAGAGAGGGAACTTCGCCGTGGGCAAATCCTCTGGTTCAGAGGGCTTAATAGAATCCAAACTCAGGTATGTTGGACAAAAATATTCTCCAGGAGAACAATGACAATAGCAATAATAATGCAAATGCAAACTATAGCCTTAAATCAACCTTTCCCAATCCTCCAGGTATATTTAACTTTAATTCCATCATCCTCAGTTAGAATAATAGTTCAGTACAGGCCAACAGGTTGTTTACTTGTTTTGCTTTCATTTTTCTGGAAGTTACTGCAACAGGTCTATATACATATGTATATTACTGTGTAATTAAGGCTTGCATAAAGTCAGAGTATTATATTACAGTTCTAAACAGTGTGTTCCTCCAATCTATTTTGATTTTTCAAATAACACATTCTTTATTTTTCGATTGTGACCTATATTTTTAGACTCTCAAAAATATGTCTTCAATCAATTTTAAATGGTTTACATTTTTATTATATATGGTCATTGAAACCTAAACTACATAGGCTAAGAAAACATTTTTTTATGATGCTGCCTTTCTGTTAGCTTAAGGTTTTATGTTCCATTGATTTGATATATAATTGTTTTACTAAACATAAGGGAAAAACACTGCACCAGCATTATCTGTGAATGAGTAAAAATAAACACAAATGTGTGGATTAAAAATTATAACAAACTTTTTAGTAAACTGCATTATCACATCTCAATATATATTCAAATCCTTGATTTCTCTGTTTCTGTACAAGGCTCTTAGTCATTGCAGAGAAATTATAGATAGCACTAAAAACAGACATTTTGAAAAGGCACACTCTTAAAATGCCATGAAGGAATGAATGTTTGTAAGGTCAAAACATGATTTATTTCTGCAGACCATGTTAATCTTTGTTACAGTAAGTGCAGCCTCATTTTATACTATGAGAGACTTTCTTTTTAAAGAAGAAATATATTTGATAGAAAATAAAATGTACATCAGCCCAGTGCACTCAGTTTGTTGCTCTCTATGGAAATCAGAAATTAAAAACAGGAAAGTTAGTATTAGATGGAGAGTAACACATAGGAAGATAAATCTACATTACTTAGTAATTCAGTAATATATTTTATATTTATTAAATTTCTATACCGCCCCTCTCCCGTAGGACTCGGGGCAGTTTACAACCCAATAAAAACATATAAAACAATAAATATTTAAAATTAAATTAAATTAAATAAATACAAGGCTGTTACTAAAAACCTGTTAAAAACCCAATTTTAAAACCCGAGGAGATCTAGGCCAGGCCGGCTTGATTGAAGAGATGAGTCTTCAATTCTCTTCTGAAGGTGCGGAGATCATGACACATCCGGAGTTCCGGGGGGAGCTCGTTCCACATCGTCGGTGCCCCCACAGAAAAGGCTCTCCCCCTGGGCGCCACCAGCCGACACTGCTTAGCCGATGGCACCCTGAGGAGGCCCTCTCTGTGGGAGCGAACTAGTCGATGGGAGGTATTTAATGGCAGAAGGCGGTCGTGTAAATAACTGGGTCCTATGCCATAGCAGTAAAAAGCTGCTAACTTAAATTAAATCAATAATTTACTGGCAATTTTTAGGAAATGTTTTTTTCAAAATGTATTCCCTGGGAGAAGCTATTATCTACCTTGAGTTTCCTCTAAATGTGGGTTATTTTCTTCCTGGTGGCTGTAGGAGGACTGTTGTCTGTTGAGATTTCTATCAGGATGTCTTTCTGGTTGTGGTGAGTGTAAACAACAAAGAACCAACTCTCCACTTAGTTCCTCTCGTAGATTTAAAAATAACTTTTAGTTCTTTTGTATGTTTTTAACTTCATGATCCATGGAAAATTCTTCTCTTCTTAACTGTTTAAACCAAAATAAACAATAATTATGCTTTCTTGCTAACCAAGATACTTCTCTTTTTACTTAGATGTAGATACATAATGGTAGGAATTTTAGCAATATATCTTAACAATAATCCCTCACTACTTTGTACCCTTCTATTTTTGTGTTAATTTGCAATCAATGAAGAATTCAGAGTTTTAAAAATACTTTTGGTATACACACTGAACAAAAAAATGTATATATTAAGTTTACATTAGTTCATATTAGTTATGAGTTAACAAGAGGTGATTAGCAAACCTTGCTGTTTTATGAGTAGAGACTTATTGTCATCATCCAAAGTTTTATGGCCTCTGGAAACATGAAGAAGATAGAGCATCTCTCCACATTCTTCATAGACATATTTTGAAGAGAGGAAAGGTAATTGGATATGTATTCCTTTGCTTCTCTTCATACTGTAGGAAGACATGAGGTTGACAGAGAATAATCTCTAATTTCAATCTCAGTTTTATTCCATCTCTTCCATAGAACTTACAAAAAACAGAAGAGAATGGACTTTGTTATATCAAAAAGCAATTCCCCTTCTTCGCCTATCCTTTTCACCTGTAGAATCTGTATAGATTTTTAAAACATAGAAATTAAGTTACTATATTTCCAAGAAAGTAGCAATTCAATTTCTATTTCTCATAAGCATACCTAGAAATACAGTGATAGAATATGACAACATAAAATAAGTGCAAATCTGGTGGGTTAATATAGTAGGTGTTATTCTTTGATCTGCCTTAATTTGCCCAGTTGAAAGTGACTTTTTTTTCTTCTTCCTTGTCTAGATCAAATTTTAAACTGTCAGAATGAAGTTACCTTCTTGGCTTTGCCAAGTCATTATCAATACATGTTATCAATAGATGTTTCCAGTAGTAGCTGACATGCCCGCAAATGGGCTGGGCTGTGTCTCTCCACTTTCATACAGCATGCTGTTATCTGCTAAAAGCTTCCACTAGACTAGAGCATATTGCTTTTACACTTAGGCACTTCAGCTCTTAACCTATTCAGGGTCCTCCAAGTAGAACAAGGAAGATCAGATCCTTCAGCCATATCCTCCTTTAATGTTATTCCTTGCTTGAGGTCTCCTTCTTCCTCCTTCCTCCTTTTCATTTTATTTTGTTCTTGTGTACCCTCAAGAACGTTTGTTCTTGCCATAAAGCTGTTCCCAGATCTGAGTTGGGCTTGTCTCTTCAGAGGATAGCCACTCAGAGGAAGTTGAGGATCATTCTCTTGCTTAAAAGTGACGTTGAATTGTTTTATGGTATGATATGTGTAAATAGAGATTTCTGTCTTACACTGATTTGAATAAAGTTATGGATGATTGATAAAATTGTGCTGTACCAATATGTTCTGATAACTCTGAAGTGGACACAGTTTCAGGAAATCCCATTTTTATGGTTTTCTAGGATATTGCCTCAGAACTGAGAGAGTAGAGCCAATTAGTAAATAGTTCACAGACTATCAGGCAGTTATTTTAGCCATAAGCAAAATATAAATTTGTAGGTTTTCAAGAAGAGATTGGACAGCCATTTGTCCAAAATGGTATAGTGTCTCCTGGTTAATAAGGGAGTTGGACTAGAAGACTTCTAGGCTTCCTTCCAGCTCTGTGATTTTGTAGTTATTTGGAGTTTCACCATGTTCCATTCATAGCAGTTTCTTAACACAGATTCTAAAAAATTGCCATATTGGAGAGTATATAATGATCCTGGATTAGAATAGTTTAATCCAGAAAATATATTTATTTCTAATTTAAGAATATTAATTTATTTATGTAAGTAAGCATTTCTTAATATTAAGGATGCAAGTCCTTTTGAACCAAACTCATTTTCCTTTGTGTAAATTAGCTTTTCTATTGTAATTTGAAGCCGAGTTATTAATCAAGAATAAAACATTGTACAAGATTATCATGATTAATGTAGTTCATGTTTATAATATCTAAATTGTACACTTAGTTCCATTCATGTAGCTGAATTTCCAGATCTCCTCTTCATGTCAGCATTTCCTTAAGTTTTCGAACAAACCATAGTGTTAACATCTGGTTATGAAGCACAAAGAACTATTATCAGGATAAAAATACTCAGTGTAGATATTGAGAATATAAACTATAATGGATTAGGTCTTTTAAGTCATTTTAGATGCTATATTACTTATTGTATACACATAGTTTTTTATTGCAATGAAAAAATTCTGTTGTACTCTCTTTAAAACTTCAAAAGTGCTAATAACATATTTTCATTTCAAAAAGATAAGAGTTGCTGGATTGTTAAATTGATTAAGTAGGTCTAACTAAAAACCACTACTACAAAATATAGCCCCGTGTTCATACAACACTATTTTGCAGGAATAACTCTTCATGGGTTGTGAGAGGTAAACATTTTGGAGAATGACTCAATGGTTCAGATTAGCTTAATTTATACTAGAGATTGCTCATGTCAGAAGCAATCTGCAACAGAACCAGGTTTGCTCCCACTCAAGAGTTAGAGAATATTTGATGGATTCCTAGACTGAATGGCAGTTTAAACATTTCTTTCTCTGAAATTCAAAAGAAGATTCCCTGATATCGTGGTAAATGCTTGGGGAAGGGGAGGGTACATCTATCCTTAACAAAATCATGGATATCCAGGACATAGGTACCAAATGGTGACAAGTATGTGATGATGTAATCATGAAAATTCCTCTTCTTATGAATGCAAGACATAATTGTAGCATTTACATGACTACATCATCACATATGAATTGTCATTTTGCTGTGGACACCACTGATGACAACTTTGGTGCAAGGGAGTAGAAGTGATTAAACGGATCTCACATTGGGTATTTGTGGCACAAAGGCATATTTGCAAGACTATATATCCAATATGAATTTTAAAAGAATTGCCCAATGTTTCTCCCTTGGCCACTTTGATCTCCTTCCCATTAAAAATTCAATGTGAAAAATTCAAGTTATCTGCAGATTTATTTTGTCTATATTTCAATTTTACCTTTATTATTGTTTGCCTTTTTGTCTTAATCTTTGTATAATGCCGGCATGGACAGTATGTATAATGTTGGGAGAGAACATAGATGAAAAGTAGATGGAATTATTTTGATTTTTTATCTGGTTGATTTGTTTTGATTCTGGATTTGGTAGATTTTGATTCTGGATTTTTAAATGATGTCATCCTATTTTAATACTTACATTGCATTTCTTGTATATTTCCTGTCTAAACATGGTGATAAATGTCTCTGACTTTTAGCATATCTTTGAGAGGTGCAAAAAAAAAAAGTCGTATTACCTGCAGCTCTTGAATCTCTAATTGCCTTTTACAGATAGTTGTTTCATTTGTTACAAATGCTATCCATGACTTTATTCATTGTAATTTAAAATCATGTATAATTATAATCCTATAACTCTATAGAAAGGAAGAGTAGTATTATGCCGTTTATTGCACAATTGATGTGTAAGAGAAAGAGAGATCCAAAACCAGATGATAATTCATAGGCAATGCAAAAATTGCAGGTGATTTTACCTTGGGATTTTATGGAGGCAGCTGCCGCAGATGAAAAATACAAATAGCAAATTAAATTTTTTGAATTAACTTATTTATCTAGAGTAGATACTATTTTCTTATAAACACCCAAGATGTTTGTATCTGACCTAAGAAATTGGAAACAGGAATCATTTTTTTAATTTTTTAATCCAAATAATTGCAGGTTTTATTTTTCTTGTAGTTAAAATCTATGGGAAGTTACGTTTGCAAAAGTTTATCTTAAAGAAATTAATCTATTCACTGCAAGAAAGTGATTATGGTATTAATAAATCAACCAATGTATTATTATATTCTTCCGTGGTCTGGTGCCTTCCAGTTTTGTTGGTTTTCAGCTCCCAGTGACCAGCATATGCAGCTCTATTGGCCATAGGTTATAGAAGCTGAGATCCAATATCACAAGAGAATCACATTTGAAAGATTGTTCTATTTTACATACTATTATGCAATCCTATAAACAATAAGCTGTGAATTGAAAAATAAAAAGAACCTATTTGGGGATAGACATTCATAGAATTACATTAACTACCCTAAAGTATATAATTTATTATATGAAATTGGAAGTGTTTTAATATTTTTCCTCCTAGTGAATAAAATTGATCTCCTGGTAGATATAAAGATAATTAATGTCTGCAGATGCAGTGTGCCTGAATGGCTTGAATTTATAGCATTATGTGACGGAGCAGCAAAGTCCAAGGACAGCAGGAAAAATGTGCCCACCACACATTATTTTTAAATCACAAATCTGCTATTATAAATCAACCTAGCAGTGGTGATATTGCGTGATTCTCTTTTGAATAGAAACTGTGTACTCTAAATCTTAAAAGAAGTTTTCATTATTTTTGACTCTGAAGATTGAAATGATTTTTGGGGGAAGCAGCTGAATATTATTAGAAAATGCAGCTCCTGTCAGTTGCAAAATTATGTCCATTCCTCAAGCAACTTGTCTCATTCTTTCCTCCATTACAGATCGAAGTAGTCAATACTTTCAAGAGTGGCACTTCCTTTCAGGGAGCTCTCAGGAGACAATCCTCCGTCACAAGCCAGAACCAGGATGTAACCAATATTTCTAGCCCTAGCCACGTTTCGTTATCCAATGCTCTTTCCTCTCCTACCAGCACACCTGCTGCGGCGGTTGGGCGTGAGTGTGTATTCTTACTGCATCTGCATACAGAGATGCTCATTTGTCTAGCAGTCACACGACTAAGCCACTGTGCCCTTTCCCATCTCTTCCATTTTAACATGAGTGGTATAGTTTTGCACACCACAATGGCACTGTGGTACACTACTTCCTACGGGTCTTCATTTCCACTGATAAATTATTCTTATTTATAACTACTTTCCATGGAATAAATACCAATTTTCTCCTATAATGAATAGGTCTGTTCTTCTCATGTTCATATTTCTTTTTTGACTACACAAATTTCTTTTACATTTCTCCAGGAAATGCTTCATGCTTTGTGCTTCAGATTGTTACATCGAGCTTGATTTTTTTTTATATCAGTAAAATAGGAGGAACTTACATCTAAACTATTAAAAGTTATTTTTTTAATTAGCCAAGTTATTTAATTCTACTTTGATTGAAGCTTAGTAATTATATCCCAGCCTAATTAGATAGCATAGTCATTTACAAATAGCTAAGTATCATATAAATATATAAAGAGTTGCCCATAATTCCTTTACCAGTAAAAAGTAATTTTTGATCTACTTACTACAAGTTGGGCAAAGTGGAAGCAATATGCTTCCTTTGTTGCCTTTGCTATGTCCATTTAGACTTAGTGCAAATATCACCTGACAGAGCCTTCAGCTAAGTCATGCCCCTTTGGTCACATGATCTGGAGATGAAACTGACATATGAGAAGTCTTGGTCCTATGTAACACCCAAGTCTTTTTTTTAGTGTCTTTTTCAAAATTCTTGCATGAGAGCCAGACTTCGCTAAGATGTACACAACAAAGGAAGGAATGATTCTGATTTCTCACATCTTTCCATTTTACCAAATTGGTACACATGCAGGGAATAAAGAACGTTTTGTTTTTCATTTTCAGCGGCTTAATTTTTTTTAATCTATTCCATTATGCATGATGCTTCGCTTTGACGAGCTCAATACTCAACTTACAACCATAATTGAGCCCAAAATTCCTGTTGCTAAGCAAGACAGTTGTTGTGAGTTTTGCCCCATTTTACAACTTTTCTTGCCACCATTGTCAAGTGAATCACTGCAGTTGTTAACTTAGTAAAATGTTAAGTGAATCTGGCTTTCTCATTGACTTTGTGAGAAACTCACAAAAGGTGATCACATGATCCTGGAATATTGTAACTGTCATAAATATCTGTCAGTTCCCCCCCCCAAAATCCAAATTTTGATCATGTGGCCAACGGGATGCTGCAAAGGTTGTAAATGTGAAAAACAGTCATAAGTTACTTTTTTATAGTGCCATTGTAACTTGGAATGGCCACTGAACAAATGGTTGTAAAAATGAGGTCTACCTACAGAGCAGTATTCCAGGGACTAGACTTCTATTGCAGGGCAGTGCAATGCATGTTTACTGAGCAATAAGTCCTATAAAGTTCAGGGGACTTATTCTGTGTATGCATGAGTATAGGAGCCCACTTTAAGTAATAATTTCGATATATTTTTAACTTCTGTGATATTTTAAACCGATCATAGCCTTAAATAAAATACATCTAGAATTTTCTGTTTGAGGGTAGTAAAACATTTTTTGGGAACTTTTCAAAATAATTAATTAAAATAGGCTGCAAAGTCTTTACTTTTGGATATTGTTTCATAATATTAGCATGATTGCCAGTACACACCGATAGATGAAAACTGCCATTGGCTTATATTAAACATGACTCCATAGATATTTCGGCTGGGATCAAATGAACCTTTTCTGCAGATAACCAGTTTTTCCTAACAAGAAGGTGTTGAAGGAAGTTTTTCACCTTCCACTGGTCTGCAGAGAGACTTCAAAGGGCAATAATAGAGTAGAAAAGTCCGGTCACACAAACAGTATTCCACTGGAGTGAATGTTGAAGTTCATTCTCTGCATCATAAAAAAAAAGTCTAAACTATTTTAAGCTGTAATACATATTGTTAAAGAAAATAGAAATGTTATTTGTATGCAGCTAGCTGGTAACATATTCCAGGGGTCATTTTAATTTTTTAAAAAAGAGGAAAACCCCCCAGAAAACTGCATGTTCTGTCTTCGCACATTAATGCCTCTGTTTTTGACACACTTGCTGCATTGGCATTGGAGACTAACTTTACTAGCGGCTCAGAGCATCCTTCAAATATCTTTCATATCTTGCATCTTTCATTTAATTTCATTTATCACTCTATTCTAACATTTAAAACAAAAGTATTTGTGCTCTTAATTTTCAACATTGTATTGAAAAGTATCACTTCATAAAGAATTGTTTATATTATATAGTACCTTTTTTTAAAAAAAAAAAGATATGAAGTATTTTAATGAAGTTGTCGATTATGCAAAGGCCTATTCTGATACATGAGTTCACGGACTGAAAAATTACATGAATCTGAATTTTGGTTTTGATAGGATTCAAATATGCTGCTACTCTGACTGCTACCTAATTAGAATGCAGTTTTTTTAAAAAATAAAATCCTGATTCGTGTACATATTAAAATAAGTGTTTTATCCAAAGCCTCACCAATAGAAAATCTGAGTTCAGTATATATATTTTTTCATGATTGGATATCCATTTTCTAGCACATATAAAGAAAACTTGGATAAGTATGTGAACTATCCATATTTTATATTCCAAATCTATGACTGTGGGCATAGTATGTCTCTTCTAATAATTAAAATAGTCACTTTTTTCAGGTTTCTGCTCGAGTTGGCTCATTCATATGATTCTTAATGCAGTAACATCTTTTTTTCAGACTTGCACATAAACCCGAGAAAAGATACAGTTGCTTTAATCGGTAGCAGAAGACTGCTTGCTTACCCAGAGGCTCACAGGAGGTCTAAAAACCTCTGAAAGTTCTTTTCAAACTAGCACTGATGATGTAACCTAGTTTGAAACTTCTGCAATAAAAAAACAAGCAAGCTCAGAGAGCACCAAGCAGCCCTCAGCTCTTTTCAAAGCATACACAACCCTAATAGTTGGCATATTTTTTTTCTCTTCTTTTAAAATATGATCAAAATATTTAAAATAGGGAAGATTGCAGAACAATGTCACGTTCTTGAACAAGCCCATCTTCATTACAGAGACTGCTTATGTGTTTTGGTGAATTGACTTAAGAAAGTGCCACCCCAATCCAGGACCTGCCCTACCACCCTGCTAAGTGGCATCTACTTTTCTTGGCAGATGTGGCACAAAGCAGTATCAAGTCTGCTGTGTTCTCCTGAAGACAAAACTCTGTGTGTCAACCTGGATTCCTTTCTCATGAACAACAAGTGCAAGTCTCAAATAGCCCATGTTGTTCCCTCTAAAATAATGTATACCTTAAAAGATGTTTTTTGCTGGTATTGAAATGTTTGCAGCTAGTCCACTTGGTTTCTCCACGTGGAATGGATAACAATGCTTCCTTGTCAGGCACTAAAATAAGATCTCTTGGGCTCTACCATGTGACAAAAATTTCAATAACTATCTTTGTGATGGTACTGGTTGAGTTCTTTATCAGGATGTGCCCAGAGTGTTCAGGCTGATAGCAAGATAGAAATGGCCCTCAGTATTTTTAATATGCTGAATTTATTCCAAAAGAAAGGGAAATCATAGTTAATTAATTAAATTTCAGTCTTGCCTTTGCATAATTGCAACTTCAACTAAGTAAAGTAACTACTCTCTTTGCAAAACTGACTTCACATTTGACTGATCAGCTCTTCTTGGTATAGGGCTTTCAGTAGAAATGAAATATTTGCTTTTGCAGTACCCTACACTCTGCTTTCTGAATATTCAATGTGTTTGTTTTTCTAGAGGGCTAGAGACCCCTGGACAAAAGGGTTCAGCAGGAGAGGGTGCAATAAAAAGAGGTTGTGAGTCTTTAACCTTGAGCCTGATAATGAATGTGAACCCAATTCTGGTTCTTGGCTTAGATAAAGCCAGGTAAACATTCGAGTATAAGCCCATATTTTACCACTCTAGTACAAATGGGTTATCGATATTGAATTGTGGGGAGGGATATTTTTGTATTTGGCCAGAATGTTTATTTTTCTTCAGATGGAGGTAAAAATCCTCAGTCTTTAAAAATGTGTTAGTGTTTATCCTTTGTTTGTGAAACAGAACTATTGAAGTCTTACTTTCAGCAAATCTGAAACACTTTTCATTGCAGCAGCAGAGAAGAAAGAAGTGGAAACTAAAAGCCATGTCAGAATGTCCTGAAGTGTGATCCCCACCCTTACCCCAGTCCTTTGTTAAAAACATTTTTCTGTTGTCTCCATTCCTGTAAGAAAATGGAACCATGTTTCTTGCTGTTTATCATTTCCTTTTCATTAGCTGTCTCCATTACCTCATTGCCATCTTTATGATATATATTTTTCTAGTGTGTTTTCATACAATATATGTGAATAGAGAGCAGGCCTACAAAGTTTTAAAGATGCCATGAAATAACCTAATCTCCTGCATTTACCATCACAAAATCTCTGAACAGGGATTTAATTAGTCTATAGATCCTAATTTAAAGATTAGCCAATACAAAAATCTCGGGAGATGGTATTCTATGAGTTTCCTAGATTGCATATATGCAGAATTGCTAAAAGTGTACCTTATTCTATAGATTCAGAAACAAGGCAACAATATATGCACACTACTTTAGAATAGGCTAGATGCATGATGAACCCTCTTAGTATCTTCTACACTGAAAGTCAAACTAATTTGGCCATGGCACATTCTTTCTAGAATAAAAATAAAAATAAAGAATATCTGTATTCAATTGCTTACAGTTTAAACAGCAACAAGAAAGCTTATTCCACCAACTACAGATGATGTAGAAATGTTGCCTGAAAACTCGATATTTTATGAGGGTCTTTTTACTATGTTCATTTCCGGCCAAACGTGAAAGAGAGCTTGCCAAGGTTCTTTGCGTCTACGTATGAATCATCCTTGGTTGATTTCTCCTAACTTTATTGGGAGAAAACTTTATTCTGCATCTTGAGGAGGAAGGAATAATCCAAAACATTTTCCTAAAAAGGAAGAAACACTGATGGGCTCCCATGGGCCAAATGCAACCCAGACACATGGAAGCTTTCAGACAAATTCTTGAGATCAGATCATGGATACAGCAATGGAGGCAGAGTGATAAATAAAGTTTTGTTCTCTCTCTCTCTCTCTCTCTCTCTCTCTCTCTCTCTCTCTCTCTCTCTCTCTCTCTCTCTCTCTCTCTCTTTGAATTTGAGACATGATTGTATTAATAATAAGGCAAACTAAATTTCCTAAATCTTGAACTTTTAACTCTCAGCCCATACTTACCAATGTCATTATTTCATTGCTATGCCTTCTATCACTTGAATTCTGAGGGGAAAACAATCAGAAAATATATAGCCCCTGTCTGCAAAAAGGTTTTCTCCTATTCTAATTAAATGAAGGTGAATAATAAGAAAGGAATAATAATTCTGGAGTTGTATATAATAAAAATTTGTATGATCAGTTACAAACAGTGTCATTTTACAGGCTAGTGATGTCGTCCACCGGACGGGTTACTTAATTGGCCAAGAAGGCATTCACTGGATTATCTTGGATATCCTCTTTCTTAATCATTGTTCCCAATGCATATAGAGTAATAAACCTCCAAGCAAAAGATTTCTGAGTGCACATTAATAGTATTCTAAAAATACAAATAGCTTGTGAGGAGATCTTATATTTAATATATATAAAGCAATGCTAAATGTTGTTCTGACTCAAGACCACATTCTTTGAAACAGAGTTTGTCTATGATAAGTTACATGAATTTATTTTGAAATTATGTGTGAAAAGAAGCCAGGATTTTTTTTAAATAGAATTAATTATAATTCCTCCAATATGTTAACTATAATTCTATAGAAATGTAACACTGGAATAAAAACTGTTAAGTGGACAGGGATATTTTCTTTCTCTTCAAGATGAGTTTTCTATCATATTGGGCATTTTCTGTTTCAAAGTTATTTGGCCAGAATAAGAAGTAGTTAAATTCCCATTATGTTTCTCTTACATAAATGCTTGAATAAGAAAGGTCCTTAGGGATCATTTCTGAGAAGAATACCCCAGAAAATTAAGTGAAGTACTACCTTCACTTTCAACTGCAGATGTAGTTGACCAACGGAAAAAATGTTTTAACTAGTTGGCACATATATGCAAGATTGAAAGGACAACAAGAAACCGGAAATGTGCTTGGCCTATTGTGTGCCTGTAGCAATTAACTTTGAAGAATTCACAAAAGGAACGTTGAGGAATTGGAAACTTTTGTGTGTAAGGAAAAAAGTTTATTTTTCTTTTCCTTTTCTCATTTTGGCTTTGCAATAGTAGTTGACTCCAAAAATCCATTGGCTATTCAAGTTCTAGATGCAATTAGAACTAAATTTAGAAGCTACTGATGTTGATTTCAGTTTTTCTGATAGATGTTTTTCCTAATCGGTGGCTGAATTTTAAAGTAGGGGTTTCCAACATTTGAAGTGAGGAATCAGCCACAATAGAGTTTCTAGACACTCTGATGCCACTAGAAGAGGCAGGATTGGATTTTTAATCTTTAAGGTAGTTGCATTCTCCTCACCAGTTTTTAATCCTACACCCCACAGAGTGGCTGCAGTGACCCTGCTTAGAGCATGAGCAGAATTGTTTCATTCATCCTATAATTAAGGACCAAGCAAAACGCCCAGAAGTCACAGAATTCATTTATAATCATGATACATTTCTCAACAGTGCACATATTTTACCATTCTGTTTTTTCCTTTGATGCTTTTTTTACCTTCAAGAAATGCCACTTTTCTCCTTGGTAGCACTGAATAGGAGACATTTAAAATACTCTCTTCTTTCAAGGAGAATTTTTTTGCCCTGCAACAGATGGATCAATTTCCACCTCAGATATCTGCAGACACAGTAAATTGGTCTGCCGTATTGCCACAGTTCTATTTAATAAAACCTACTGCTCATTTTTCTCATCTTATAATTTAGTAAGAGAAAATCAGGAAAAATACACTGAAACAATTAAATGGTCATAGTTTGAGAGCTACAGAACTGACATAAAAAGTGCCTTTACTAGCTTACCTTTATGAGTCATATTTACATGGGTTAATCTGATGTTTTATAATTCCAGTATATGAAACCTCATAATCACAATATATAATAAATTACTTATTAATAGGGTGTTTTTTTAAAAAAAATGGCCAGAACATTGGGTTTATACTCGAGTGTTTACCTCACATATGCATGAAAAATAAACAAAAGTTGATCAACAATTTCATGTTCACATTATCCAGGCTTTCAAGTGTAGTTGTTGTGTGCCAGTTAACTGTGTTTACGTGATAACAGACTTTTTCTTAGCATGTTTTTTTGCCCCAATATTTTGTCTGTTTGGCTTCTTTTTTGTTGTTGCTGTGCTCCTGGCTGCTTCATTTATTTTGCTTTATTTTATTTTATTTGGAAAAAAGATGGTCATTATTTTCGGGGACTCTTACATTTGGCTCCTGTGTTTGTCTCTCATACTTTTCCATCCAACTGTGTCTGTGTTTTGTGCTTTCTTGTCTGAGATATGCAATTTATTTTGTCTTATACTTTTCTGTACAAAGGAATACTGTATGTTTTTTTAAAAAAAAAACACACACCAAGGCTTTCCTACTTACTCACTGCAAAATGAGAAAGGTGCATGGTTCTACATTTGCTTTGGAATTAACATGGCTTGTCTTTTACTAGGAATGTACCACATGAGTGGATTTCACTTTCTTTAACCAGCACTTCCCATCAGTTCTGGGAACAGGTCTGATGGCTTTAAACTCATATGGTCTTAACATTGCAGTTCATACAGATGCTCAAAATGTACAAAGCTGAGTCTCTTGTTTATGTCTTTAGAATCCAGAGACTGTGAACTACAGCTGCCTGTGTGCCCTAACCATACATCACATTTTTTCACCCAATATCCCTTCCCCCAAGAATTAGCATCACTTTGTGGTGCTTTCAAAAAGCCGTTGCCACTGACATATCTCATCTTTTTCCTTCTCCCAGATCCGCGTCGTGAAGGCATTCCGTAGCTCTCTCTATGAAGGTTTGGAAAAACCGGAATCTAGAACCTCCATTCACAACTTTATGACTCATCCTGAATTTAGGATAGAAGATTCCCAGCCCCATATTCCTCTCATTGATGACACAGAACTAGAAGAAGACTCTGTCCTCAAGCAAAAGCCGAGTCCCCCATCTTCACTGAACAAGAACAATAGTGCTATTGACAGTGGGATAAACCTTACAACTGACACAAGCAAATCAGCTACCTCTTCTAGTCCAGGAAGCCCAATTCATAGCCTGGAAACATCACTTTAGCTGAAAAGTCACTGCAAAAATATAAATATAAATAATAATAATATATAACAGAGACAAATAAGTATAAACAATGCTGGCTGAGAAGCTGTTTGAATTCCTGATCACTTTGAAGAAACAGATAAATGAATGCATCATTAATCACAGTGATTTTTGGAAGAATGAATGGTTGATTGACATATTCCCCCTTTTGTCTCCTGCAGAAACAAACAAAAACAGTACAAACGCTATCCTGCATGAATGTATTCCCCACTTCAACCCCACCTCCTTTTTAAATCCTTGAACAGGAAAAGGAGAAGACTTATTTGGAGCTATTTATCCAATTCACCAGTTTGTGAGTTTTTTAAATGCTTGTGTGGCATGGACTCAGTTGTATAGATTAATTTAAATATTATTTTTTGAAATTGCAAAGCTTAACTTGCACAGTAGATTTGCACCAGTTGGCCAGAGGAACCTAAAATGAACATTTATGAAAATATATATAGAAATATATAAATAATATATTATAACTATATATATATATATCCATATCTAAGCTTACACACATATACATATATTCATATATACTATATGTGCATGTGTGTGCACAAGTATGTATGTATATGTGTGTGTGTGAAATATATATATATACACACACACATGCACACATTTCTTTGTTGGCATGTTGCCTTTTTTCTGCTCAAATCATTCTATTTTAACTTATTTATGTCCTAAAAATAAAGAATGTAATTTGTTTACAGAACTGTAGATAATTTCCTTAACGTTTGTAGGTTTAAGACAGCACTACCTGCCGAGATCATTTACAATTTGCTGTGATCTGATTTTTGCCTGACAGGATTGGTGGGGATTTCGGGATGGGTGGGAGGTGGGATGGGGGTTATGTAGATACTGCTAGCAAATAACAAAGAAGCCAAAATATTACAAACTGGATGTAGCGCTGTGATCCCAAATAGAGGGTTCTGAACAGAAAGGCTTCCTTTGTTTTAAAAGAAATTTAAATAATCAGGTTTTTTGCTCTCTCTCTCTCTCTCTCTCTCTCTCTCTCTCTCTCTCTCTCTCTCTCTCTCTCTCTCTCTCTCTCTCTCTCTCTCTCTCTCTCTCTCTCTCTCTCTCTCTCCCCCTCCCTCCCTCCCCCCTCTCTCTCTTAATGAATTGTTTCATTTCATCTTGATGCAATACTCAATAATGAGGCCATTTCCTTATTTAAATGTATTGCGACGGCTTCTTAAAAATATATTTTTTAAAAAGACATAATAAAGTTCACTGGAGTTCCTGAAAAACTCAATCCATTCAAAAATAAGTTATATTTAGCTTTGTATGAAGATCAGACTGATATTGGAATACTGTGTGATGATTCTGTTTTATTAAAAATGTAGACATTCATTTCTTGCAAAGTATGGGCTGTTGGCATTTTGGATGAGAACCACTATGGTTTGTTGCTTCGATATTAAAACAAAGAGAAAATATATAATTTTCTGCACTATGTAGTTCTGAATGAAACTTTATGAAATGTATACTAACGTGCTTTGTGTGATTATTTTAAAAATAGTTTGTCTTCCCATAGTCACAAACGTATATACAGTAATAGAAATTAATCAACTTTGATATCATATTGTGCTTTCTACAGGGAAAGCCCTTAATCACATCTGCTATGTGGTTAGGTTTTTTTTTTTAAGATGGTAACAGCCCTTAAAATATAGACACTTCTACAATTGTTATGTCAACCATTTGAATGCAAAACTCTTTGTGAGTCACAATTTTTTCATAACCGACTTTTCTATTTAGTATAAGGTTTGCTTGAAAACTTTTCAGCATATGATCTTTTCCATAAAACTGTATAGTCCGGGAGACATTTTGATTAACACAACAATACTAGAAGAGTGGGCAAAAGACCGTTTTATTTAGCTTATCAACTTACTAGTAGTGATATTGCCTGCTGTTTTGAAGTTGGATCAACTCTGTAATCAGAAGAACCATTGCAAGCCAGAAACACTTCTGTCAAGATAAAGTTCCTGGCCAAATGTCAGCTTGAAATGAATAATAATCCAAGGCATGCTCATGACTATTCAGCTAGGAAAGTTCTAATCAACTTGAATTGCCAGCTTCTGGACTTTTCTAATATGGTTTTAATGTATTTTGACAATACACTCTTTGTTTTGATCCAAATGTCTGACAGAACAGCAAATGTTTCTAGGTTTGTGCAGCCCTCTTCTCCACAGTGTTACCCATTTCTTAACTCTCGCAGCTGGCAGGAAAGACCAGCTGATCACTTTATTCTTACAATCAAACTAAAAGTTTATCAGGGTTTAACCTTGGATTGTAAATAACAGTGACTAACTTTTGTGTAAAACTGAGATTCTATATTCTACATGGAATACCACATTTGAGAATATAAAGTCTATATACAGGGAAAAGCATGTCGATTTGAACTCAAATAACTACAGAATTATTGCTATTGGAATACATTCTGTTTTCAACATCTTAATGATTTACCTTTTATTTCAAGATTGGCTTTTTTCCCCTTGTATTTTTTCTTTAAGATTTCACTGTGTGTGTGTGTGTGTGTGTGTGTGTGTGTGTTGTAATATTGTTTCCTAAATAACTAGAAAGTACCATTTGCTGACTTGAAAAACTGTTCAAAAGAAACCAGCACTCAATTCTGTACATACCTGGTTTTAAAAGAAAGAAAAAGAAAACAGATTATATATCAATGTGATGCATAGGATTCTCTCAAGAACAACAAAAAAACTGTTTGTGCTTATGTACACATGAAAGAGCCTTTTTCAAGAAAACAGCAGAAATGGATGAGTTCAAAGAACCTTTTTGATTACCAGATGTGCATCATGTACTTTTCTATTTGTGACAGGAGGATGATACGAAAAACTAAGATGATCTATATGTTGAAATTCACTGCAATATATAAAATGCTTGCTCTCTATTGTACCTGAAAGCATGAAATCTCTGGAAAAAAAATACAGCAGTACATTTGGCAATCCATCCCACTAGGGGTTATTATTTCTATATGTTTATTCATCTGTTTTTATGAATTTTTTAAATCTAGACAATAATTGTAAATAAAGAGCTCACTGTTTCTGTTCATTTAATACTATGCAAAAGATTTGTGCTTTTTATTGTTATTCTACAGTGTGATGCTGGAATGTTTGTAGTTTTAAAAACAAAACTATACATTACGACCCAACAACCCAAAAGTAAAATATTTGATATAAATTATTTTATAGTTTAAAATAATATTACGTTTTTCTTGCTGCTTTCTGTCGAATGAATATCTCCTGGCAGGGGTCAAGTGGAAACTGAAAATAAATAAATAAATTCAAAGGGCAGCATGAACAATAAATGTCTGAAAATAACATTTTTTATTTCCATTTTCCATTCATATTTTTGAATATATTTAATATAATTATTTAATCTATTTTATTCCAAACTATTATAAGTGTTTTGGCATTACCACAGAAAGAATTCTTTGTCAGACACAGTGTGCTGATGGAATTAAGCTCTTCATAAAAAATAAATAAATTCAAAAGGCAGCATGAACAATAAATGTCTGAAAATAACATTTTTTATTTCCATTTTCCATTCACATTTTTGAATATATTTAATATAATTATTTAATCTATTTTATTCCAAACTATTATAAGTGTTTTGGCATTACCACAGAAAGAATTCTTTGTCAGACACAGTCTGCTGATGGAATTAAGCTCTTCATAAAAAAAATTAGGCATTTGACTGAAAATCAGAAAGTTTTCCTTAAAGCATTTGTTAATAAAAACACTGGATTAAATTACCACAGTGTACATGGATCCATTTGGTACATCATCTGATCTTATATAGAGGATCAAATTATATTAGTTACTCAAAATTATTTTGCCAAATGATTAGAAGATTTTTTGAGGGAATGAGATAAATTTATTACCTGTGCCTGTCCTCTGAAATGCTAAAGAAATAATATTTTTCTTACCAATTTTAACTCTGCTCCAATTCTAAAAGGCAGCAGAGTTTAAATATTTTCTCCTTAATAAATACCACTGTCTGAACTAAAACATTATTGGTATAAAAGCTCTCCAAAATTTTTATAATTTTTGCAGCAGAATTTTTTAGCATATGGCAGAAGTCAAAAATTCTGAGAATGCCTCAAATAGATGAAATGTCTATTTTGAAGGTGCTTTATTTTCTCGCCATATTAAACAACAGTTTGATTTGGTTTAAGCTGGCCAAAGTCCAGATTTTCATGAGGCAAGTCCTTAACTACTTTTTAGATAATTATTTCATCAAACTGTTATGCTCTTGTCTTTTATCATTAATTATAAGAGACAGAATTTCTTAAATCATCTCTTTTGTGGAATACATTATAGTTTTTAGAAGAATATTTGAGTTTGACAGAGAATTTACATTATTTTAAGGTTTGATATATAAATTGTCATTTGATTTTGTGAATGGCAAGTAGATTTAAATCAATACATTTTTCAAGTAGCATCTAATTTTCTTATTTTGCTAAGACTAATGAGGGAATATTGAAACAAATTGAGAATGGGCTGGTCCAGCACAAGTCCAAAAGCTCAGAAGACTAAACCTCTGGTCATGGTAACTGATCCAGATTGGATCCTGCAACATTACCCTTGGACATTTATATTTGCTTTCATTCATGAAATGAATTAATTATTTAATTTGATTCACTGAGATGCAAATTTTCCTGTAAATTCCAGTGATTTATATATTTAGTTGGTTAAAAAAAAGATCAGTGTTGAAATGACTTTTCTTTCAGTATAGTTATTTATTATTTCAGATAATCCACTTTATTTAAAAATATTCAAGACTTCCTTGAAATTTTGGGAGGTTCCGGTAAAGGAAAGCAATTCTTGTATACCAAATACCAGAGAGTTTTATACTCCTTTTCACCTTTTCCTTCAAGTACACAACTTTAGAAGGGCACATACGCAGCAGTGACAGATAAAGGCGACAATTACCTAGCCTGCCAAATCAACCTGGTAATAAATGTTGTAGCCAGAATGTCTTTACAACACTTAGTACAGAAATTGAAAAAAAAAATGGCAAATAATAGATTTCAAAATTGCAACAATAGATAATTTCATCTAGCCAAATCTTCTTAGGCCTTATAAGTGCACATTTATCCTTTCTTTTATTCAGAGTTTCATGGACTGTTTATTGGAGGTTGCCCTATAGTGTGATAACTCCATTGTTAGGGCAAGGCTCACATAATTGTTTTGTAGAGGGGGGGAGGGATAAGGATACCGTAGTACTTTGACTCTTGTCTTTTGTCATAAGATCAATATGGTGCACCTTAAAGGCTGATTACCTTTCACTCAAGGAGCAGGAATCCCATAAATGATTCAGTTCACATATGGGAGGAAAATTTCCTGTGTGCTATGATGGCACATGAAGTTGATGAAGTTACAAGAGCTTACGTAACTTTCTTCTGTGGTTTGGATTGGTTGCTTCCTGCTTTGATCTGCATTAGTTTACTTTTGTGGAGGTAAGTATATACTATTATGTATATTCTTCCTTTGTCTTTTGCAGTTAGTCACAGCTAGGGCTCAATGTGGAAATCTTGGACATTGACTTTAAAATTAGGTATTCTACTGAATAGCTGTAATTACATCAAATTACTGCCATATATGAATTTTATTTAGACCTTCAACTCCACAGAAATTATCTCAAAAAGCATTTGCTATTTACACACATTTAAGTCTCTTGTCCCATCCATGGAAAGGATTGTGCAAACTGATATATAACACAATGACTAGATGGCTCACGTGTGATTAGATGTGCTATCTGGCCACTGCAATAAATATCAGTTTACACAATACTTTTAGTAGCTATACATCTTTTTTTCTGTTTTGTATTGAAGTGCAAGCAAAATTTGTGGACGGGAAGAGGATATTTCTATGGCCAACTTGGAAAGAATCAATTTCTAGATTAAAATATAGTTTTAAGCATTTGCTCACTCAGATCGAACTATAGTCGTGTCTAGATTTGGCCATCATTTTGAGAATAATGTATGGTAACAGATATTGGCCCTCAGATGTAACATAATGAATTCTTCAGCTAGTTTTCATAGTAGATGGTATATATCCAGTTAGTTACCAATTATGTTTTTTTAACTTCTGTATAATCAGAAAAATAATTGGACATGAAAGGAAGGTTCATGGGAATTACCTGCACTAACTGGACAAACATACCTACTCTAGACTGAGTCCAGATTTCTGCCTATATCATAAGAAGGATGCTGTGTTCCCTCACAGATAAGGGTCCTATTAAATGAACTAAATTGTGGCCCAGAGAATAAAAGTGAAGCATGGTAATGGCAAAACAGTAATGCTAACAACAAGAATAAGATTCAGATCTTCAGTGAGAGGAGCAGTATTTGTTCCAATTCTATTTCTTACAATTTCTATAACCCTCTACACTGAATTTCACTAATTCAACAAATGTAGTCCTTTTTCTCAAGAAACTCTTATCTGAGAACTAAAGATGGTAAGTCAAGAATGGAAGATAATTCAGATAATTAAATCTTCAAATATTCCTATTGCTGATGTATTGAAATTTAGGAAAAGATTCCTCATTTAAGTGAAATGAAGTGAACTTTGCTCAGAGTTAAACATTTTTAAATAAAACCCACAAGCTGCTTACCAATAGCCATATCCATTTCTTAATAGCTGCAGATCAACATTAGGAGGGTTATCTATTACTTTTAACCATCCAACCTATAGACACTAATGTAGTTGATCAAACTGGAAAGTTTAATGAATCTCTGAATGAATAGAAGCTGATACAACTAATGGCATAGTACAAAGTTAAACATGACATTGTACAAAACTGAATGTGCTTGTTTACAGATTCAAAAAAATGAAATAGATATATAAATGTGGACACCCTTCCAAATTTCTTCAATGCTGGTTAATTTTTAACAATTTCATAAAGTTAAGTTCCAAAACGGTGGTTGATTTCTCAGGTAGGTTTAGATAATTCTGCAGGTGAACAAGTAACTTTAACACAGTCAAGCTCTTAGGTGGTGATTTTTATTCTGTCAATTTTCAACAACATGGGCTTCTTTCAAGGATAATGTGAGCATTTGAAAAAAAAGATTCTGTCATTTACAAAGCAGGGGCAGGACTATTAAAATTATCTAAATGCATCCAACATTTTAACACTAGGAAATATTGCTAAGAAAAGGAAATTACATGAAGCTGTAAGAAGTCCAAGAAAAGTATTTCCTCCAAAATGATCAGATCTGTAAAACAGAACATATAGAGCACTGCAAACAACCTGCTGGAAAGTTTAGCTGAACCTAGTATAATTGTTCACAGGTCAGCACAGTTAAATGTTTAAGTTGTTTAAACAAGAATAATCTGCATGGCATTGTTATTAGAAGGAAAATTTTCTAATCTCATCCAAAGGTTATCATCTAAGAAAGAAAATCTTGAAAAGCCTAAAATGTTTTGGATCTGATAAAAAAAAAAAAAGACCTTTTATCCTACACACCAAGATACATTTGGAGGTTAAAAAAGAAGATGAAGTTTTTGAAAGAAAAGCTATCTTGCCAATCATTACAGACGGTAGCGGCTGTTTTATGTTTCGGATTTCTCTGGTAGTCAGTGGTAAGGAATATTGTGCAGTTGAAAGGTAGAATGAATTCAAGTACATATCAGCATGCAGCATGTAGAAAAGAGATTGGATATTTCAGCAAGACAACCATGAATGAGTTCTTGGAATAATAGTCTTCAGAGTTATTATTGAAAATCTGTGCAGAGATCTCAAACATGCAAAGATACTTAACAGCATTTCTGGTTAGAAGAATTCTGCAAGGAAAATGGGGGAAAAACCCAAAAGCAAGAACAGAATGACTCTTAATTGGATACTGGAAACATTTGGAAAGCTGTTATTTCCGCCAAAAGAGATATTACAAAGTACTGAGTAAAATTACTGATTTCTACTGTGTTGTGAGCCGCCCTGAGTTCTCCGGAATAGGGCGGCATAGAAATCGAATAAATAAAATAAATAAAATGGTGTTCAAAATTCTACATCAGCCAAATTCAATGTTTTTTTTTTAAAAAGAAAACTTTGGAGTCGATAAATAACGGCTAATTGAAACACAAATGGAAACAGGACAAGTCTCCTATGGAAAGAATTATTTTGGTCACAATTTAATTTTGTGAAATTGCTATACATACAGCTGAACCTTTACCTTAACTTAGCTTAGAAACTTTACCTTTAGCTAAGGTAAATCAGTATATACTGATGGTTATATACTCTGCAGCAAATTAACTTTAAGATATTCCATGCATACACTAATTGCAGGAGTTGTTGCAAATGAACTGTTTAGGCTATTCAAAAGAATGGGTGTACTAATAAGAGTCTCATCAATTAAGCCCCCATGCAGTTTTCAATCTGCATTGCTGAAGCGTTCTTATTCAAATCTGTAGACTAGAACCCCTTTATCATTCTCAAGCGGATGGTCTAACCAAGAGATTGAATAAGACACCATATAACAAGTTCATTTAGTAGGTACAAGACAGCATTGAGATGCTTTCACTAAAGACTCTTTCCAAGTATAAAAGTGTCATGGCTTCCACAAGAATCAGCCTTTTTGGGTTACTATACAGGAGAAGGCTCAGAGCGCGTTGGATATGGTAAAGGAAATCTTGATCAGGGAAGTCTCAGATGCAAAAAAAACTTGGCTGAGTGAAGGAAAGAAAAAACAACACTCTTATTATATAATTCAGCAGAACCAGAAATTAGCATGGACGCATAGATGTAAACCTTTAGAAATAGAAGGAAATCTGTTGACTTTGTTTAATTAAGAATGCAAATTGCAAGGTCCATTTATTATATGGCAGAAGATGGAGCTTGTGTAGTACAAAATATTCCATCATGTAAAATTTTAAGAAAATTGCTTAGGAGAGAAAAGACAGCTACAGTGTTGGGAGCTTCCAGAGAAAAATATTTAGCAGTAGAAGTGTAGCTGTTTTTCAGATACAAATATAAGATATACTGAAATCCAATCTTATCTTCATAACAGAAAGCAGATCCAGAAACATTCCTAGGATTCAAAGAAGTGCTCGTAAATAAGCCAGGAACTATTACACCAAGGTACAATATTAACAATCACATAGCAAAACCAATGAAGCAATGCACTTATAAAATTTCAGAAAGAATCAGAGACTCCATAAAGAAATACAAAACATGCTACAGTCAAATTTTAATTTAATTGAGTCATCATGGTCTTCAGTTAAGTGGTAACATTTAAACCAACTGAATATTGTATATCAATCAGAATAGAGCTGGAAGGGACCTTGGATGTCTTCTAGTCCAACCACCTGCTCAAGCAGGAGACCCTATATCATTTCAGACAAGTGATTGTCCAGCCTATTCTTACAAGCCTCCAGTGATGACTTAAGAGTAGACTTAGGCTATCTAATTAGGTGACCAGGTTTGATAGTTGCCCTGTGCTCAGAACAGATGATTGCTAGATCAGATAATTGGGTAAAATCTACTTATTTGTTTTAGATTCCAATAAGGGCTTCTGTCTAATATCTTCAGAGGAAATCTCCAGAGATAAAACAATCTTTGCTCAAAATCAAAGACTATTCTTATTCCTTTTGATTGTACTAGGAAGCCTGCAATCTTCCAGGCATTATGGATAACATTCCTGCAAGTAGAGGAAATTTTATGAAGTTCAACAGGACAATATATTTATAGCACTCCCTGGGAAGAATCTGTGCAGTAATTACAGGATGATACTTTCAGTCTTAAAGCAACAGATTTAATTATCTACCTAGCCAAAAATGTAATTTGGGATTTTCTGAGTTGTAGTGTCTGGGCTATATAGCAAGAAAAAAGCCAGAAAAAACAAGATACAAGCTATTCAACAGGATTCATCTTCTGGCCATGGAAAAGGAAATAAGATTGTTCTTGGGAATTATATGGATAGTTTTTGCCTCATTTCTTCACTAAAGCAAAAGCCCTTGTATCTTTAACTTTGAAGAGTGAATCTAATAAATGCCTGTGCACTCTTGAGTGACAAAAAGCTCTTGAAAGTTAAAGACCTAGTCATCCTTACTAAGTAAATCCTATTAAGACTCAATATTTTATCTTCAATTTCTTTTTCCTGTTGATGCATTTGAAGTGGCATTACCAGATGTGTTAAAGCAACAATGGGATCATTGGAGAAGATCCCATTTTTAATAGTTGTTTTTTTTTTAAAAAAAAAGCTTTTAGCATTGGAAAACGTATACAGCACCACTGAGAAGGAGGTGTATGTTTTGAAATGGACAAAGAAAAATCAAATATTTATTTGTGGGGCTGTGAATTCACTGTAGTCACAGGCTACCAGCTATTCATAGGTTTAGACAAGGTGAAGAGTATTAACAAAAGACTTCCATACTGATATCTGACCTCCAACAATACAGGTTTGTGATTCAACATTGGTGAAAAAAATGACACCCAGGTTGCTGACCTGTCTCAGTAGACTGTCACCTGTAATAATAATCTGAGAAACCTGTGACAGATAAGGAAAAGCTGCTCAACTCTTTCTTTAGAAAGTAAAAGGAAAGAAGTATGCAACAGTCTGTAAAACTCTCTGCCTTCCTGTTATGTATAGACCAACCTCTTTGCTTTAGTTTAATTGCTAAACAGGACCTGAGAATAGGTGACATAATTTCATTTCTCCTAAGAAGACTTTTTCCATAGCAGAAAAGAGGAGTAGCTCTTGAGCTGGCAAAAGAAGGTGGAGTTTTGAAAAGCAAAAGGGGAGAAGAACTGAGGTGGCATGGTGGCTGGCAACTCAAGATACATCTACTCAGTGTTGGTTGGGAAATATTAGTTACTGCTTTCAGTAAACAATTGATCTCTGGGGATCTGGAGTTGTACTGGGCAGTGTTTTCCTACTGAAAAATTATTGATTCAAACATAGCAAGAGCAAAGGATGGGATAATATGAAGACCCTCCTAAGGGACAAAACCTCTCCAGGAAAGAAGGTTCTAGATAAGAGAAAGAGAAAGGCAGTTTCCACCAGCCGTAGATAAAAGAGACAGTGTCCCCCAGTATATTTAGCCCTTTTCTAAATTCTAAGTAGACGCACTGAGAATCTTTATAGATAGAAATGTTCAGCTAACATTATATCTTCCAAACCTTTTCAATAGAGAAAATATTTCCTTTGAAATGCTTGAAGTCACCGTAGTTATCTTCCAAGAAGGCAGATAAAGAAAAGAGTGGATAATGCCAGGAAAAACTATGAGAACCAAAATTAAAGGCTTCTTGGTGGTTCTTAAAAGTATCAAGAAGTGTTTTGCACTGTATCTTGCATCATATCTTGTGAATTCACAAAATCCCATGGCCATACACTTTCAGTTTTGCCTTTTCTTAGAAAACATGATGATATAAAAAATGATTTGGCACTTTTCTGAGGACAAGGACAAATGCTGAGAGATTACCATGATGAGAACAGGTTAAGCATACAAGAATATGCATGTTATATACAGGAAAAGTGAAATTCAGATGTTGTATTTGTTCGTTTGTTTGCTTGTTATTTATTTATTTGATTTGATTTAATTTAATTTAGAGGCTGTGACCCTGAAATAACTCTGGTAGACTTGTATTAAAAATAAGGACAATAAAAGTAAAATAATTTAAAGAAAATTCCATACACATTACCTCTAACAAAAAGCATTGACAACTGGGGTCTATACATCCCCTACAGTACAGCTTTGAAGAACAGCCACATTTGTACACCCTTTTGGAACATTCATTCATTAAATTTATTTATTTGCCACCCATCTCACCTTGACATGACTCCATTAGTTTCCATCCATCACTTCTTATCCTGCCTTCAGGTGCTTTTCTCCAAAGGCTGACTTTCTCTTCTTTGTTGCAACCCCTCGCATATTGGAAGACTGCTATCATGTCACCCCTAGTCCTTCTTTTCAATAGACTAGACATATCCAATTCCTGCAATTGTTCTTCATATATTTTAGCCTCCAGTCCTCTAATCATCTTTGTTGCTCTTCACTATACTCTATCTAGAGTCTCAACATTTTTTTTATATCGTGGTGACCAAATCTGGGTGCAATATTCTAAGTGTGATCTTTTCATGGCATAATAAATTGGTACTACACATGATCTTGATTCTATCTCTCTGTAAATGCAGTCTGTGTGGGCTTTTGGGTGTCTGCAGCACATTGCTGGCTCATATTTAGGACTAGGACTTCACTAGCACTCCTAGATCTCTCTCTCTCTCATAGACATCACCTATTCTGTACCTGTGCACTTGATTTTTCTTGCCTAAGTGTAAAGCCTTACTTTTCTCACCATTGAATTTCCTTTTCTAAGATAGGGCCCAGTGTTATAGTCTATTGAGATTCTTCTGGATCTTAATTTTCAGAAGCTGGCAGGAATTGCCAAGATGAGCATCTTTTGGGGTGTTGGCAATTCCTGCCAGTTTCTGAAAATTTGATGAGTTCCCCTTCTATCTCTTCATCTTAATCATTTATGAAGATGTTGAAGAGACAGACCCTTGGAGCACCCCATTGCATACTTGCCTTCATGTAGATGTAGTTCCATTGAGGATTACACATTGAGTGTGATTTGTCAGCCAGTTACAAAACCATCTATCTTTTTTTTATCTTACCAAGAAGTAGGTTGTGTTCTACTTTGTGAAATGCCTTACTGAAGTCCAAGTATATAGCATTTCACTGGCATGCTAATTTAATTGCTTTGTCAAATAATGCAATAGGTTTTGTTTGGCATGATCTATTTTGGACAAACCCTTGTTGATTTCTGGTTATAACTTTGGTTACTTTGAATGTTTGCAGATCTATTCCTTGATTATCTTTGTAAGGATCTTCCAAGGTATTGATGTCAGGCTGATTGGACTGTAGTTATTTGGATCCATTTTTCCTCTTTTTTTGAACCTTTCCCGGTCTTCTGGTAGTTCCCCAGTGTTCTAGGATGTTTGAAAGGTATAGTTCAGTGGTTCCAAGATTATGTCTGCCAGTTCCTTCAGAAATCTGGAGTGTAATCCATTTGGTACTGATGATTTGAAACTCGTCTAGGGTAGACAGGTGTTGTCTTACCATTTTCTTGCCCATTTTAATTTTTTTCCCTAGTCTATCTTTTATGGTTCTGCTTTTGGTAGATCGGGCTGTTTTTTAACTTTTGTGTGAAGACAGATCCAAAAGAATGAATTAAGCAACTCTGCTTTGTCCCTGCTGAAAGAGGAAGCTTTTATGTCTCTTTCATGCACAGTGAAGTAAACCCTTTAAATAATAAGGTGGGGAGGAGTGATTACCTTATAAAATAAGAGATGGCTGAATGGTCTGTATCTGTCTCTTTCTTGAACTAAAAATGTCTTGCATGCACTAGCAGTGATGTCAGGTTTTATTCCTACCATTATTAATAAATAGCACTTGTTGAAATGATTAATTGAACACAAAACCAGTCCTAGATCTAATTTAGGATTAGCTGGAATCTTTTTCTGAAAACCTGAGCTACCATCCTTGTTCTTTTCCCAATTGTATGTTATGTTGAAACAATTTTCTTTAGATCTTTATAAGGAGGATATAATCTACTCCAGAAATATCCCACTTCACCTTGTTTTAGAGTAGAGAGATAACACCCCCACCCCACTTATTTGGAGACAGGAACTGGGGAAATGCAGAATTATGTACTCTCATTATCTAACATGTGCCCACAGAATCTATAATATATGTTTGTTTTGTTTTTCTTAGAATGGGAATTTACAAAAAACATTATGAAAGAATAAATAGGCAGGAATTTTTCAAATTACATAATGTTTTAATCATTTCTATATCATTTTAAAAAGTCTAGTATTTAGACTGAGACCCCCTGCCCACCCTAATTTCTAGGGAGAGTTTTTAGAACATAACATAAGAACATAAGAAAAGCCATGCTGAATCAGGCCAAAGCCCATCGAGTCCAGCATTCTGTGTCACACAGTGGCCCACCAATTGTACATGGGGATCTTGAGCAGAAAGAGAAGGCAAAACCCTCCCTTTCCCTTGACCCTCAACAAATGGTACTCAAGGGGATCCTGCCTGCCTCAACCAACATAGAGGCGGCACATGGACATCCATTTTAATAACCACCGATACACTTGGCATCCATGAATCTATCTAGCCCTGCCTTGAAGCTGTCAAGGCTGACAGCTGTCACAACCCCTTCTGGAAGTGAATTCCATAAATCAACGACCCTCTGGGTGAAGAAATATTTCCCTTTATTTGTCCTCACTTTCTTAGCTATGAGCTTTAGGGAGTGCCCCCTTGTCCTGGTATTGTGTGATAGAGAAAAGAATTTTTCTCTATCCACCTTTTCTATCCCATATGCATAAACACATCTCAGTTGGGTCAAAATAAGAAGGAAGGAATACTTTTTTACAAAAATAAATGACAGGTAGAAGGTACAATTGTACATTACTTACAAATGCATACAATGAAAATTGAAGCTGATTTGGGAAAGGAAACAACAAGAGAGGAGAGGAATAAAACCAGGGATAAACTAAAGAAGCCTGAGCAAGAATGGATCAGGCAAGAATTTAAATAAAAATGAGGAATTGAAGAACTAATTTAAGAGAGCAAACTCAAAAAGGGAATCTGGCAATTATTGCAGGGAGAACAAAAATACATCTGGCTTGCTATTTCCCAAATATCATCAGCTATCTCTGATTGGACCAACCATATAATTTACCTCCCTCCCACCCTTCCACAGTATTTTTTAAAAATTGAGCTAAGCCAGACCACCCTGTTATTTATTTAAACTAACTTATCCTGCTTTTTAATGCACTTGTCAACTCTACAAAGAGTCTAGCTGCAGCCATCTTTTTCTTCATTCTAGGTTGCCACATAGAATGGAGGGAGTGGGGTTTGCCCAGGTGCTTCACTAGTCATAATAATTTTCCGTCCTGTGGGAACCAAGGTCATCTACTGCTCCTGTGACCAGGGACTGGGCATTGTATTAGAAAGCCCGCCAAATGAATGTTATTGGGGAATGTAGTGGTGGCATAGTTTTGTGGGTGGGACATTATACTTTGTAACTGGGAAATTTTTGTGGGAATTTCAGTCTTGGTTTCACTTTTGATCATGATGCTACTTTGTAGCTTATAAACATGTTCTTTGAGGAATTTTCAATCCTCGGAGTTCTGCTTTATTCGTCTCTGTCAGAACCATGACAGCACTATTCTAAAGAAAAAAGTTATATATCAGACATGGTGTTCTGCAGAGGATTTTTGAAAAATGGCCAGGTAGAGGTACATACTTCTTATCTTCTCACAAATGAATTCAGAGCCACTTTGAAATGCAACCTTCAGTGTGAAATTCAGCTTCATAGCTTGTGTCTTTCCCTGGCATAGCACAGTTGTGTGCTATATGTTTCCAAGAAAGATCACAGCCTTTTTAAAGTGTTTGCAAATGAATACTAAATTTGCATTCCCCTGCATTTTGCTCTCCTTTTGGAAAGCATATCTGAACTACTTCAAGAATGCAGCCATAGTTGATCTATTTCCTGTGAAAATTGAAAACCAAACACTAATTTTTAATTCAATTTCTAGTATTGAAAATAATCAAAAACTTTTCTATAGTCAGGTCACAGACATTACTGTATGCACATTGGGAAGCAACTGATACAGTCTCCCATTTCAATATAAAATGATTTCTTTTAGATCAAGCTGTTGTTTTCCCCTCATATCATTCTCTTCTATTCTCAGAGATGTAGTTGGCCCTTTTGGTTAGGAAATCTGGGAGTGACAATAACGAAAGCATCAGGAGGACATACAAGGCTAGAATGAACTGACTTGGAGTTTCCACACAATTAAGCCCAAGCCTAATATTTCATCTGCAATCAAGAGATACAAATCATAATTATTTCACAAAAATAATATAGCTTTAAAAGATATCTGAGAATCCAAGTACATGGCTGGATGTAATTTATGCTCCTTTTTCTTTCTTTATAAATTGGACATTTATAATAGAGAAATAGATGGGAACCTTAATGACTTAATGCTTCGCTATACATTGCTTTTCACTGGAACTCTCCTTTCCCATCTACAACTCTCACTGATTAGGAGCTTCCTTAAGATGTATCTAGTTTGATGTTCTACTTTGCTGCCTGGGCCCAGCTGTATGTGTTTCTTCTCTCTGATTTTCCCATATAGTACAGTGGTGAAACAAAATGAACACACTCTTTTGTGGTTTAACTGAAATTTTATAGAATGAGCTGAAGAAAAAAGCAGGATTCAAATCTCATATAATCATGGGGTTAACAAGGATACCTGTGCCCATTTCATTTTATTTCATTTGTGCATTCCATATTATTTTATTCCATGCATTTGGTGTAATAAAATGGATTACTAATCAAAATGTATCAAGATTATTTGGTATTCTGCAATCAGTTGATTCAGCTGCCAACGCAGAGCTACCCTAGCTGGCTGCAAAAATTTGGGTGGCCACTAGATGGACACAAAGCGTTAGGGTTTTACAATATCCACCCAAACTTTTGTAACTGGATCTGGTAACCCTTTTGACAGACTGGAAACAGTGGATAGACTATATCCAAGAGAGACACCAATCAAACAGAATGCAGCTGGCGTTTAGCTGAGGCTCGATGGGAGGAGGGAAGAAGGGTTAACAAATCAAATGTTTACAAAAACTAACATCCAATGTTGAATGTATATGTTATATAACTAATGCCTCTCAACATAACCTTATGACTAATGTTGTTTGCTTTAATACTGTTAAAGCAGACTGAATCTCTACCTCAGGATATGAAACTTTTACCTCAGGATCTCTGGTTAGGGACTATAAAAGATTGCACTAGTAATGGGATGAAAGATTGCACTAGTAATGGGATGAAGTCAATTCAGAAGCGCAAACGAACAATATGCGATAGACTAGATACAGTAGATAGACCATATATAAGAGAAACACCAATCAAACAAAATGTATTCGGAGTATACTTGAAGAGGTAAGGGAGGAGTGAAGAACGTTTACTAAAACAGATGTTCACAAAGATTAATACCTAATGTTGTATGCTATGTTCTAGGATGATTGCTTAGCAATAGGATCTTATGTTTAATGTGGATCACATTAATATTGAACCAGATAAGAGAAACACCAATCAAATAAAATGTAACAGGAGTTTAGTTGAGGCTAGACGCGAGGAGTGGAAAAAGGCTTACTAATTCAGACGTTTTCAAAGACTAATACTTAGTATTGTATACCAGGTGTCATGGTGATTGCTGCATAATATGTTTTTATGTTCAATGTTGATTGTTTTAATAAAAGAATTTTTATACGGGAAAAAAAATTTGGACACTTGGCAACTGGCATGTAGTTATGACGGTTGCAGTGTCCCAGGGTCATGTGATCCCCTTTTGCGACCTTTGCAAAGTCAATGGGGAAGCCAGATTCACTTAACAACCAGATGATTAACGTTAACAACTGCAACGATTCACTTAACAACTGTGGAAAGAAAAGCTGTCAAATGGGGCCAAACTCAATGAACAAATGTCTCACTTAGCAACATAAATTTTGGGCTCAATTAGGGTCATAAGTCAAGGACTACCTGTAGTGGAACTCTTAATAAATAAATAAATAATGCATTGTTTCCAGCGTTGATGATCTTTGAAAATGATCGAAAATAAACATATTCCAGATGAAAAAAAAAAATGAGGCTCAAGGAAAAAGAGCAGCGATACTACTCAGTTGCCATTATGAATGGGAAGAGTGTCTCTTGTGGGGAAAAGAGAGGTGGCCATTTGAGACAATAATTTAAAACACTGTTTCTCAACCTTGACAATTTTAAGGCATGTGGACTTCAACTCCCAGAATTCCACAGCCAGCATTAAAATTGTCAAGGTTGAGAAACACTGATTTAAAAGGACTTAAAAAAAAATGGAAAGGAAAGCCAAAGGAAAATCATGCCAGACTCTATTTAAAGCTCAGAGAAAGGGAATTTGCACAGAAAATAACTAACACAGAAGGCAGTTTTGGTGAAATGAATCTGAAAGATAAAGAAATGAGCTAATAAATCATAACTATTTAAAAATTATTAAAGAATGTGAACATTTTGAACTAGAGACTGATTTTTTTTCCAGGCTGAAACATGTCAGTGAGTATATGAGAGGGAAAAATCTGTAAATCGAAAGAAATATGAAGTTCATTATTTTATATGTATGTATTACATACCTAAGGTGTAGGATAGGCCCAGGTCCCTGGCCCCTGTGCAATTTTAAACCTGTTTAAAACAAAACAGAAAACCACTATGAAATCAACAGATATAATAAAACACCAGTATTATGGAGATAAGCAAAGACAGCAACAGACAAAATCAGTATAAATCCATCAAGGAAATAAAATCAGCAACATTAAAAGAATGTCCTAAATTGCCGGAGAAAATAAAAAGGTCTTCACTAGGTACTTTGTTTTCTATTTTTCTTTTTTCTTGCACTTTTCATATCCTTGTTTTACTATTATAATCAACATTCTTAATAAAATTATATATAAGAATTATAAAAAATGAAAAAACTGGAACATCTCTTTTAAAAATGATTTTATTAAATATAATTGTAAAAACGAATTTTAAAAATAGTTTTGATGTATTATGGTTTCTAAGACGTTACTATAATTTATGTTGAATTTACATTCATTCATTTATATCACACCATTATTATTTTTACAAGGTGGCAAACTTATCAAACACAATTTCATTCTCCTATTTTCCCCACAACAACAACCCTGTAAGGTGGGTTGGGCAGAGAGAGATTTAATGGCTCAAAGTCACCCAGCTGGCTTTCATGGCTAGAAAAAGGACTAGAATTTCTGGCCTCCTGCTTCCTTTTCTGATGCCTTAACCACTAGATCAAACTAGTGCTCTCATATAGATGTCATTTATTATTATTGGAGAATTTTGATAATTTGTGAATTATTGCAATGCTATCTAATGTTGGGTATTATATATTGGGCTGTAAACCACTTCAAATCTGATAACTGAAGTGCGATTAAAATATTTGTAATAATAAATGCTATAAATATTCATGCCCTTCTGGAGCGTTTCTAAAGGGAAAGAAAAGCAAAGGAGTTCTTTCCCATTGTTCTGTTTTCTGGATGTCAGTGGTTTTGATGAAGACCACTGGGAGATAGAACCATCTTTTCCAATGAGTCTCTCAACATCACTGGTTTCTTTCAGCTAATGGCTTTAGTGAAAGTAGAATTTAATACAACTAAGTGCGGTACAAGACCTAATCAATCAATCAATCAGAATAGAGCTGGAAGGACCTTGGAGGTCTTTTAGTCCAACCCCCTGAACAAGCAGGAGTCCCTATAAAATTTCAGATAGGTGGCTGTCCAGTCTTTTCTTAGACTTCCAGTGATGAAGCGCCCACAACTTCTGAAGGCAAGCCATTCAACTGGTTAATTGTTCTCACAGCTAGGAAGTTTCTCCATAACTCCAGGTTGCTTCTCTCTTTTATTAGTTTCCATGCATTGTCTTGCCTTCTGGTGCTTTGGCGAATAAGTTGACCCCCTCTTCTTTGTGGCAGCCTCTTAAATACTGGAATACTACTATAATGTCACCTTTTGTCTAGAACAGTGATGGCAAACCTTTTAGAGACCAAGTGCCCAAACTGCAACCCAAAACCCACTTATGCATTGTCGGGTGCCGGGTGGGTGTGGCCCATTGACTGGGTGTGGCCAATTGGGTGGGTGTTACCCATTGGGTGGGTGTGGCTGCGGTGGTAACGGCAGACTGGGTGGGACTAAAGTTCAATCAATCAATTCCAACTTTGCAAGATCTTTTTTTCCCCGCGAGAAGTTGAAACTGATTGATTTAACCTTTTTTTTTTTGCACACGGCAGCTGAAGGCCTTGGACCGGGTGACGGTGTGCATGCTCACAGAGAGGGCTCTGAGTGCCGCCTCTGGCACCCGTGCCATAGGTTCGCCATCACTGGTCTAGACTGGCCTTACCCAATCTTGCAACTGTTCTTCATACGTTTTTCTTTCCAGGCCCTATTGTTCTACACAGTTCCAATATCCTGTGAGGTTGGTTGGTTCTGAATCGTCCACTGAATCATCAGCTGAGGGTTGACTTAGGCCTGGATCTTCAGGCTCCTAATCCAACACCATAACCACTATATTGTGGAAAGTAGGATTTCTGGGCTTCTATCAGTGATCTATCCAATGATTAAGACATTAGGTTTCTGATTGAAAATTATTGGCCACCCTGTTTTTTGTCATGAAAGTCTCAAAGTTTTATGCTTGTGGGATCTCTTTTTCTGTTTTCCAAAAATATGTTCATTTTTGTTCTCTTTCCTTGGGCAGGATTTCTACTTTTGAACAAAGTATTTTTTGCCCCTAAAGGCTCTTTGGTTCTTGCTCTTTCTTGCTATCATATTCTTTGGAATATGAGATGTTATGTAATGGTCAAGCTTCCACTTCTGTAGTTGAATAAGGTCCTAAGCATTCTACATATACCATAATTGCCTGTATTTTTCAGCTCTCTTTTACCAATCTCCTACTTGAGGAAGGTTGTTCTTTTGAAATCAAATTTGCTGGACTTTTGGGGGGAGAAGGAGTGTGGGAGCCCACCATCATGCTTAAACGTGTGTTGAATGTATACTGTTGTGTCCTGAGCCTGCAAAAGCAGGCTCGGGACGTTGCATTGGTCCCGGGCATTCCAAAAGCTGCCCGGGACCAGACAGAGCGGCGCCAGTCTTGTGCGCATGCACAAGGTGTTTGCTGCCCTGGACCAGACAGAGCGGTGCCAGCCTTGTGCACATGCGCAAGGCACAGAAACACTCTGTTACTTTGTTGACATTGTCCGGGTCTCTGGCCACATAAAAAAAGCCTGCGTGCCTTTGCCTGTTGTTCGGTTGTTAGAAGATAATAAAGAGCTGTTTAACATCGTCATGTGTCTTCATCATTCACACGCGAACGAAGTACTTAACATATACCATTATGGTTCTTATTTCCCACTGACTCAATCAGACAACCTGAACAAATTCCCAGCATTACTAGGATTACATTAAAATAAATCCATAATACAACTGAGTTGCTTAATCTTCAAAGAACACAAATAGAACTCCAATTGTAATTGTTTACAGTGAAACCATAAATTATTTGAACTAAAGTCCACCATGTTCACTCCCTGTTTATTTTCTGTTAGGTGTATATACATACTATAAGCTTATAGAATCAAACCAAGGGTGGAAATAGTTTAATGACAATAATAAAGCCTTGCTAAAGTCCTGAGTAAACTCAGTTTATGTTTGTACAATATCCTTTTGTAATACAAATTTCTTAAACCAGCGACTTTTGCTACCCTTTTGCTAGGGGATGTTTTACTTGAGGCTTACTGGAAAAATAGCGGAAACTATTCAGCACGTTAAACCCTAGGGGTTTAACAACAGATGCATCTCTAGCATCAGTAGAAATGTTTAGCATTTTATTGCTCCTGGCATCATCTCTTAGGTACCAGGACATCAAACAAATCTCCTCTTTTGCAGTTGCTTCAGAGAGGCAAAGGAGCACATCTGGCATATAGGAGATTGATGTCACAGAGGAAGATAGGGACTATGCAGGAAGGGAGAGGCCACTGAAAAAGTATAGGAAAGAGGAAACAGAAGCCTACAGAGGTCTATGTAGAAAGAATAGAAGGCGAAGACTAATAAGAAAAGAGAACAACATGAGAAAAGAAAGGAACATTGACATTTGGGAAAAAAACAAATTATTTTTTAGGCATTTGTTGTCACCTTGATGGATATACAGAAAACACATATTTTCTCCTTTTTTTCCCTGGTTTTTAATTTGTCTCCTCATGGCCTTTTCTCCTTTTCTCCAGGCATTAAATGAGCACTGTCTTGCCTCAGTTGGACTTTATATTCCACACTTTTTCCAATGCTTAATCACTTGAAACTATTTTGAAAACAACTCGAACTCAATCAGGTCAGAAATGCAAAGCACCAGGTGTAAAAAAAAATCATAGCCAAACCTGAGCTGCTGCAGAGGAAGGCAGGAAGGAAAATATCTCCTGCCAAAGAGGAGGGAAAAACCAATAGAATTTGCTTAACTAATATTTCTGTCAGTAAAAGGTGATTACCTTAGACTGCGGAATTTCTGCTTTCTATCTTAGGTCTAGCTACCTTTAGGTCTAGCTACCATGTTCAACTGACTCTCTGTGTAACATAGTGTTTGATCCACAATTAAACTGTCTTCTATCTATGATCCTAAGTCTGACTATATGATGGCACCACCGATGGCAGCATTGGTGAAATGCTCTCTTGTAGTTTTGATGTTTTTTATTATTTTCTGTGACTCACTGTGAATTTCTTACATGAGGGATATCTACCGGTATGACTTAGTACTTTGTTGTTTGTATTTACACTGAGAGCTTATGTACTACAGACAAATTTCTTGTGTGTCCAATCACACCTGGCCAGTAAAGAATATTCCTATTCCTAGAATCTCCCTAGTTAAGGCATCAGGCTAGAAACTAGGAGGGTGTGAGTTCTAGTCCTACCTTAGGTAGAAAGCCAGCTGGGTGGCCTTGGGCCAGGTCCTGTCTCTCAGCCCTCATAAGCAGGCAATGGCAAGCAATTTCTGAAATCTTTCCAGGAAAACTTCAGGGATTAGTCCAAGGGCCAATTGTCAGGAGTCAACACTGACTCAAAGGAATGTGCGCATATGTTCACACAGATACACACAAAACTTTGAACTACCTGGATTTGGAGAAGGTGTTACCCTATATGAATTCTGGACATATCTAGTAATAATATAATTCCTTGGATTTGATGCAATGGCTTAAATCAGTATAAGTTACTATACCTTGCTCAATAGTAGTAACTGTGAGAAGGACCTTGGAGTCCTAGTGGATAATCACCTAAATATGAGCCAGCAGCATGCTGCAGCTGCCAAAAAGGCCAACACAGTGCTAGGCTGCATTAACAGAGGGATAGAATCAAGATCACGTGAAATATTAATACCACTTTACAATGCCTTAGTAAGGCCACACTTGGAATATTGCATCCAGTTTTGGTCACTATGATGTAAAAAAGATGTTGAGACTCTAGAAAGAGTGCAGAGAAGAGCAACAAAGATGATTAAGGGACTGGAGGCTAAAGCATATAAGGAACGGTTGCTGGAATTGGGTATGTCTAGTTTAATGAAAAGAAGGATGAGGGGGGACATGATAACAGTGTTCCAATATCTCAGGAGCTGCCACAAAGAAGAAGGAGTCAAGCTATTTTCCAAAGCCCCTGAAGGTAGGACCAGAAGCAATGCATGGAAACTAATTAAGGAGAGAAGCAACCTAGAACTAAGGAGAAACTTCCTGACAGTTAGAACAATTAACCAGTGGAACACCCTGCCTCCAGAAGTGGTGAATGCTCCAACACTGGAAGTTTTTAAGGAGAGACTGGACAGCCATTTGTCTGAAATGGTATAGGGTTTCCTGCCTGAGCAGGGGGTTGAACTAGATGACCTCCAAGGTACCTTCCAACTTTATTAGTGTTATTGTTATTAGAAAAGTATAAGAGAAGAGATAGATTTGCTGCAACTTCCTATTTGTGATTGCTTTTGAAAGAGATAAATCAAAGAAAAGGAGAAAGGCAAAGACCTGGTGGCTCAGCAGTTGGTTTGTAGATCCCTCAGTGAAAGCTTAGCCAAGAACAGGAGAAATGAGATACACCAATAAAACTCCAATATTGACAACAGCCAGCAGAAGAGAACAAGAGGCCACTTTTATTCATCCATCCAAAGGAGTTGCCTCCTGCCTCAGTTGAGAGAGACTGTGGAAAAGGCTCAAGAATTGTATATGATTCTTTATGGCAACAGTCCAGAATTCTGTTGGAAGAGGGTACATCTTATATTTTGAATAAACTTTTAATTTATTGAGCAATTGATGTTTGTGAAAATGAAAGACTCACAAAATCAATGAATAGCTCAAGATTATAAGCTGCCTCTATTTACACAGTGCCACTCTAATATACATTATAAGGATCCCTTTGCTCCTGAGGTACAACTAAGGAATAGTTTTCATCCTGAACCACAGAGAGCCAGTGCTGTGTTCAGCCAAAGCCTTAAACTTTTTAACTGAATGGTAATATTATATATGGTTTGTAGATATTTTTACCAAAATTCCCATCAAGCTTTAAAGTAACTACGTAGCTTTTAGTGTAGGACAGTGTGTACTTAGCACCACAGTGATTGCCTTGGAAACTAGAAATCACATGATATGCTCAGCTACTGGAGCATGCTCAGTAAGTGAATAAATAAGGCAATTTTTACCTCCTTTGTGTTCAAAGCTCTTTGAAACTGCCTTTTGTCAGCTACAGCTGTGAAGAATGTTTAATTTGCACTGTATCAAGAAGCCCAGGACAAATGCTTTGGCAGGATCTGGTCTTGGGTCTGCTTAAACCTAGTTTAATGTAGAACAAAACAGCATGCACTTCACTGCTGTGGGAAAGTTCAGGCTCCCAGCACAAGGACTCTCCGAAATCTCTATGAAGGGAAATTATTTCTTTTCACTTATTTTTAAGGGAGAAAAATTAGCTAGCTAGACATTCCAGCAGTGTGAGTCTATCTAGCAAAACATAAACAGCTTAGGAATCTTCCTTTTGCTTAGGGGAACTTATCCTTGCCCTTCACCCCTTTTATTTTTAAGACATCTCCTCACTTTTTTTTAAAAAAAGGGCTGTTTTTAAAAGTCCGTCTTCTTTTTTTTCCCATTTGTCACACTCCTCCACCTTAAAAAAATCCAGCTCATTCTTCTGCTAAAAGCAGGAGTGCTGTGCCCTCTTTCCGTTTGCATGAGGGTGTGTGCCTAGCATTCCTGAACAGACATTTGCAGCTCCGTAAAGCTTGCAACCAAGTCTATTCCAATCCAGACTCAATCTGAATTTCTCAAAGAATGAGATCTCTGTTAGAGTTGACTTGAATCGTGCTGCTTTCTGAGTACTTCATCGAGGCCATCTTATACAAAAAGTACAGGGAGCTTCCTTTTAAGTGTTGTTTTTACCATGATGCTGCTCCCTACTTTCCCAGAGGATGGAGCACAACTTCTTCTTCAAGTGTTCCTAATCATAGGGCTGTTAGCTTTAGGCTGCAGAAATCTGGATGACCATTAGAAATAAAAATCTAGCCAGCATCTGGGTAGCATCTTAAAGTCATGGTCTAGTAGAATCATGTAAGCTAAGAGTTTGTAAACAACTTATAAATGGTATATGGGAATGACTTTGGGAGATGGGGGGAAAAGGTGCAGTCAAGGCAACAGTTGGATAAGAGGCAGCTTAACCCGCAATAGAAATGAAAATTTGGCAAAGACACCTTTCCTAGTTTTTTGGGCTGAAAAGATGACAGGAGAGAAATGTACTTCCAGATTTGCAAAATACTGTTAAAGTAAACATAAAGTGGAGCTAGTTCTTCTGGATGTGCTTCTTTTCTGGGCTACCTTATAGGGCTGACCCAGCCATACAGCAGATGGAGTACAGATATACACACTGGGAGAATGAAGTTGCGAGTGATTTGTTCTAACTCCTTTACCTTAGGTCAGAAAAGAATATAATTTGGACATTTCTGCGAACATTATGTCACTCCACTCAGAGAAATGGATGCAGTGATTTGTAGTTATGTTTTGTAGGTTTCTGTAACTGGAACCTGAAAAAGAAACAAATTGTGTAGCCTTGCCTAACTATTGCTCTCTCTCTTTTGTAATCAGTGTTTGTGTCAGGGACAAATTTCATGCAAGCATGGGAAACATGGACACGGATGTGATGCACTGAAGAGTGTACAGGAATGATTGATGCCTTCCTTATATTGTAATAACTCTGTGGTCTGATTTTCATTGGCTAACAATGTTTATAAAGCAATGCTACTAACTTTCTAAGGTGTAGCACGTCTGAATGCCACTGCTGCCAGTGTTCAGATTGTGTTCCCACCCAGGACTTATTTCTGTCAAAAATAAAGCGCTGTACCTTTAAAAAGTCCCTGCTTGAATTTTCATGATTGGATTCTTATGATTTCTCAGGTTTTGCCAAGGGCTAATGACCTTACAGTTTCTTTATGTTAGAAGTTCTGTATTTATTTTCTTTTCATTCGTTTTCATTTTGAGAGATGCAAATTTTTAGCTGTTTCTGTGTTGGAAATCTGTTGTTGGTCTCTTAGGTCAAAGATTCATTTTAAGGCCTTGAAAAAAATCCCTCTTGATTAGATATATAGCTTTTAAATGCAGCCATTATGTTGTGGCATTTTATTTATTTTCTGAACTGTATCTTTACTCAGATGTTATTTTAAAAAGTAAGTCTAGTTCTTATAACTGCAAATTTATTTTTAAAAAATCCAAGAACATTGGACAATGTGCAAAAAAACCCAATTAAAATAGAGGGTGCTTTTTTATATCTGTCAAAAATTTGGAAAATAGGAAAATAATAATTGAATTATGCTACTATAATAGAGCATTTGTTCATGATCAATCAAATGTTTGCACCAATTCTTTTTTATATTTGCTCTGATATATTCTGAAAAACTGACTCAAAAATCATTATATATAGCAGAAGAAAAGGAACTATCAAACATTAACTCTAGGATTACTCTGTGGAATAAAAAAGGAGCCAAGTGTAGAAGGCTGAAAGAAAAAAGTCTTTGATCATTTAAAATGGTCAAGAAATATAAACAGGTGAGAAAATGAACTAGGTCTTCTAAAATAACAGACACAAACATTTAGAAAATAGTATCAAACATTAACTTTAGAATTATGCTGAGACATAATAGTGGAGAGAGGAGCAGAGATAGAAAGCTGAAAGAAATCCTTTAATAAGAGATTTAAGAAATTATCAATAAGAGATATCTAATAAGAAAGAGATTTGCAATATATTATATATGTATAATGTGTGTGGATACACACACACGTATGTATAACCAAGTCCCATTCGTCATCTTCAGGCTGGTGTTTTCGGCTTCGTGCTTCTAGGAGCAATGTGTGATTGTAGCTGTTTCTTCCTTTCAACTGCCAGTGGGGGTATGAACTGATTGGGTGGGAGCTTGGCTGTGTTCTGATTGAGTGGAGGTGTGTTCTGATTGATTAGGGGTTTGGCTGTGCTCTGATTGGACGGGGGGTTGGCTGTGCTGTGATTGGCTGGGGGAGTGTTCTGTTTGGGTGGGGGCTTTGTTGTGCTCAGGTTAGTCTGAGTTGCAGGGGGATTTGAGATGGTGAGCTGCTTTGCTGTTCTTTGGCTTTGCGTTCGTGGTCGTGTCTCATCTTCATGGTGGGTGTCAGTTTGCTTCATGTATGGATTGGAGAGATTTAAAGTGGCTATTGATGCAGCTGTGGTCTGGCTTCTGGTTTGTGGTCATGCCTCATCATTGGTGTGGGTTTTGGGTTTGCTTTTTGCGTGGATGTGTGGTGGTGACATCCTCTGTGATTTTCGTGAGTGTGGGTCACAGGCATTCGTGGCCCCACTCATGTGAGTGTCCTTCCAAGCATTGTGGGTGCTTGCAGCCCCACTCATGTGAGCATCATCACAGGCATTCTGGCCCCACTTAGCGAGCATCACGGCAAGTGTTGCAGACATTCACTGGCCCAGTTACACAAGTGCTCACAGCCCCACTCGCACGACCGAGTTTGTGCGCTTGCACAAGCACATGCATTCACTCCCCCCCCACAAAACCATCCCTTCTTCCCCCCTCCCTCCCCTCCCCAGGCTGCCAACCCCAAAAGGTTGGGGAACTCTGATAAAGAATAAAACTTATGCAGTGGGAACTAGCACTGCTCAGACCAGAGAAAGATGTTGAGGTGGTCATTCCAGCTTCAAGGTTTGGAAGAGAACAGCTAAGAATCTATTAGGACTTTGTTGTCTATGATAAGCACTGAATCTTGCAGTAAAGAGTCTATGAATTTTCTAAATGCAGGGTTGAGTTTCTGGAAGGAGAGAGATGCCTGCCCTGAATTCATCCCAGAGCATGTGCAAAAAGTGAGCCATTGTCATGGAATATATTGCCTCTTCAGCAGAAAGCAAACCCTACTTTGTGTACCTCAAAACAAGAAACCATATTTCTTCCCTAGCATTCTGTTTGTCCTTCAGGTATCAGAAATCAAACTAGGTGTTTGAGATCTTTAAAGCAGTAGCAATAGCAATAGCCATAGCACTTAGACTTCACAGTGCTTTACAGCCCTCTCTAAGCAGTTTACAAAGTCAGCATATTGCCTCCAACAATCTGGGTCCTTATTTTATCAACCTTGGAAAGATGGAAGGCTAAGTCAACCTTGAGCTAGTCGGGATCAAACTGCCGAACTGTTGGCAATCGGCAGGCAGCAGAATTAGCCTGCAATACTGCTTTCTAATCACTGAGCCACAAAATAAAAAAATATATCTATTAACAAAATGTCATCAAAATCCTAATTTATGTCATAGTTGTTTATATGAGCTATATATATATATTCTTCTAGATTGTATATGAAGACATATAGGTAGCCCCCACTTAATGAGCGGTAGCTTAATGACTGTTCAATGTTATGACTGACCCCAAGAAGGTTACTTACTAACCATCCTCAGAGTTACAACTGCTGCACGCGCGCGCGTGCGCGCGCACACACACACACACACACACACACACACAAACACTTCCCTGAGTTCTCTGATCAGCTTGCATTTGCAACTTGTTGCAGTATCCTGTGGTAATATGACCACAATTTGCAATGTTTCTGGTATCTTTTTGCCATTTCATTGCTGGGAGAATGGAATCACTTAACAACCACATGGTTTGCTTCATAACAGTGAGTCACTTAATGATTGTAGTGACTCATTTTATGACTGTTACAAAAATGGGCATGGCATCAAGACAGGTCGCATGGTGATCTGCTTAATGAACACGATGATGTATGATGTATCCCTGGTAGCTGGGAGCAAACAGCTCACTCTTCCTTGCGAAGCAGAGAGGCAGCTGCTTTTACTTAAGCAGAGCTTTTTCAAATAAGGAATTAAAACAGGAAATAAAAAGGGAGAAGGGAACTTGGCAGGAACCTTGGGAAGAATACCTGCTGAGCCCTGGTAAGTTTGTGGGGTTTCTTGTTTAATTAGAAATTCACCTTTTTTTCCTTTTTTAGCAGCCATAAAAGGGGTTTCTCCTTCCCCCTTCTTCTAAGTTTGCCTTCAGCACAGGTTTGGAGGGGGTAGAGCTTTCTGCTGCAGCCCCCCTGCTGGCTAATCCCTGGTAGCTGGGAGCAAACAGCTCACTCTTCCTTGCGAAGCAGAGAGGCAGCTGCTTTTACTTAAGCAGAGCTTTTTCAAATAAGGAATTAAAACAGGAAATAAAAAGGGAGAAAGGAACTTGGCAGGAACCTTGGGAAGAATACCTGGTGAGCCCTGGTAAGTTTGTGGGGTTTCTTGTTTAATTACAAATTCACCTTTTTTAGCAGCCATCGTGCCCCTGACGGCGCGTGATAAAATCCTAAAACAAGTAAGAAAAAATCCAAAAGTAAACTGAGACCAAAACAAAAATTTGAACAACCCAAAAAAGCTGTGTTTTTTAAAATAATAATTAGTATAATAATAACAGCAAACATATAATAACAAGAAATGGAGATAGATAGCCGGCAGACAGAGGGGAGCTTCCCAGTGTTTTGCATTGAGTGTCACATGTATGACTATCTGTCTGCTGGACAGAAGTCTTGGGTGTGTGATCGGTGCAATGAGCTCCTGGCTCTCAGGGAACAGGTTCTTTCCCTTGAAGCCAAGGTAGCAGACCTGGAGAAGCAGAGAGAGATAGCGAGGCAGGAGAAGATCTTCAGGGATGCAGCAGGAGCGTCCCACTCCATGCTGAGCAGCTCTCCAGCTGCTTTGGAGAATGGAGATCTTGGGCAGGGAGGACATCAATCTGTGGAAGAGGAACAGGCTCCCTTAGTTGAGACCCCTTCCCTGGAGGATGTGCCCATATCCTCTTGCACCAAGGATACTTCTCCGTAGGTGGTGGGAGGGGGGCTTCTTGTAGTGGGTGATTCGATTGTTAGAAATATAGAGAGACGGGTTTGTGATGGAAGCGTTGACCGCATGGTAAACTGCCTGCCGGGTGCAAAGGTTGCGGACATCACGAGGCATCTAGACAGGCTGATAGACAGTGCTGGGGTGGAGCCAACTGTTGTGGTACATGTCGGTACCAATGACATTGGGAAAGCTAAGCGGAAGGTCCTGGAAGCCAAATTTAGGTTGCTAGGTAGAAGATTAAAGTCCAGAACCCCCAAGGTTGCATTCTCAGAAATGCTACCTGTTCCACAGGCAGAGCTCAGGAGCTTCAATGCGTGGATGAGGCAGTGGTGCCGTGAGGAAGGGTTTAGATTCATTAGGAACTGGGAAACATTTTGGGACAAGCCACACCTGTACAGAAGGGACGGGTTACATTTGAACCATAATGGAACCAGACTGTTGGCGATTAATATTAAAAAGGTTTCAGAGCAGCTTTTAAACTGATTCATAGGGGCAGCTAGACAGGAGCTGGGCAGCTTCCGGTTCGAGAAGGCGCACTGCCTAATATGGAGGGTGGAAGTTATGCACACATTGGTGAGTCAACAGGAAAACTAAATTGTAATAGTCAAGCAGAAGGACATGGTAGACCATCTACAAATTCTACAACCAAATTCTACAGTCAAAATCCACAGTCAAAGTTGAAAGTGCACCAGAAAATTACATATAAATGTCTGTACACGAATGCTAGAAGCATTCGAGCAAAAATAGGGGAATTGGAATGCTTGGTGAAGGAAAATAATATTGATATTATTGGCATAACAGAAACCTGGTGGACAGATGATAACCAATGGGACACAAGGATTCCAGGTTACAAATTGTATAGGATGGACAGGAGAGGGAGAAATGGTGGTGGCGTGGCCTTGTACATAAATGAGGAGTTAGAATCTCATGAACTCGAAATTCAAGAAAATTCAAACTCACCCACAGAAACATTGTGGATAAAAATCCCAGGACAGGAAACTAATCTGACGTTAGGGATCTGCTATCGCCCTCCCAACCAAACTCCAGAGGCAGATTGCTATTTGGAAAATGAATTTAAGGAGGCCTCAAAAAGAAATAGGGTAGTCATAATGGGGGACTTCAACTATCCCCAAATAGATTGGGTAAATTCTTGTTCTACACATGAAAGAGAGACAAGGTTCCTCGACATGTTAGCCGATTATTCCCTTGAGCAGATGGTCATGGAACCAACCAGGGGAAAGGGGATCCTGGACTTGGTTCTAAGTAACGCACAGGATTTGGTTCATGATGTCCTTATAACCGAGCCCATAGGAACCAGCGATCACAACACAATAACTTTCAACTTAACCATGGATAGCAAATTGTCAGTGAAAACTAACATAGAGACCTTAAACTTTCACAGAGGGAATTTTGACAAAATGAGGAAAATAGTAAAGAAGAAACTAAAAAGAACAGTAAAAAAAGTCAAATCCCTCCAAAATGCTTGGAAACTGTTTAAAAATACGTTACAGCAGGCTCAAATAAAATGCATTCCTAAAAAAGAAAGAGGACTGGAAAGTCCAAGAGGATACCAGTATGGCTTACGAATGAGGTAAAGGAGGTTATTGGAAAGAAGAAAAACTCATTTAAGAAATGGAAGGCTCTTCCTACTGAGGAGAACAGGAGGGATCACAAACTCTGGCAGACCAAATGCAAGGCGATAGTCATGAAAGCCAAGAGAGACTTTGAGGAGCATATAGCCAAGAATATTAAAAATAATAACAAAACCTTTTTTAAGTACATCAGAAGCAGGAACCCAACCAGAAAATCAGTTGGGCCACTTGATGACAATGGTCAGAAGGGGATAATCAGAGAAGACAAGGAGATTGCTGAGAGGCTAAATGACTTCTTTGCCTCCGTTTTCACTGAGGAGGATAGAGAACATTTGCCTGCCACTGAATTAGTTTTCCCAGGGAGGGAAATAGAAGAATTAAACCTGATAGACCTGATAGAGATAAACAAGGAAGATGTTCTTGCATGCCTTTCTAAACTAAACGTCAACAAATCGCCGGGTCCAGATGGCATCCACCCTAGAATTCTCAAGGAACTCAAGTGTGAAATTGCTGAAGTTCTAGCTAAAATATATAATCTTTCTCTAAGATCAGGCACTGTACCGGAGGATTGGAGGGAAGCAAATATAACCCCGATCTTCAAGAAAGGATCCAGAGGTGATCCAGGAAACTATAGACCAGTCAGTCTAACCTCAGTTCCAGGCAAACTGATGGAAACCATTATTAAAGATAAAATTACAGGGCACATAGAAAAACAGGCATTGCTGAAAGAAAATCAACATGGTTTCTGCAAAGGCAAATCATGTCTTACTAAATTGTTAGAATTCTTTGAGGGTGTAAATAAATACATAGATAAAGGGGCCCCAGTTGATATTGTATATCTTGACTTTCAAAAGGCTTTTGACAAAGTCCCTCACCAAAGGCTCCTAAAAAAGCTCTCCAGCCACGGAATTAGAGGACAGGTCTTGTCCTGGATTGGTAACTGGCTAAATTGTAGGAAGCAAAGGGTGGCAATAAATGGACAATTCTCTGGATGGAAAGAAGTGAGAAGTGGTGTACCCCAAGGTTCAGTTTTGGGACCTTTACTTTTTTAATTTATTCATCAATGATCTGGATGTAGAAGTTAATAGTGAGGTAGCCAAGTTTGCTGATGACACTAAATTGTTCCGGGTTGTGAAAAGTGAAACTGATTGTCGAGAGCTCCAGAAGGATCTCTCGAAATTGTGTGAGTGGGCAACAAAGTGGCAAATGCATTTTAACCTAAACAAGTGCAAAGTTATGCACATCGGGGCAAAGAACCCCAATTATACTTACCAGCTGATGGGAATCAAACTTTCTGAGACAACCCAAGAAAGGGATCTTGGGGTTTTGGTGGACAGCTCGATGAAGATGTCAACCCAATGCGCAGCAGCAGTAAAAAAAAAAGCAAATTCCATGCTTGGCATGATTAGGAAGGGAATCAAAAATAAGTCTGCAAGTGTTGTATTGCCTCTGTACAAATCGATGGTGAGACCACACTTGGAGTACTGTGTACAGTTCTGGTCAACGCACCTCAAGAAGGATATAATGGAACTGGAAAAGGTGCAAAAAAGGGCAACAAGAATTATCAAGGAAATGGAGCGCCTCCCTTATGAAATCAGATTGCAACGCCTTGGTCTCTTCAGCCTTGAAAGACGGTGTTTAAGGGGTGACTTGATCGAAGTGTATAAAATCATGCATGGGATAGAAAAGGTGAATAGAGAAAAATTATTTTCTCTATCACACAATACCAGGACAAGGGGGCACTCCCTAAAGTTCATAGCTAAGAAAGTGAGGACAAACCAAGGGAAATATTTCTTCACCCAGAGGGTCATTGATTTATGGAATTCACTTCCAGAAGGGGTCGTGACAGCTGTCAGCCTTGACAGCTTCAAGGCAGGGTTAGACAGATTCATGGATGCCAAGTGTATCGGTGGTTATTAAAACGGATGTCCATGTGCCGCCTCTATGTTGGTTGAGGCAGGCAGGATTCCCTTGAGTACCATTTGTTTGGGGGTCAAGGGAAAGGGAGGGTTTTGCCTTCTCTTTCTGCTCAAGATCCCCATGTACAATTGGTGGGCCACTGTGTGACACAGAATGCTGGACTCGATGGGCTTTGGCCTGATTCATCATGGCTCTTCTTATGTTCTTATGTAAATTCCTGCCTCGGTAGCGGTCACTAAGTGAGGACTACCTATACAACATTCAATAAATAAGTTTTGAAGTAATATTACCAAAAAAACTTCATAACATTTCTTTTCTTTTTTTCTTTCCTTTTCCTACCGGTACCTTCAAATCATGTTGAATCTTGGTAACTGTCTGGACTAGCCTCTTGTAGCTTTCTTAGTAAGATGTCAGAAATTATTTGCCTTTGCCTGCTTCCTAGAGCTGAGGAGAGAATGGCTGGCCCAGCTCACCCAGTTGGCTGTGTCTAAGGAAAGACTAGAACTCCTAGTCCCCTGGATTTTAACCACTACACCAAACTGACCAGCTTGAGACATAATAAGAGCATTTGTGTGTAATGAACTGAGGTAGAGGTCAGTTTTTGGACCTCCTTTGTTAGATATTGTTGACAAATCTTTGACCTTTTGATGGTAGTAAGCAAACCAATAAATGAACACTCTTCTCCATAACATTTTACTTATAAATGTGTACAGGACACTGAAAAAATGTCTACCCCTAAATTACAGTCATGACCATCTTGCTAAATACAGTCAGTCTTAAGGCTCACATGTTTTTCATTAGGGGTGGGGATAATCCATTTCATGATTAATGAGAGCACATACAAAGAAGCTTCTTTTGCTGTATTACAGGGCAAGTAATAATATAGATAAGTTCTCCAACAAACCATGCATGTCTGCAATTGTGTAAATCTTTTGCCTTTCCAATGTTTGAAGATACTTCACAAGCTAAAGCACGATTTTAATTTAATCTATAAGCTGCTTATAGTCTAATACGCTAGGAGCCTGTTAACATTCCAAAACCAAGTATACTAAACATACACTCCTAAAATTGTCCTATAGATTAAATTTCACCCAACAGCAATCTTTGATTACATTTCCCTCTTTTTATTGATAGTAATGTGTGTGTGCATTTTTATGTAAGCTATTTATGCAGTTTGAGATTCTCCCAAAATGCAAGTACTAACTAAGCTGTTAAAAGAATGCAAAGCTGCCATTATTCAGCTTCTGAGATATTGTCTCAATGGCCACAGAAGCAATATCCTTCTAAGGTCAGAGAAGGAGTTCCATTTTTGAAGAAGTGGTCTGATCTTGGAGAAATCTCACAACTATTACCTCATCAAGCATGGAACTCTAATATCAAGATAATTTTAAAAGGAAGAGATCGGGCTCTTGCTTGGGCAAAGGATAATAGGAGACTATGCAGCAATGAGAAGAAAACTAGTATTTAGGAAACCAGCACAAAACTGTTGAACATTATTCAGTCCTGATCTGTGTGACTGTCACTAATGGTAACTACACAAATACACACACACACACACATAGACACAGAGCCTTGTTTGAGAATGTATGATTATCTGTCAGTTCTGTCTGAACATTTGTTGTTGTTATAAAATAGAGCACTGCTGAATCAAAATGGCCTTCATAGCTTCTTTGTCAAGCTGTCTGGCAAATCAAAACAAAGAGTTTTAATACTATGTAAGATAATTTAATTCCAAAATTATGTTTCTGTATGTGCTTTATAAAAGGCAATTGTGAGAAGATCCTTCATAACAAAATGCATAAATTAATTTAAAGAAAATCTCCTAGGCCATGGGAAGCAGACCTTTAAGATCAGGAAATGGATTTTGCTACATACGAATAGGGTTCATATGTGGCTTTGGGGAAAGTAACTATTTTGTTTATTTTGGTTGGTCATAGAGTCAACCTGATGTTTAGACTGGATTTGGCTTTTTTTAATCCAGCTATCAAGTCCTTCCCAAAGATGTGGGATAACCAGATGTTGTTTGATGGTGTTAGAATATGTAAGCTATAATGTAAGAAAATTTCAATTTTCAGATCTTGATACTTCGTGATCTTCTCCAATTCTTTGTCTTCTAGTCTACTATCCCCTGGTATTGCCACATTAATTATCCACACTTCCTTCTTTTCAACCACAGTTAAATCACATTGTGTTATAAGCAAAGACTTTATCGGCTTTAGAAATCCCACAATATTTTAACCTGCTCATTCTTGACTACTTTTTTGACTCTTGTAATCCCACCAATTTTTATTATCGTACATGATAATTTTTACAGATGTCTTAGTGAATCATTTTGGCAATTCTATAACCATTTATGATCTTCTTGCAGGAGCTGAATAGATGAGCTACTATTTCTTCTGTTTCTATGCACTTTGAATCATTTGATTTTTCAGTTTTGGCCTTAGTTGTATTATTTCAAATAGCTTACCCTTATGCAGCCAAAATCAGCCTTGAGTTTCTTCTTTTATTGTTTCAGTTGTAAGCCATTGCCAGGTTTTATCTTTATCCACTTTCCTCTTGATATTTTATAGAAATTGATCATGCTTTTCTTTTTCAGCATTCTGTTTGTATTTTTATTAGATTATTTTGATATTTATGTTTCCTGTACATTTAGTAAGTTCCAATATTTAACTTGCATCAAAGCTTGTTCTTAGCTATATTTTACAGAATCAGCCAATGCATGCTTTTCTTCTTTAACAGTTTGACTTGAAATAAACATTTATCACCATTTCCATGGGGCAGGTATATTCTTTTAATATCACTACGGGGAATGTGAATAGTCATATTTTCTTGTTTTTTGGTCCAAACTGCCCAGTTCAGTTTGTGTCCAGTTAATAATTCCAGCGATGTATCATAGTTGTGTTTTCCCTTTTGCTGGGTCTTTATGAATCAAATGAGTTTTGCCAGTTATTAACCAGTTGTTTATGTCTCCTTTATGCAATATTTTATTCTTTATCATTTTCAGTCAATGTTTAACTGTTTCTATTCTTATTATTAGTACTTCTATTTGATTTTTTTTACTAAATTCATCTTAAAATTCTTTAATGCAACCAGCATTTTTATTATAGTCTTATTGAGTTTCCTACAGATCTTACCAAAACTGGAACGTTCCTTTTTTGTTTGGTTTTCCATTTTTCAGAATTTCTTTTGGCATTTATACTTTGGTAAAATCACCTTTGATTCAATTGAAATAGCTGATTTTTGCCTAAATTGGATGATTTGTGCCTTATAGTGTTTAATTTTCCCAGCTACTGCTGTTATTGTTGCTTTATGATTTCAAAAGCTTCTTCAATTCTTCTGATGCCAATTCTGTCCAACTAATGAAACACTTCAAAGAACTTTCAGGCAAGCTTTACCCTAAAAGCCTTTATTATTAGTGTAACAGATTGATGGCACTTCATGTATGGTTTATGCCAGAATCTGAATTCCCCTAACTTTTCTTGCTAAACCCCTCCCTTATTTTGCAGTCATAAGTCACATCTTCCAATTAGCCTAGAGGGCAAAGATTCACTTCTGTTCCTTTCCCCGGGCTTTCCTTATAAGTCTCCTCCTGTTCTCTGTCATCTGAATTAACTCTAAAAATACCAGACAATTCTGTATATTTTGTCAAAGCAATAATATATTAACAGCATTGACAAATTCAATATTTTTTATTAGTTTTGTCTTGATCCTTATGTTCATCAATTTTTGCTCTTTCACATTCTGTACATTACTTGTATCTGAATATCTTTACCTTCAAGTCAAATCATTCACTTTGGGATAGATTACTTCTAGTTTTCTAATTTTCATATTCAGGGTTTTTTTTGTAACCACCACTGCTATACTCTAGGCAAGGTCTGTTCAATAGATTTTATTTTAAACCTTGCAAGATCCTTATTCACATTCTTCATTATAGGTATTTGGTCTTTTTTGGGCACTTCTTTAATGGAATAACAACAACAATAACAATCATCATCATCATCATCATCTATCTTCCACATAATTTTCTTGTCAACTATAAAAATGATTTGGTACTAATTAGTTCCTTCTGTTAAATGGAATGGTTTTTCTCATCCTAGCAGAACTCTTTCTACCCACGTGTCCACTTTATCTTTAACCTTTTGGCCTGCTCACAAATGTGATCCAGTCAGGAGCTCCTGTTCCTGGGCGTATCACTTAGTCATTGAAGCAAATAAATCCTCATATCACATCAAGATGGAAATCCCTTGGGAGGGATATTATTTACACTTGTTAGACTTGTTAGTCTGTTCCAAGCCAGCTTTCAATGAGCACTTGAAATAGAGGTAGAGTTGATTCATCAGCAAAAAAAGACAGGTTATCAGTTGAAAGTGGCCAAGTAACAAAAGGAATGGTTGGTTACTTTTATTGGAAGATTCACCTTTTATTTTAGGAAGCAGGCAAACATGGTTCACCCTGGGGACTTTGCTGGGTCTGATAAGGGGGAAATGAGATTTCTCATCCTGCAGGGTTTTCTTTTTCTTTTTTTTTTTGTAAATTTTTTTATTATTATTATTAATTTTATAATTATAAATACAATGTAATTTTATAATCCTTGCTCTTTTATGAGCCCAGTGCTGCCCTTGGGTGATAGATTTAGCATTGGGGTAATCCTACAGTGTGTGTGAAGAATTTCCATATATTGAGGGGATTTTCTTTAGTATTAATTGAGTTGTTGGTATTTGCTAATTTCCTAGCAAAAGACATCCTTAGTCAGTTTCAGTCTAGATGTCACAGTTGGTGGAAATGCTTAAGCGGTCTTTTGTTTGATTGCCTGGACTAATAGGTCAGGGATGGTCAAGGTTAGTGAGTAGCATGTATGGCAAATGTGGGATGGAGGTCTTTCCTCTCTCACGCTATAAACCAATTTCAAATTTTGGCTACTGGTAAAAAATATTGATTTTTTTCTTTTCCACAAAAAAATCTGGATTGTGCAATGTTACTTGATTGTCTAGGATTTGCTGCTCCAAGTCAAAATAGACCTTGCTCCTTTAAAGGTATGATGAGATGGAGAACGATTGCTTTGTTGTAATAATTTTGAACATGGATTTTTTGCAGTAGATCCATGATGGACAATAAAATTTTGATCATTGGGGCCTTCCAGAAATGTACTTAGAAATCAAAAAGGTGGTACAGGCATAACTTGCGTAGCATCTCAAATGGGTTGTTGGCCTCTACAGGAGAGACTGTTGCCAGCTGTGCCATGAATAGGTGAGAAAGAGCCCTGGGTTGCTAGGAACATTGATGGGAGCACTGCTCTTCTTCAGAATTCTGTTTCTTTGAGATTTTATGTGTTGTATGGGCTACTATTTCTCCTACGTTGAAACCCACTTATTCATTTGGTGGTCTACGGTTTTTAGCTCTTTGGCAGGATTTGCTGTTTTCTGGGAAGTCTTAATGTCTCTTAACTCCTTTGGCAACCAAATAGACTTCTATGTTTCCCCCTTTCTTCCCCTCTAAAGAAACTAGCCAGTTCCTCTCTCTTTTAAAAGTGCATTGTTTAAGCATTTTGTTCTTTCACTCTTAGAAATCTCTTCCAACAAAGACTTTTTTTTAATCTTTAATTCATCTGGAAAGAATGGTCTCCATTAAAAACATCAACAAATAGGGGGTGAAAACAAATGAGAAAACTAAGCGGAAGTAGAATGTTTTGCAACAACTCCAAACAGATTGGCTTCTGAACTTGCTCTTAAATTATGCATCCTGCTCTGTTACCTCATGCAGTTTTGTGCTAATCTAATGGAGCTTAAAAATAATTGAAGTTGTTACTTGCAAAAGACATCATGTTATTCTACATTGTTATTAATATTACTTAGAAATATAGCAATCAGAATTCTAATGTCACAGATAAGTTGATAAATAGTGTGCAGTTGATGAATTGTTTGTGTAATCCCAACAATTTATAAAGTGATACAGAGCATGACAGACAAATGTATCATTTAATTACACAGAGGTATCTTCAGAGTTGTTTTTCAGGTGAAAGTGCTGTCACCTCTTGCCCACTTCTGCTTTAGAAGCATCTCCCAAACTCAAATCATGCTCTCAGGTTCATTTTAAAGGCTCTTTGATTTGACGTCATGATGGCAATAAGTTTATTCATTTCCCCCACCTCCAAAACAAAGAGTGGAATATTAATATGAGCAGAAATCACAAAAGAAACAGAATATTCCAATGATGTCAGGTTCCCTTCATATGAAATGTTACCAGAGGAGGAGCAGATTGTGACATCAAAAGTGTCTGCCTCCGAGGAATTGAACTGTAGCCCTGGAAGCAAGGCAAAATCATAGCCCTCTACCTCTGCTTTTGAACCAGACCATGAAAATGTCATTATTGTTGCATTAACAGCCAACAGACAGAGAATTCAGAGAAGTGCCAGGTTGCTTGGAGAGACACTATTCATTCAGAAATAAACAGTTTTTCCCAAATAGCCCAGCTTTACCAGTCAAGGCTTACCAGCAGTTTTACTATTTTCAAAATCAAGCAAATGCCTGAAGAAAAGGACAATCAGGAAATCAGTGAACAAGTTACATTTAACAAGCATTTTATGGTATTCTCTTGGACAATACAAAGCTTTAGATCTGGCAAAGCAGTTATGAGTTCTGGTGACGCTATGGTAGACAATTTACAAAGGCTGTCTTATGGAGATGAATAGTTATAACCTCCCATAGAAAGATACAGTCATATTTAGGTATATTCAGAATTAATTTAGTCAAAGGAAGCAAAAAGCCAGTGAAGTTCGTCCTCAACTTCTCTGTCACTGTTTGAAGTCAGTGACAAACAAATTGCTTAGATTATTTCCTGAAATTGTTTGCTGCTACCCCAAATACTTAGCTAAATACTTACAGTACATACAGTAATTGATGTTTCTGTGGTATGGTAGAAAAATATATCTGATTAAAGGAGATTATTAAAGCAATACACTGAGAAACACCCAGGTAGAATTCCTTATGAATCTATGTTGTTCTAGAATAAAAATAAGATGTTGTTGTTAATTGCGAAGTCGTGTCCGACCTATTGTGACCCCATGGACGTTTAAATCAGATCTCAAAATCTAATGGTGTGCAAATGCATACAATGTCAATCTAACCTGAATTTCTCTACCATATTGTCAAGAGGGAAGTTAGTGAGCTTGAAATAACCACTCTGTCAGCTGATCTGTAGCACCTTCCACGTTGCTGAAGTAACATGAGGATTTCCTTCCTTAGAAAGTGCATTATTTCAATCACTTAGCAATTATACGGCCTTTAATTCTAAATTCTGGTTCATTTTCCCCAACTTTCTTTTTAACACATATGTTTTTTCTATAGATTTATACTTTCTTTTGTATTAGGTTTTATAGATTTTTTATCAGCCATGCAAGAAAAATCAGTGCTGACAATGCTCAATAGTACAGTAATATAAATTAATGCATTTCTCTTAGAGCACCACATTTACAACAGTAGCAAGCAATCATAATTCTCATTAACTAATAGTGCATTAAGTCCAAGAATCTACTTCATCATACATGGTCTTAGTTACGAGAAACCTATTATCTCTTTCCACCCTTTTAACTCAAAGGCATAGGAAGACTTAAAGCTAATATTGATCCACTGAGTTCATTTCATGTCTTATCCACTAAGAGGGAACTACATGACTAAGAGATTATACTACCACCACCACCACCACCACCCCATTTAAATCCTAGGGTTAAAGAATAAATTTCAGTAACATGATTTGCTTCATATAATTTTCTCCACAATAGGATGGGACTCCTGCAAAGCAGACCTTACATGAGTTGTTGGAGCATGATTCTTCCCAGAAACATATGAGGATGACTTGACTCTAACACTTACCTAACTTAGACCATATTCATATAGCTTAATAAACAGTGAGTTTATATGTTTATATGTACGCCTTATTTTTAAAATCCCTATAGTTATTTGAAAAACCTGCAAAGAGTTGATTTAATCAATATGGAAGGGGAAAAAAAGATGGCAACCCTAAAAAGCCTTGATCTTAATTGCGGTTCTTATGTTAATTTATATGATGTTTAGGTATTGTAATAGGAAATATTTGTCATATCATAATATACCGACTACATCCTCTCCTCATTTAGTGACTGCAACCTGTTCTTTAAATTGAAAGTAAAACAGTTGCTAAGTGTCATGTGTGAGAAATACTCATTCAGATAAAGTTTTTTCATACAATGCCCTGTGCCTGACTCATTCTCTCCCACTTTTGCCCCATAGTATGGTGGACAGATGTTAACCACCTAGCCCTTCCTGAGCAGCTTTTCTCCCCAGAGCAATACATATTAAACAGAATAACAGAGTTGGAAGGGACCTTGGAGGTCTTCTAGTCCAACCCCCTGCTCAAGCAGAAAACTCTATACCATTTCTGGCAAATGGTTGTCCAATCTCGTCTTTAAAAACCTCCAGTGTTGGAGCACCTACAATGCCTGGAGGCAAGTTGTTCTACTGATGGTAACTGTGAGAGGAATCTTGGAGTACTGGTGGACAATCACCGATTAATTGTTCTAACTGTCAAGAAAACTGGGCCCTATCCAACACAATGAAATTCAATAGTGAGAAAAGTAGGGTTCTACATCTAGGCAAGAAAAACCAAATGCACAGATATTCTATATTCATTTGGTCAGTAGTAGTAGTAACTGCGAGAGGCATCTTGGATTCCTAATGGACAATCACTTGAGCCAGCAGTGTGCTGTAGCTGTCCGAAAAGCTAATAAATTCTTAAGCAGCATCAACAGAGGAATAGAATCAAGATCATGTTAAGTGTTAGCACCACTTTATAATGCCTTGATAAGACCATACTTGGAATACTGCATCCAGTTTTGATCACCACAATATAAAAAGATGTTGAGGCTTTAGAAAGAGTGCAGGGTATAGGGTTTCCTGCTTGAGCAGGTGGTTAGATTAGAAGATCTCCAAGGTCCCTTGTAACTATTGTTTTTCTCTTATTTTGCTATTCCTAAAAAGTGCTAACTTCAGATTAACAAACTCAGTTCTCTGATCTCAATTAGTTTACTACAACCCTCCTGCTGGATGGTGCTCCTGACTGAAGCTGACCAGACTTTAATCTAATGGAGGCTTTGTTGTCAGGAGCATAAAATTATGAGCAATGTGTCATACATACATTGATGGGAAATGAAATTTTAAGTTATAATTATTATGTTGTATTTGCAAACGGTTGCTAAATGAGGAGTAGTTGTAGTATGCATCTCCTAATGTGGTGTAGAATAAAATTTCTGGCACAAACAGGGGGTCTGTGGTATCAGAAAGGTTGGATTAGTTGATTCATAAAAGGGAAGATGGCATAATAAAGGGCCAAGCAAGACCAGGAAGAGCTCTGTAGAACTAAAAAAAAAAAAAAGGCCACGGAGAGCACTAAAAGAGTTTAGTAGCCATATAGCACTCTGGACAGCTCCCCTAAAAGGTCAAACAAAATCCCCCTCAAATCAAATTGAAATACTACTTCAACTGGCAATCCAAGACTGTGGATAAATTACTGATGGGGGATAATTATGCTTTTGCTGAGAGAAACGTCTTCACTTAAAGGGACCTAGATAGTTTCTGTAGCACTTAAAATATTCGTCTAAGGGGTAGATATTTTTGGATGGTGAGGATTTTTTTTTAAATCCCTCTCATCCCTATGTGTCTTCCTCAATCTCAGATCCTCTATCTAGGAGTTTTGAGATTCTGTGCAGGATCTTACCTGTTCCTAGCACTGCACCTTTATGGACAGAGAGCTCTGATGATGTTCCTGGGATTTGTTGGAACCACAATCCTAGCTAGCTTAGGAGTAGCAGTCCCAAGTGTTCCTACCACTACTGGGATCATTTTGACCTTTCCTTTCCACACCCTCTCAAGTTCTATCTTCAAGTCCTGGTATTTCTCCAATTGCTCATACTCCTTCATGATGTTGCTGCCACTTGGCAATGTCACATCTATCACCACTGCTGTCTTCCGGTCCTTGTTTACTTGTCTGGTTGATTGGCCAGTATCTGTCTGTCCATCTGGAATTCTCATAGGATTTAGCCTGTTTTTCTCTGCAACCTTCTGTGGAATTTCCCATCTGAACTTGAGAGGGTCTAGTTCATACATTGTCTACTCTCCAGATGTTCCTGTACACAATGCCAGATGCTTGGTTGTGCCTGCAGCCAGTTTAGTTCCTGCCTGCATTTTACAGCCTGACACTGTGTGTTGAATTGTTTTTGAGGCAGGTTTGTAGTTGGATGTTGATGTTTCCTTCTTGTGGTCTTTAATGATCAGCACTAACCTTCCTTATGTTAGCCAGCCTGAGTGGGAACCTGCTGCAAGCAGCTGGTTCATCTGGGCTGCTAGGCATTTTATTTTATTATTAAATTTATATGCAATCTATCTCAAAATCGAGGTGACTCTGGGTGGCTCAGGCATTCATGCACTGCTCTTAGTTTCTTTAGCTAGTAGATGTCTGGGCCAGGGGCTGTACAGCTCCTCATGTTCTTGACTCGATGTTGGAGGTCTGCTATAGTGATGGTGACTGGTTTCTGTTCCGGCAAGTTGTTGGAGGTCTCCTCTCAGGTCCTGCAGTAACTTTATATGGTATTACAGATCTTCTTTTCCTCCCATATGTTCTTCCAGTACTGTTCAGTTTCTGATGTTGGCGCCTTTTCTGTTATTTTATGGTTGCACTGCAGTTGGGAGTAGACTTTGGATGATCTTTGGAGAATAGGGCACTTACTGTATGTTCTTGGTCTCTGCTGTCCTTAGCCTGATAGCTAGTACTGTGAGCCTTTATACAGCAGTCTTTGGGTGTCAAATTCGTCATATCATGTGATGTGTCACGACATATCATGGCTGGAGCTGGGGTGAGTGTGGCCTCCACATGATGCAACCAGCCCATGAGCCGGCAGTTTCACACCCCTGCTATATGGCTTCAAATGGAGGCCCTTGCATTTTTTTTTTCAGAGCTGAGTCTTATCCTTAACCTCCATACCTCTCTGTGATTTTACCAGCTGGCTAACCTCTTTCAGAGTTGCCTTGATCTTAGCCTGAGTACATCTTGTCTCCTTCCTAGGATCAAGAGAGTGACTGCACAAGATCACCCAGATAGCTTCAAACCTAAGGTAGGAATAGAACTCACAGTCTGCTGGTTTTTAGCTTGGTGCCTTAACCACTACCATAAATTGGTTCCCTTATGACAAACATTAAGTTACCCTAATTAATATATGGCTCCATGAATATAATAGATCACATGCTTAATTTGGGATTTTGTTTAGATAAACAGTTTTACATGGAACACCACTGTTCTTAAGTGATCAATTAAGAAAATTGATCACCTGAAGAATTAACTAACTATTACTAGGAACACCTGCAGAATGACCCAGACCATCAGAATGGCTTAATGAATATGTGTGAAGAATTTCCTACTTCATTTGTAGTAGTTCTAAAGATTTAATATATCTGTGGAATCTGTGGAATGAATATTATCTAATTTTGAAAAACCTACACAAGTTGACAATTGCTTACTAAACTTATGTAAGGTTTGAGTTTATGTAGCTCTTAAGATAGAAAAAAAAATTATTCTGAGAAGCCCATTTATAGAACACCCAAAGATGTCCTTTGCCTATGACATACACACTTCAAGAGATATGAATGGTCACTATTCCTCTGGGTCCAGAAATGATAGCAAGCCACGCTCTTTAGCTTCCTTTTTAAATAGCATTATTATTATTTTCGTATTTATTCATAATGCTTTTATGAATTGTATTTATGTTTGTTTTTTGTCATGTTATAAAAGTTTATTTTGATTGGGCATATTACCATGCCATTGGTGATAGATAAGTGTGAATGATAGACAAAATAACAAATATGAACCTGTTGTAGTAAAGATCTCTGAAGCACAAATTCATGTCTGCTGTAACATCAATATTCAAATATACTACAATAATTTCTGTTTCAGGTAAGTTGCAATGAGAATTACAGAAACAAGTTTGCATGGCAATAGAGTAGAGGCTGTACATGTTGGACAATCAGTACTCCCTGTACTGAAGTTCAGCACACAAAGCTGCATGCATAGCAATTTGCATACAGTGTTTAGGGAATATTAATGACTCTTTTTATTACTTCTGTAGCTTCGATTACACAGTCTCATTTAGTTCAACAAGAGCATGGTGGTTTCCATTTATACAGTGAATTCCCCTTGATAAATTGGTGTAACAACTTTGGTGGTCCATCTTTCCAGTTTGGTTAGCAGAAATACTTTTATCTTTCCGGAAGTCAAAAAGGTCAAACAATTAATGAACTTTTTTTTAAAGGAATATCCAGTCTTTTTCTACCTAGATGCTTGGCTCTGACAACATGAACTTGCTGTGCCAAACACCCATTCTGTTGCCACTGCTTTCCCACTGAGAAACCCATTTTCTAGATAATAAAGTGAGCATTCAAGTGTAGAAAGAAAAGAAAGGGTTGTGTATAAAAAGGCCTTCAACAAAGGTATGGGGATAGTAAGCACCAGCATGTTGTTAAGTCATTTTTACCCTTCTATTTTAGCTCTTACTATTTCATTGAACTGTTTTCAACATAAAAAAAAGAGGAGATGTGATCTGTTTTTACAGCTGTTAAGAACCAGGCATGACATATAATTGTACCAAACAAAATATTTGCATACAAGTTGACTTTTCCAGGATGCTTGTGCTGTGACAGCATGAAGGCAAGAGTTTAATGAGTGTTGCTATACTTTACATAACTTCCAAATGAAAACTTTGTATTTCAACTAATGCATTAATCATTTTAAAATATTGCAAGTAAACACATATGCATATACACACGTACATACTTTATGAATATAGTATCTGCATTCTTCAAATATGAAGTTTCTTTTTATCCTAAGTACATTTAACCCTATATTTTAAGTTTCATGAAACTCCAATTTTGGGGGGCCAGAAACATTTCTCTACCATACTACTTTACAATTTTTTTAAAAAAAAACCTGAAGATAAATCTTAGAAAATCCTACAAAATGAACTGATATAAATCAACATGTAAGTGATAAAAAAATCCCTTTAGTACATTCAGTTTCCTGTTCCTTTCCCTTTCATTCTCCATTCTTTCTCACTTCCCTTTTTCCAGCTAAAAACCATGATACTACCTATTAGATCTTCGAAGTGAGGAAGTAAGATATGATAATCCCTGATTAAAATTAAGTTCATAAAAAGTTGTTTGTGCACTCAGATCTGACATAATCAGAGGCAGGGCCAAAAGCAGCAGGTGGGGGTTTATTACCATATCTGCTCAACGCTCTGAAGGGATGTTATCAAGAGGGAAATGATTCTGTTAGGGGACAAAAATGAGTGTGAGGGAAGGAGATGAAAGCAAAAAAAAGAAGAAGAAGTGATTAGACCATTCAAAGACCTAATAATGAATCAGAAAGGAGACTGATAAATATCAGCCCAGAAAAAGGTCATCTTGAATTCAAGATTTAGGTATGCGCCTATTCATATGTAACTATAACAAAGGAATGACTGTGAATCTCAAATTATGATTGATTTGATTGTTTCTCATGGAAGACTAAGGAATTACCAAAAGATACAGGGATGATGAAGGATTTTGAATATGCAGAGATCGTAATTTATTGGCACTGGTAATAGATCTTGTGAAAAATGGATATGGAAAACAAGTAACAAGGTAAATTGAATAGAGTGAAAATGCAACTTCTGCAAGAAGAGAAAGTGGGAGTTTCATATAAAAATAGATTAATTTTCTAACCCATTCTGAAAAGTAATGGAAAACAGACTTAAGGAAAAATGATGTAGAAGCTTCCATCATGCCCTCATGTGTTTTGGAGAAGAAGCTGATTCCCTCTTCTCTGATGACGGCCTATCATCTTACCCTAGTCCTTTTATTTATTAGGCTAGACATACTCAGTTCCTGAAACTGTTCAATATATAATTAGCCTCCAGTCTCCTAATCATCTTTGTTATTCTTCTCTGCAGTCTTTCTAGAGTCTCAACATCTGTTTTGTATCATGGTTATAAAAACTGGATGCAGTATACCATGGGTGTCACGTGACATGTTGCGATGTATCTCAACTTTTTTCACATTGCTGGAGCTGAGGGGTGTGTGGCTTCTGCATGATGCAACCGGCTCATGGGCCGGCAGTGACACCCCTGCAATATACCAATGCAGTATAAAATGGTATTAGCACTTCACGTGATCTTGATATGATCCCTCTGTTATTGGGACTGCACCAACTACTTTGGCTTTTTTGGAGCTGAAGCACAGTGCTGATTCATATTTAAGTAGTGGTCCACTAGGACAGTGGTTCTTAACCTGGGGGCGATATGGGGGTGATGGAGCGAGAAGTTTTGGGGACAATTTGGGACTTTTTTGTACAGTGAATCACTGTATATCTGTCGTACAAAAACATCAGATCACTCACTATTAGTGGATTGAATTGTGTTTTCAAATGTTCCTCCAGCTAGCTTCAGTACAGAACGCCGTACATATGTGAATATGCATTGCTTATCTTCATGCGTGTTGCACAGCAGCCTCTACCCATACAGTGGCGCACCATTGGCCAGAATGGGCAGTGATGGAGGGGGAAGTACTTCTTTCGAAACATCGCATGCTGAGTAGCTGTTCCCTGTGATGTCAGCTGTAATGTCAACGTAACTGTTGAATTTAGGTGTATCAACGTCCACGTGTGTTTTTCTAGTGTTCCAATGCAGTCGAAAATTTAATTTGCAGGTAGTGCCTTTCATTTCGAGGACCTCTCAACATGGCCGAGAGGAAGAAGTTGTATTTGCTTGCATTGGATTTCATGTTCCAGTCTGAGTTTTCGACTTCGTTTTAGAATTTTTGTTGTGCTCTGTAAAACATTTTGTGTGTCTCTTTGTATTGTACTTTTTTAGCATGCACTCCAGTTTGATATTATATTTTCTTTGTGTCTTTTTAATCCTTTTTACAGTGTGCGTGACTATATATATTTTCCTCGAATCTTAATTTAGTTTCAGGGTTTTCGTCTTGAAATTCTTAGTTCCTGCATTGCGTTTTTTTCCTTATGCCCTTTTTATATTTCTTTTTGCATCTTAAATTTCACTTGTAATTCAATCATTAAATGTTACTGTTTTTCTTTTCGGGCATTTCACTTTCTTGCAATTGAATTTTGTTTTCGGTGGTCATTACATTTAAGTGTCTTGAATAAATAAGATAATAATGAAATACATGTATCACAAAGTTTGGGAATAAAGTGACGGGTGGCACTAAAATTTTTCACACAGCTGTGGGATATAGGAAAAAGACTGGAAATAAATTATTTGCATCAATATGTCCAGATGACAATTTTGAAGAAAACAAAAAAAGTGCTTGCATAAATTGAAGAATTATTTCCTATGTTGTGATTGAGGGGTTATGTTGGGGGAGTGGGGCGATGACAAATTCCTCATTGGCTCAAGGGGGCGATTCATTCAAAAAGGTTAAGAACTACTGCACTAGGACACTAGATCCCTCTCACAGTTATTGCTGTCGAGGCAGGTACTATCTATTCTACACCTATGTATTTGGGGTTTTTTGTCTAAGTGTAAGACCTTACTTTTATCATCACTGAATTGCATTTTGTTGGATAAAGCCCAGTGATCAAGTCTGTTAGGGTACTTCTGGATCTTGAGCCTATCTTCTAAGTAGTTGGCTATGCCCTCAGCTTCATACCATTTACAAATTTGATAAGTTCTCTTCTATTCCCCTTTCTATCCCATCATTTAAATTGTTTATGAAGATGTTGAAGAGTAGCTGGCCTAAAAGAGAACCTTGGGGTACCCGGCTGCTTACTTCCCTCCCTGTAGATATAATTCCATTAAGGACTACACACTGTGCACTTGGTCAGGCAGCTACGTTTTTATTTAATTATGTTAAATTTAATTATGTTAAAAGAAGGCCTTTAAAAGTATGGAGTTATATTAGAATATATGAAAAAAGAGAAAATGTAATGCTTGTTAAGAACTGATAATAATGATAAAATGAATAGAATTAAATTATAGAATATTCTATATTTATATACTATATTTATACTCCATATAAAGATAAAGTTTAAGTTGGTTGAATGTGAGATGAGTAGTTTGCAGTGGAATCACAGCATGTATGAGAATAAATGGAGTGTTTAATGAATGGTTCAAGACTAAGTAGGAGGTAAGATAAAGATGTTTGATGACCTCTTACATTTTTAATTATATATAAATGTGTAAGGCATCTGATGGTAAGATTGGAAATGTATTGATTGGGAAATATGTTTATGCATGTGTGCAAATGATATGCTGTGTTATAATTTGCAGTGAATATTAAATAGATTATTTAATGAAAGGGGAAAAATGGCTCTGAAAATTATTCCATCAAAGATTAAGGTAGCTGTGAGAGAAAAAAAGAATGTATCGTTGAGTAAAAACTAGAGCAAATAATAAATATTATCATATACAAACATAGGTGGAGAGATAGTAGAGATAGTACTTACTGTTGTGAGGAAGGAATATTTAACAAAGGAGTGAAAATGGTTTTGTAGAAAAATATAGTCCTGCCCTCTTTGTGATAGGGAAGTGAGAATTTAATATGTCAGGAAAACGTCTAGAATAGGGGTAGGCAACCTTGGGTCTTTTATGACTCGTGGACTTCAACTCCAGGAATTCCTGAGCCAGCATGGCTGGCTCAGGAATTCTGGGAATTGAAGTCCACGAGTCATAAAAGACCCAAGGTTGCCTACCCCTGGTCTAGAGTAAATTGGATGCAGTGGGAATGGGGTATAATAATGTTAAATCATGACCAACACTTCCAGCATTAAATCATCATCTAAACTATGATGGAGTATGGCAGGGGTTTCTCAGGAAGGAAGGGGTGCATTCCAGAGGAATAAGGGGCAATTCAGATACCAGCTATCTCCTGTTTACAACTCACTCCTTTTAGCACTGCCAAGAAGGTTCCACACTGTTGGTGCTCTGATTCAGGTGACTCTGAGGATAAAGATAAACTCTCCCAAGTGGCCTCAACAACACTCAGAGAGCTAATGACCGACTCTCACAGTGCTAGCAACCAGATGACTGCAAAGAATAAAAATATTTCCATTCCCCACCAGTCAGTCAGAACTGAAGAAGCTTCTTAGAGAAGCAAAATGCTTTCATGGAAAAAAACCAAAGTCCCGTTTTCTTTTGGAAAGAGCGCTTTTAAGACAACTATGACATGGATGATTGAGAATCTCTATAGACATATCAAGGAGTAATTCATAATCACAATGATAATCATCTCCTAGTACAAGCAAACACATTGAATGCAGAATATTTCCAGGACACTCCATTAACATTATATCAACCAACTTTGCACAAAGAACTTTCAAAAGTAAAGTCTAATTAGAAATATTTAAAATTTTATTTATCAAAAAGCTCCATTCTAAAATAGGTAAAGGTAAAGGTAAAAGTATCCCCTGTCCGGTTGTGTCTGTCTCTAGGGGCTGGTACTCATCTCTGTTTCCTAGCTGAAGAAGCAATGTCTATAGATAGATAGATAAATATACATACATCAAACAGATACATATACAATATATACATATTCACAATTCTTACAAATCAAGATGTTCATTAATTTCTCATAATTGTACTCTTTACCTTGAATACTATAATTCCCTCAATGGTCCAACATTATCGTGAGCTATTGACTTCAACCTCCTCATAATACACATATTCTAACTTGCATTTAAATAATTACTACTAACATTAGTATTTGAAACAATATCAAGGATAATGTGTACGTAGTACATATGTTTAAACTATCTAAGTATTTTATGCAAATACAGTAAATGCTTCATGAGAGACTTGTTAGTGATATTATATGTTTCTGTATCATGACATCCCCAATAGATGGCAATGTGGAGACTTATTCTGTTATTTAAAATGTCTCCATTTTTTAAAAAATTAATTTTGTATTTAAGTAGCAAACACCTACCGGTAGCTAATTTAGAACCATCTCATCAGCCAATTATGCTGAGGACCTGCTGCTCAAGGTTTACAATGATTGAATTGGGGGTTTTGTGTTTTTCCATAGTATTTACCATCCACTTGAAACATTTAAGAATTTGAAATTGATTGCAGATAGATGTCATCCAACTTCCCCCCCCCTCATTTCTCCTAATGAGCAGAAGCCGTGTGGATTCTTAACTATGGTTAGAGAGAGGGACCAATACAATATTCTCCAATATCCAGGAACATGGCTTAGGACTAACTTTCCTGACTGTTGAACTATTAACCAGTGGAACAACTTGCCTCCAGAAGTTGTAGGTGCTCCATCACTGTTTGCAAGTTTGCAAGAAAAGATTGACAACCATTTGTCTGAAAAATCTCCTGCGTGAGCAGAGGATTGGACCAGAAGATCTCCAAGGTACCTTCCAACTCTATTATTCTGTTACTTTACTCTTAGCATCCTGAATTTAGCCCATATACACTTCACATCATATTGCTTAACTACTTTTTAGATATAGATAAATGTGTACCTGGACATGTAACATCTTTATCTATAAAACATAATATAAAAGCAGATAGCAACTGCTTTGCTGCCTGGTTGAAATATTTTTAAATGTAGACATTGTTAAACAGATGCCTAACCAATCATATAAGGTAGACCAGACTAAGAAACGGGTGCTGTGTACCGTATGTCTAGAGAACTACTTTCATTAAAACAGCTATAATAGTAGAATCTTGCAAGCAGACGTGTGCTTCCTCCCTCTCTTTATCTTTATGTGAATTATGGAATTATGTCAGTCTGATCATTAACTGGCAGCAACAATGGTTAATGGAAGGAAAGCTGCAAATTATATTTCATCATTATCTGAAGACAAGAATTCACATATTTCTACCATGAGCTCTGCCAATGTTTCCTTTATAAAAGCCAAGGTTCGAATCTCAGAAGGGTATGGCTGGCTGATGAGAGCTAAGTAGCTCAAAATAGCTATATATATATATCCTTAATTACACTAAAAATGCGAACCCCAGGTATACTTATATTCAAGAAGATAATCGAACACCAGGATAAAATACAAACAAAACTGTTTTAATACACTTAGCTTTCGTCAGCTAACTGCCAACATTGTCAGAGTAAAATGCCGGTGTTTTGGGAGCTTGCTTATAAAGCCAGCCATTTTTTCGCTCTGCTCATGGAGCGAGTTACCGGTCTGCCCCCCCCAATTGGCCATATTGTTTCTAGCTGTCCCACATCAGTCTGTGTGTTCTTAGACTCAGGGATCATTTCCTCCCTTATGGTTGCTCTCCTTGTCTGCCTGGTTCGTGTCCAAGTGCCTGTTGCTGTGGGTTGGTTCCTGAATGCCTCCTGTCCTACGGTCACCCCTCCTTTTGGCTATGCCCTGGCTCCCTTCCTTGGTTCTTGCACAGGATGCACTGGCAATTCCTTCCTTTCGGCAGTTGTAGTTCTTTGTCGCATGGGACAGCCGTTCCGATCCTGCATGGCCGGCACTTGTTGCCTTCGTTGCAAGTTGTTACATTATTCCTCCCACTCCCTTAAAGCCTGATAAGCAGGCAGTAGGTCTATGTGGTGATTGATCGAGTGTCCGTCAGATAGACAGGCCTCCTTAAGTAGTTGGCCGCCCTTGGTGGTATCCTGGGCAATGGTCTCTGCCCCCGCAAGGTCGAACGTATGGTTGCATCTGGCCATATGTGCCCATACTTGTGAATGTTGTTCCTGCCATCTGATGGCCAGCTTATGCGCATGAATCCTGGTCCTGAGCCATTTAGTCGTCTCCCCAATGTAATTGCAGTGGCAGTTCTCACATTTATTCTATACACCATCTTTTTTCGTTGGGGAGAGGGTCTTTGGGGTGCATTACCTTAGCACACGCAGGATTTGGTCTGGTTTATGGGAAATGCAACCATAAGGGAGGAAATGATCCCTGAGTTTAAGAACACACGGACTGATGCAGGACAGCTAGAAACAATATGGCCAATTGGGGGGGCAGACCGGTAACTCACTCCATGAGCAGAGCACAAAAACAGCCAGCTTTATAAGCAACCTCCTAAAACACCGGCATTTTACTCTGACAACGTTGGCAGTTAGCCGATGAAAGCTAGGTGTATTAAAACAGTTTTGTTTGGTATTTTATTCTGGTATTCGATTATCTTCTTGAATATATATGTGTGTGTGTGTGTGTGTGTGTGTGTGTGTGTGTGTGTGTGTGTGTGTGTGCTGTTGTTAATTGCGAAGTCGTGTCCGACCCATCGCGATCCCATGGACAACGTTCCTCCAGGCCTTCCTGTCCTCCACCATCTTCTGGAGTCCATTTAAGCTCACGCCTATTGCTTCAGTGACTCCATCCAGCCACCTCATTCTCTGTCATCCCCTTCTTCTATTGCCCTCAATCTTTCCCAGCATTAGGCCCTCCTCCAGTGAGTAATATATAAAAAACTCATGTGAAACTCATACAAATAAAGAGATAGTACTAAACTTCTGAGATATATATGTCACACCTTGCTGAATTCAGAATATAAGCTTTTGGTCAGCCTGATTAAGACAGTTTTTAAATTCTTACTTAAATTGCATATTGGTGCTTTGAATTTTTACATGGCAGTAGTTTTATATACTCCAGCTGCATGGAAATGTCCCAGTGTTTCTATTGTAGGCCTTTATCAGTATAGAACCAATGTTATGGACATATTATAGAAGAGAAATAATTTGTGAGAATGGTTGTGACAATTACTAATTCTTATAATGTTTGATGCACATTATTCTCCCTTCTTGCATGTGCCAACATAACAGGAGCCTTTTTTTCCATTCTTGTTTGGATAGGAAGATGTTCCCAACAAAGCGATCCATTGTGTACTATTTCACAGCTTGACAGCCCAAAAAGATACCATCAATAGAAAACTAAGCTACAAATTGAGAACACAATTTATTATTGTCCTGCAGAAATAACTAGGATGTGAGGAGGGAACTGAAATTTTGATCAATGCACAAAATAATTATTTTTAAAAGAGCCTAAAATATAAGGATCACTTCTTATTATGTACACATATTTATTTAATCACATTTATTTTTCTAGTCATTCAGATTATTCAAGGTTTTGATTTTTTTTAATTCTCCAGATATTTTTTTTAATTGTAAACATAGGAGGTGTAAATGCATGCTAAAAACAGAATTAATTCTCTAGAAAACCTCCACAAAAAGTTATGAACCTTAGAATAATTTAGAATATCATGTTTAATTGCTTAACAACTGGTTGCTTAACAATGGTTCAAAGTTACAATGGACCCCCCCAAAAAGGTACTTAGGACCCTGTATTCCCAAAACCCATCTTCCACAGTCAGCTGATCATATTTTGGGCACTTGGCAATTGGATCACATTTATGACTGGTTCCAGCATCCTGTGGTCATATGGTCACAATTTGTAATGTTTTTTTCTGGCATCTGATTTTTTTTCTTGTTTCCAGTTTTGCTTAATAACCATGTGATTCCCTAATGACTGGAATGACTTGCTTTATGACCATCATAAAAATGGTCTTAAAATTGAGTCAGTTCATGTGGTCAGGCTTAATAACAGCAATAACTAGATTTACTTTAACAGGCTGAAATTTAACAAAATTCCAGCCTGAGGCTGCTAAGTGAGGACCATCTTACCATGTAATACAATGCATGTCAGCAGACCGGTGCTTACAGATACTTTTAGTCTGATTCTTAATTTTTGTAATGTTATTTTTACTAAAAAGTGAATAGGGGAGAGCAAGAGTGTCCACAGGATATGGTAGAACATTAAGATGACAGCCCACTTGATGCCCATAAAACAAGAAATGGTGCTTTCATCACAGCCACCATCTTGACACCTTCGTATCAGTGAGATGGGTGGCATTTAAATCAAATGAATAAATAAGTAAAATATCCTATGAAGATCCCTGAATGAGAAGTCACCAAGCTATAAAATACTTGCAATTGTCATCATTTCTAGAAGTAACTTTGAATATATTTAGAAAATTTTAAAAATGATGGGTGGCTTTGCTTAGAAAAATGCACATGTCCGGAAAAGATAAAGTGAAATTTGTAGCTTTAACACTTCTCTTCTAATTTTTAGAGAAATAAAAAATGGGTCATTATCTGAACCTGTTACCTGGCACATATTCATTCACTGACAGGAAACTTAAATCTTTCCCAGGGGTGCAGTTTAAACACAAAGTCCTGAGCTCCTATTCAAATTGCTGAACTCTCAGTTGTATGGCAGACACAGAGAAAATTGGCTACATTAAAGAAAATGAGAACATAAAAGGGGAATAGAGCTCAGAGTGATGTTAGCCATCATTCCCCAAAAGTGTTCTGATAGATAACAAATTTAATGAGGAATTCAACTGATTGAATGGCTGCTCATGTCACTTCAGAAAGGTTATCACACTACTCAGTGCTGCCTCAGCATTCTCCATCTATTTAACTGGAGATTGCAATATTATACAATATTTACAACAACCCCAAAACCTAGAATGTGCATCGAAGAGTTACAAAGCATTTCACAATCACTTATCTGGTTTTCTGCTTCAGAGTAGTTCAACCCACAAATCAGCTTCAGTTGGGTGATTTGATCAAAGCATTTCTTTGAAGCTTTTGTGCAGTATTGTAACTGTTCCTAGCACTATACTCATCTGGACAGAGTTCTGACATTGTTCCTGGGATCTGGGCAGAGAATTTTGATGATACACATGTCTCTCTCTCACACACAAATAACACAAGGACAAAGTGGTTGCAGGTTTTGAGAACAGACCACAGCAATCTCTTAGCACAGGAACCAGTCACTGTCACAGTATCAGGCATCCAGAGTGGATCAAGAACATGAAGAACTGGGACAGCATTTTGCCACAGTTCCAAGTAAAGCCACCTTTGCAATGGTGTCAGTGGTGTTCATGTGGAGATCTAGTTGTTTGGGGATTATAGCCAAGGTGTCTATTTACTATTGGCATTATCCTTGTTTTTTTTTTTTTGCCAGAGTCATTCTATTTGGAGGTCTCCAGGTACTGCAACATCATCTACCCAGGCAATTTTTATCTTTCTTACTAACCATATTTAGGTCTGGAGTGTTACCATGTTTCCCTGAAAATAAGACCCAGTCTTATATTTTTTTATGCCCCAAACGACGCACTAGATCTTATTTTAGGGAGATGTCTTACCCTTTACCTTAGGACCACCGCCTGTTGTGCTGCTGCATGAGTTCTTCTGGGGCCGCATGCCATGTGGCACATTATGCTGGTGCCAGCACTTGTGGCACGAGACTGCAAGGCTTGGGCCAATTGCACCAGTGCCACCACTTGCAACGAAGGCCATGCAGTTCATCACATCACTTGTGTCAGTGTAGCAAGCAGTGCAATGAGCCATGTGGCCTCTTGCCGTGAGCATGGCACTGGCACAATTGGTGTGACGAGCCATGAGGCCTTGTGCCACGAGCGCCAGCAGCAACGTGATCGATGTGACGAGCCATGCAGCCTCCTTCCATGAGTGCCAGCACTGGCATGATGTGCCATGTGGCGTGTAGCCACAAGTGGCCACAGAAGAACTCGGCCAGCTGCACAACAGGTGTCAGAGTATGGGAGGCCTGGCTGCAGTGGTCCTAAGGTTAAGAGGGTGAGGTGCACGTGGGGCAGCTCCATCCTCCCACCCTCACCCTAGCTTGATTTTTATGTGTTTGCCTCACCCCAAAACTAGGGCTTATTTTGGGGGTAGGGTTTATATTAGGCGTGCACATAAAAAATCAAGCTAGGGCATATTTTTGGGATAGGTCTTATTTTCAGGGAAACATGGTATGTGCCAGCTGTTTTTCAGTTTGACTTCTAAAATCCCAGAGTGATGGCTTCTTCATTTTCTAGTACGTTGTCTATTTTGTTGTTCCTCCTGTTCTTGCTTGCAGGCAAATTGTATTTCTTGCAGATATTCAAATGTGCTATTGTTACTACTTCATCATGCCATTGCTTGTAATCAATCTGTGCAATCTTCTTTCAAAAGCTAAATAATTGGTCCATTGTTGTTGTTTTGTATATATACATTTTAAAGTCATTTTGGAATTGTATGTAATACTAAAAGTAGTTACTTCACTAGTTTACAGAGGCTTTAAATTCAGATTCAGATTTTTTAAAAAAAATATTAATTATGTCAAGCATTTTCAAACAAATGTACTAAAATAATAAAAGCAGAAATACATACCACTCAAAAGAGAAAAAAAATCAACACACCAAATGAAAACAAAAAACAAAAAAGTCTGTAATTTAGCTTTAATTACCAAACCTAAGATTCTTTTCCAATGGAAGAGATAATGAAACATTTTCCCACTGACAGAATATATAATTTTCTTGAAAATGGCTAGATCTAAAATCCAGCCCTTTATAACTGGAGCAGTTTCCTGTCTCCTGACAATTATTATTTTTTGTTATTCCTAGAGCACAAAAAACCCCATCTTTGTCAGAACATGTTAAGTTCCAAATAGTAAGTACATAATTTATTGCAATATGCATGTCTTTAAAAACTAAAGTTTTCCAAATAATTCTGTCAATATATCGTATGCCATTACTCTAAAAGAAGTATAAAGAAAAAAGCTTTCTAATATTCTGATATTAAACTTTAGGTAACTATGACAGATAACACTGTAGGCCTATCCCACTTCTGCTTTTTATCTAAATTTGCTCTCAGCTTAAATCAATGCACTCTGTTGCATTGCAATTTGTGATTATCCCCAGGCCAGCTGTTGATTTATATTTCTCCTAGAGACAGGAAGTGTCAGTACCCTCCCATGATTTTCTTGGACAAGTTGCATTACTTTTGTAAAAAAAAAAAAAAAAGTGGGATGGGTTTTAATTAATATCTCTTTCCTTCCTTAATGTCATGCTAGGCTGGCATTACTAGGTCATTAGATTTTCCAGAACTTATCACTTCATGAGGTAATGCCATCTTGTATAAATTCATGTTTGGTTGGAAGAATTGCTATGGAACTTAAGAAAACTTAATTCAGAGCAATTGTGGATAGAATTCTTTATACTTAGTACTATCGGTTTGAATCTGCACATCCAATGTGAAGGAAGTATTCTGGAGGGTCATCAATTGATCTTTTCTGTACTAGAATTCCTCACACATTTGCAGACCATTAGCAAAACACTTCATTTCACTTATCTTCAAAATTGTCCCTTTCGTATCTGAGCATCCTTTTATTCCATTCCATTCTTCTTATCATTGGTCATTTCAGCTCTAGCAACTTTTCTAGAGTCATCTAATCATTGCTGGTCCAAAATAATAGTAATGAACAAAGGCTTTATATTGCTTCAGTTGTGGCTGAGTAACAATCCAAAGATGTTCTAAGTTATTGCTGAAAAATGGCCTATGTCTTTCTCCTCACCATCTTGATTCTCTATATGCAAACGTTTTTTCTTCAGAAATCTAATAAATAAATAAATAAATAAATAATATATAGTCTTTCTGGCTTGGTGGCCCAGAAGGAAACGGAGCAGCGGGGAAATATGCACGAGCATGGCCCCGCACGTGCATACGCAAATGGCCATGCGCAAACGGGCTGCTGATGCCAACATGATGCTGGCAGCAGTACTAGCGTCCCCACATATGCACAAATGGGGCTGCTAGTGCCCATGCAGTAGTGCTATCATGAGTGGGGAGGGGCTCGCCAGCAATTCCCAGGGCCCCGTGGCCAACAGGCTACAGCCCAGTACCAGGCTGTGAACCATAGGTTGGGGACCCCGGTCTAGTAAATATTTGAGAACTCATTTGCTCTCACTATGAATTAAAAAAATATGTGTGAGAAATGAGTACGAAACCATTATGTGTATGTAATGTTTAGTTTTGGATAATCTGTGTGTCAGATCTGCCATTTTCAGCTTGCCGCCTTGCCGGCATCCTGCCATCAAGGACCAAGCGGGGGAAGGGTAGTTGAACAAATGGGTAATAAATGACATGTGTGCATGGGAAATAGGGAGGGGGGAATGACAGCTTGACGAAGAACAATGCAGCTTGGAATCAGGTTATACCAGTACTCAAGGCCCTGCACCCTGAGAAAGAATGTGGATTAACCCAAACATCTCAGCATTCTCAAAATACCTAGGCAAATCTTCATTGGCTGGAGATGAACTGGTCATGGAGGGAGGGCTGGGATGACGGAAAACCTTTTGTAGCATTTTGCATGGGAACCTTAGTTCTAGCCTGACTTTACTGCAGCCAGCATCTTTTAGTAAAATAACTTATTTCAACCAAATGGAGTTGAGGGTCTTTCTTTCCTAAGGGATCAGACTAGGGCAGGTCTGACACTGTGTCTGGTGAAATGGGTGTTTTAGATATAGGTATTTTGGGGTGAAGTGGGAAAAAAAACCTAAGAATATTGGCAACAGAGGTGACAGCAAATGGACAATCTAAATGACTATTTGAGATCAAGAAGGTTGGAGGAGAAAGAGAAGTAGAGAAAGGAGGCCAATGGAAAATTGCCAGACAAGTCAGTATATAGATCATGTGGAGGAGTGGAGACGGAGTCCTACTTGGTTATAAGACTCCTGTTGGAGTTTTTTTTTATATAAAACCCAGAAGAACCAAAGTTTTTGTTCTACAAAAAGTTTTGTTCTACAAAACATTTAAATTGATTTTATAGGACTTACAAAACACTAGATTTTTTTTCTGGATTCAAAACAAAACACTTTTCTTGTTCATATAACTTTGTATGCACAAATAATTGTAAAACATTGTGTGAACTGTATGTGGCAGGTATCAAGGTTCCGATGCACAAGACCAAATAAATCAGAATTCCAAAGCTTGAGATTTCCTCAAAGAACATGTCTGTTGGTTACAGCATGGTCAAAAGTGAAACAAAGTCTGAAGTTCCCTTCAAAGAGAAATAATATTACAAAGTTAAAGTTCCCGCCTCAATATTATGCAATCAGCTACATTCTCCAATAGGAGAGTTTGGCGGGCTTTCTAACTAAATGCTCATGCTCCAGTCTAACTGACAGAAATGACCTTGGTTCCCACTGGACAGTAAAATATTTAGACTAGTAGAAATCTTCTGCACCCCCTCCCATTCTTGTGGCAACCTAGAACGAGAAAATGGTTACAGCCAGCCATAGAGTTGACAGTGGGTCACATGTTGCTCAGGCTGTTTTATCCTATTTCATGGCTCTAGTATGAGTTTACACTATATGTCAGGTAGCTATAGTGCAGGCTAGAATCCAGGAAACTAAGAGTTCTAGTCCTGCCTTAGGGATGAAAACCTGGCTGGATAATTTGGGGCCAGTCATTGCCTCTCAGCCCAATTCATCTCACAGGGCTGTTAATGTGGAAAAATAAGAGAGGAAGGAGTATTAGTATGTTCACCACCTTGAGTCACTTATTAACTAATAAAGGCAGAATCAAAATCGAATAAATGAAGATAAAATAGAAAGATTTCATGACAGACCAGCAATAGAATTAACAATAGATAGAATGTATTACTTATTATTAAAAAGCAATAAAATAATTATAGACAGTTTATTAGCCTTTCAACTCACTAACGCCATGTCAAACAAAGAAACAAGAAAAGAAAGCAATTTTGAAAAAAAAAACACAACAATTTGCTTACCGGTGATGGTGAGTGGTTATTTATAACACTGCATGATTAAACATGTTTATTTCAATAACACATTTCATTTATTTCACTGTGCTTACTTTTCATGAGAGTGATTCACCTGTACAAGCCACATCCTAAGTATTTCCCAGAGGGGAGGCTGACTAAGCAGGGCAAAAGTGCCGCTCCTCCTCTGGTTCTAGGTAACCTCCGACCCAGCTACCAGAGATGCTATCCAGTCCAGAAGAACAAAAGCCCAGAGAGCGGGCTGGGGTAGCGGAATTCGGGCTTTCACTCTCTTCCCCACGACTACCAGGCGAACTGGAGGCGAGAGGCTGCGCCCTCGACTCCTTGGCCGCCTTTGCTCGGCCGTCCTCCTCTCAAATAAATGCGGCTGCCTCGCTCCGCCCGTGCTCCCAACGTGCGCGCTCAGCCTCACGGGCGCGTGTAGGTAGGCAGATTCCCCCTCAAGGCAGGTAGGGGAGGAGGAGGCCCCCGAGAGTTTACGAGGAGGTGGAACGGAGGCAAGGAGCGGGGCGGAGGAAAGGCGGGAGTCTTGCTGGGCAATCGGTGGGGTGGGATGGGGTGGAGGGGGGTTGCCCGTCTCCTCCGCATAGGCTGAGCAGTCCAAATCCCTTTCGGCTGTGCGGCGTGGCCGGAGCGCAGCAGCTTTTGCAGCCGGGCAGCAACAGCGCGCCGAGAGAAGGCGAAGCCGCCCCTGCCTATCACGAGCCTTTCCCTCGCTGCTGGTTGCCGCCTCCGCCGCGGCCGCCTGCCTCAGCTCACCTCGCCTCGCCTCGCCTCGCCTGCTCTCCCTCCATCCCTCCCTCCCTCCCTCCCTGCCTGCCTGCCCAGGCGTCAGTGGCACAGGACGGCCAGGGCCGCTCAAAGGTCTGGTGGACGGCAACCGCAGAACCAGACCCGACCTCTTCTTCCTTCTGCCAAGAGCGCGGCCGGAGTCCTGGGTGAGTAGCGCTCAGGGGAAGAATTTGGCCTCCTCCACCCCGCTAGAAAGGAACGGGGGACGGCAGAGTCAGGTCGGGCAGATTTGGAAAGCTGGGTTCCTGGTTCAGGAAGAAATGTTACGGGGTGTGGGAGTGGGAGGAAAAAAACAGGTCGGGCTTCCCCGCTTCGGTCTTCACTTCTCCCAACTCAAGTCGCCCCAGCCCCATCAGCAGGTGTCTGATCTTGCGAAGTTGGCCCGAGCATCTTCTGCACTTTTTGGTCTTTTTTGGGTAGAATGGGAAGCAGGCGGTTTGTGGTCAAAGTGGAAAGCGGTACAGAGGCGTCCCTGCCGCCTTTATAGTACTCCCTTTCGCTCCTTTCTTTCCATTCTTCTCCAGGCTTGAGAGGGAGTCATGACAGCTGAAAAGGCTATCCCTACAATTAATGGCAAACCCGAAGATGCTCAGGATCCTGAAGCCTCCAGCACCAATTTGGTCCACAGCAACGACAAGAAGGTGCACGAAAGAGGCCATTGGAACAATAAAATTGAATTTATACTATCTGTGGCAGGGGAAATTATTGGGTTGGGGAACGTGTGGCGATTCCCATATCTCTGCTACAAAAATGGAGGAGGTAAGATGGCATCCTGTCCAAGTGCACAGCTTGCATGTGCTTTGCCCACCTGCTAAAAGACTGAATTTGCTTAATGTGAGAGAAAGGAGGGCTTATCATGGTAGGTTAATATTTAGGCAACAGGAGGCTACCAAGCAATGGAATGGAATTTAAGAGAGTTAAAAAAAAATATACAAATGGGGAAAAAAAGGGCAGGTTGATCAAAGTAGAGGTGGATAGGCTTACTGTAGTTGTACTTATGCTTTTGTGAACCTTTGAAAGTGGATGATTAGTATTTTACTACACAGAAGGATGATCAATTTTTAAGTAAAATATTTTCCTCTTGTCGTTGGAGATGAAAGTTAGAAAAGAATTTGTTCTAGTAAAAGAGTAAGCCTTCCATCAGCTTGTAATTAATCCCATATAGCAGCTTCATCAACTGCATGTTGAACAAGGACCATATGTAAAAAAATGAAAAGTGTATATGTGTCAATCATGTTTCCATAATATACATTTTTATAAACATGACAAGAATAAATCTAATAAAATAAAATCTTTAAACATTTTCAAAACAAACTTAGATTTTTTTAAACAGGCAACTTTAGCTCAAATTAGCATTTATTTTTGCACTTGAAATTTTATTTTATTTAAGTTATAGCTACAGGTGAATATAGAGTTTGCTTGATGTGACACTCACAGTGCAATCCTAAGAGTTCGCTTTAGAACCCAAACCCTAATAGGTCCTTATAGGAAATCTGTTCTGGATAGCAAAATTTATTCTTATCTTCTTTCAATAAATCCCAAATTTAGAATGATCAATAGAACAGCTAGATTTTATGGTAAGCAAAGGTAGACTTCCAGAAAGCAAAGAGTTGCTCCTAAAGCCATTTCAGAGTTTCAAGCTTTAGACAATTGAAAAAGATTTTCCTTCAAGTATTTTAAAAAAGAAAAATCCCACACAGGGGAGAAAAACAGAAAACTTGTTCTGTGATAAGCATTTCTATTTTTCAGTCAGGTGAGAACTTTAGCACAGTTATCCTTCTAGTTAAAATGCTTTTAAGAGGAATGGAGAAGAAATGTATCAAGTTGATGACATCCAAGCAAAAATTACAAAGCTTCAAACTGTTCTTTCTCTAAATAAATAAAATCCCTATGTTTGCCTCTCTCACCTTAACATTCTACAGGTTAATTTCATAGGATCTTTTAAAATAATAAGCTATTTTATACCAACTCACAGACTTGAAACACTTCTCTTGCACAAAATTCATCTGTCTGAAATGGTTTCAGATTTAGATTTAAAAGAAGACCTGCCAATTGCATTCAATTTAGAGGAAATGGTTGTTATTCATTTTCTCTTGCAAATTAATAAGAGGCTTATGAACACGTAGATTGGTTTTGGACCCAAAGCAAAACAGGTTGTATTAAAAGCTTTCTGAAGAGTTTAAAAAAGAAGTTTTCTTTACCAAGGGCTAGTGTTAGTAACATTAATTTTCTTAGTTTTCCTTCACAATAAATTAGTCTTCTTTAAATTCAGGTACTTAGATTTTTCCTGGATTATTAGATATAACAGTATGCAGAGCTATAAACATTAAGTACAATTCTATGTAGAATTAATTGTAATTTGTAGCCATGCTCCCTACAGAAAAGAATGTTTTGGTTATGTTGACATTCAGCATAAGTTGAATGGTCTAATCTTGTTTTGTTTATTGAAGATAGAGGACAAGTTACTTTTCAGAATCTCTTGGGAGTTATCACTTTTTTAGAAAATAAATATTTACATGTCATACCCTTGTTTTATTTTGTCCTATGGATGTTGTTTGAAAGCAAGTCCGAAGCTTTATTAGTATGTATGACTGACTCTGAATTTTGGCAAGCATGATAAATTATGTGGTCACGACATGACTCTGTTTGTGGAAGATTAGACAGAAGACTTTAAAGTGGGTTATAACCAAGGAAAGGATCTAAGTTTACAAAATGTAATATTTTTTTGTGTTTGGTATTGTGAGCCATACTCCAAAAAATATAATGCAGGACTAAAATGTCAATATAATCTAAATGCCATCACTTGCGCAAGAAGTTTATTATTAAATTCCATCATCACACTAGGAATAGGGTAACTGAAAAGGGATTATGCTGTGGATATTTAGTATCAAGTTTGTAAAAGAGGATGGCAGGCATTGAAAAACTAATTACAAGGAAAGAAAAAAAGTAAACTCACTACTAATGAAATTATTTTGTAAAAGTTATCAGTTTCAGTAGATTCAAGAAAACATAAATACTAGGAGTCTCTTTTTAAAATGTTTGCTTGCTAAATGTTACATCAGAAACTGTAATATTTTTATTTCATCTTTTCTAAGTGATTTTATATATATTTTTTGGCAAATTTATTCCATGATACTGTGTTTTGTAGTGATAGCTTTGATAAAGGATTTTATTTGAAGTAATGTCAATTTATTGCTCAATAATATATTTTCCATTAGATATTTTATTTTTTTGTCTTTTTTGTCTTCAGTATAGAATTGAGCCTTTAATGCACCATTCTGCAACTCATTCAATGGGTTTTACAATAATGCTTGACTGTTTTTAAAGAACATTTTTCCATGCCATGGTGAATTGGTTGTGGTAAAATAGATTGCAGCCATCCCCAACTTTGACAAAGACCATGCTAGCTGGGAATTCTGAGAATTGAGGTCCACCATATTTGGATGCTCACTAGATCTGGATGTTAGCTATGGAAATCAAGAGAAATAGCTCAAATTATGCTAAAATACTCATACGTCCAAAGTTCATGGGACTAAAATATTTTGTGTGGGTACTTCTTCTTCATTGTTGTTTTTCTGCTGATAATGTTGACCAGCAATTAATGTTGTTTCTGAAATGAGAAGTATCAACATGTATTTGGCCTGTTGCCTTTGCTACTTTTTTTTAAACAAAGCATAGTGTGTAGGTATGTTTGCTTTTCTATATTGCCTTCTGTTGCTTCATAGTGGCAGAAAATCAAGATGAAGTGATACTTTCAGTTTAATTGTTCTTATTGATGACTGCTAGTCTATTCTTCATTCTTGTAAGGACCTACCTCAGCTAACCACCCAAGAAAGCAGAAGTCTTGAAACAGGCATTGTCTCAAAAGGAAACTTTTATTAGGGGTTAGTGACAGTAGGGAAGTCAAGGCGAGATCTGGAGAAAATCTTGCTTAAACGGTATAGTTAAACCAGCAATATTCCTCCTCCCACTAGAATCATAATGTCCATTTGAAATCCAGCCAATCCACAGGTGGCACGATGTGTGGGTAACTGGCACAGTTGGTACACATCTCAAGGTCTTCTCCAGTTTCGTTTCTCTGTAACCGTCTTCCTGATAAGGGAAACATATTCCTTTCTCAAGTGGATAGAGGCGGGAGAGGAAAGGTAGAAAGCAAAAGTTACGCCAACCGAAAGCAAATATCCCCTCTTCCCCCCAGCAGAATGGCAGACCCCAAAACAAGAGCACAAGAGTATATACGCAAGGAAAACAATAAGGATTTGGGGACCTGACAATTCTTTTATTTTATAATAAAGAACCTAGGCTAACCCTTTTATTTTAGTTGACCAACCATATTTCCCTTATTTTCCAGTTTAGATGTATCAGTAAAATAAATATAGGTGTAGAGTGAAAGCAAATACATTCTGTTTGACTTTTTAAACTTTGCACTCTATTCAGTTAAATATGTTTAGACATGCATTTATTAGAACTGTATTGTTTGGTTCAGAGTAACAATGTATTACTCAATATCTTTGCTATTGTTTAAATCAGGGAAATAGTTCACTTGGAATATTTTATTAAGGAAACTCCAGTAAACCAAATGTCTTCATTGATTTACAGGTTGCATTTGTATTTTCTTCTTATAAGGCTTTGTGCTAGAATGAAGAATCTAATTCATTTTTACTAGTTCCGTATATATTATAGCATTCTTTTTCAATATGGTGAAAAATGAAGCAATATACAAGTACTTAAGGAAATGATATAATGTGAAACATCATTTTTTATACGAAGTCCAGTTTGAGTATCAAGTAAATCCACAGACTGATGTGTATTGTACAACAGACTGTCAATGTGAGTAATAGATCAAGTGTTTAAAGAAATTATATAGCCAAATTTAATCTGATTGACATTATTTGGATATGTCACAATCTGACTTCTAAACCTCCCATTTTCCATTTGTTTTCTGTTTTGTATCAGAGCTCCCAAACTTGTGTCAAATGTATTGGCTTGTGATGACCATAATTTTCAGACAGCACCACAGCTGGCAAGATGCCATGTTGAAATATTAGTTTTATTGATTAAGTGATTTAATTTGCTCAGATTCCTGTTCTGTCAGAAATCAGAAAGGTGAACATTTCCTACCTGTTTACAGTAAAGATGTTAAAAATTAACACCACAAGGAAATTATAATCAGTATTCTGCTCACTACATCACAAAAAATGAACCCACATCTCAGGAGTACTGCAACAATCCATCCCACCTTCTGTATGAAGTAGTCCTGAAGCACTTTTCAGAAATATAGCATGGAAGGAAAAGTCATTAAAAATGAGGAAAGGTTTTAATCCTTGAGAAAGGTCAACCATAATGGCCCTCAAAAATGACAGAGTAATGTGTCATTTCTCCCTGTTGAAATTGGATGAGCAGGTTTTTACCCACTATAGATCATCTCTAAGATACGGAAAGTCTAAGCATATTGGGCTTTAAAAGTTGCATCTGACATCTTAAATTGTATCCTGAAGCAATCTGGCAAACAATGGAGTTTCCACAGTATAGATTTCACATGGGGAAACTTAGGAGCATTCATAACAAAATAGACTGTTATATATGGAAACAACTGATACAAGTGGTACCCAAGTCGGAACTGCACAAAAGTGTTATTGGCCAAAGGCTCTACCTGCATTTTATGGGTAGCTCATTTCCATTATTTCGAGAAATCTTGTATTTATCTTTTTTGTTTTCAGCATTTGATACATTTTACAATATGAATGAATAAATTCTGAAATCTAGAATAGGATTATGTTAGCCTTGCAAGGTAATCTAGACAAATACGTCTATCTTTATTGTAAGATTACATCAAAAGAATCACGCAAGACTGAAAGTATTTCTCCCCTCTTTTCCTTTTACTGTCTGGAATATAAGGGGAGGTCCTTCCTAAAATGCTCCCACAACCATGCTTTCAACTTTGAATATCATCCAGTGAGGAATTGGGCAGCCTTAAAAACCAATAATCAAAAAAATATATTTAGAAAACTTGGAATAGCATGCATTAGTATATATTCAAAATATATTCTCTAAAACAAAATTAAAAATGAAAGGAGTCTGTAAAATAAAATAAAAATGCTATTACTGAACAGTTAACATTACGCAGTTGAGGCAAATGTTCTGTATTGCTCTGAACTAGTAACTTCAATGGAATTATCTATGGTAACATTATTAATAAAACTTACATAGATTTAAATATATGAAGCTGACATCAGTTATGGAACCAACTCAATTTTTCAGAGATAAACTTCTCTAAAAGTTTTACTTGTCTATTACTCTACTTAAAAATTGAACAATTACTAATACTAAGAGCATTTGAATCTATGGAGTTTTTCCATTATAATGAAGCATACTTTCAAATATTGCACTTTTTCTGTTCAATTTAAAAAATAATATTTTTGTTTTTTCAATGTAATGTATGTATTGTGGCATGTCACAGATAGAAGAGTATCTAAGCATGTTTACTAATTAGTTTGAAAGTGCTAATATACTGTATAGTTTAACTGGAAAAATACATAATTATTAAAAATATGCGTAACATATGTAGGGTTAACTATATATTTATCTACTCAGTTTTCTATGCAGACTGTGTCTGGTAATTTCATTTATTTTTAGCAAGTTATAAGAACTTAAGAAAATACAGTTAAATTTTATTTTAATGGATAATGGAGAAAAAAGTGTCCATTACTGAGGAAATCCTAAGAATGAGCAATGATTCATTCCTTCACAAGAGGACATAATCATACATTGATGCATTGTTTTTGACAATTTATGTCATTTAATTAATGATAAAAATCAGAGTGATAAAATTGTCTAATGTTCAGGACATCCATTGGACTAAGTTCCAGTGAAACAAAATTTCATAATACATTCTTTGTATGATGATTGCTACTAATGAGCAGAAATCAGACTATACCTATCATATTATAACTTATTTAAAATAAGATATATCGGTTTTAGTTCTGTATGGGAATGAATTGCAGGCACTTCAGATTGATGTTTGAGTAGATTTAAATAGGAGTTGCTGGTAGAGATTATAATTGGTGTTATTTATTGCATAATCAAGAAGTTTTCTAATGGATACCTTACAGCTTCATTAAGTCATGCTATTAATTTTTTTTCCATACCTTGCTTTTGTAAGTTCACCAGATTTAATTAATACCTTGCTGATTGACTTAATTTTCTGATATGAAATCATATCTGTTGAGCACATATCCTCAGCATTCTGCACTGATATTCTGGAAATATGTTTCCAACATGAAAAGTTATACTCTGTATGTGTGTGTGTGTGTGTGTGTGTGTGTGTGTGTGTGTGGTTACACAGGTTTTTTTTTTTTTACAAAATTTAACTAAAATTAGAATACTTAATTTTGAATTCAAAGCCAGATCTTGCATGTATGGGTAGTAGTCTTGTGCAATGATTGCATACATGAAATTAAATGTCTAAGTTTATCTTTCTAAAGAATTAGATTAGAATTAATAATATCTATTCAATGTTTGATTTAGGTGCCTTCCTTATACCCTATGTCATTTTCTTCATTTTCTGTGGAATACCAGTGTTTTTCTTGGAAACTGCTTTGGGGCAGTTTACTAGTGAAGGAGGAATTACATGCTGGAGAAAAGTTTGCCCATTGTTTGAAGGTATACATCATATTCATTTTTCCTTGGTATAAGTATTCAAGTATTTTTTTGGTGTACACACAGAAGCACCTTTATGACTATCAAAAATATTTTACAGATAGTCTGAATTTTCAGCATTCAAAAAAGAAAGAACACTTCAAATGTTGTTGCCCTTAAAGACAACAAAATATATAGTAGTTGCCTAATTGCCTTTGAATGCACAATGATCTCATGAATGCTCTTTGTGTTTACTCATATCATCTGAGTAATAAAAAATACAGCATAAGAATCTGAGATGTAAATTTAGAGATCACATTTGGACCATGAACTTGTTTCTTGGAAAAGTCATTTTCTCAGTTTTCTAACCTATTTAGCATGGAAAGTTGAAATATTTGCTTGCCTTACAAATGAATGTTAGCCTAAGATCCCATGCCAAACCTTAAAACAACTTGGAAAAAGTGATCATTTAAAGACTGATTTATTGTATTCTTAATTTGGAATGTGCCTATTTGCTAAATAGAAAAGGACCTAAAAACTCTTTCCTGGGTCCTTTAATCAACCTAATTGCCAATGCAGGTTTATTTTGGGGCGTTATTCTTTTCAGTTCCTGCCTTTCTTCCCAGTCTAGCCTGTAGCTCTGGGATTTCCTGATAGTCTTCTATCCAAATACTAATTAGTTTCCTGCTTGCTTTTTTTCAGGGTCAGCTAGGCTCTGTCTTTGAGATAGCCCATTCTTCTACTATACATAGTACACTTAGACTGGGGAAATGTGTTTTAGAAACTAGAGTGTATCAAGTATGCATTGAGACTGTTTTCTATCTCAACTAATGCTTTTGCTTTCATTTATAGCTTAAAAAGGTATCTTTCCATGTTTTTCAGGAATTGGATATGCCACCCAGGTTATTGAAGCACATTTGAATGTTTACTATATCATCATTTTAGCATGGGCTATTTTTTATCTATTTAACTGCTTCACAATGGAACTTCCCTGGGCAAGCTGTGGTCATGAATGGAACACAGGTACTACCACAAAAGTGTAATAATGTAAATAATAGTAATATTTATAATTTATTAAATGGTTCACCACAGCCAGATGTTCACCCTGGATTTGGCATTTTTGTCTGCCTCTCAAATCCTTCCAGGCAGATGTGGATGTTTGATGGTATTACAGATATTGTAGCAGGATGTAAGCTGTTCTGAGTGAAGCCACCTTTTGCAATTGATGGATGGTGAATTTGTCAGTGCTGCTGCTGCTGATGTGTATGTCATCCAACTCCCGACTTTTATTTCCATAAAAACACTGAAAAAACAGGGACATAGGTAATCATACCAAACAGTTAATTGTTTTATGAAATTTTCAAATATTTATATAAACTAAATGTAGACACTGTTAATGTTCATTTATGATGAAACAGTATGTTGTATTGTTCTTTTACCATTTAAACACTGAGTTTTGAAGATTAAAAGGCTTATTGATACATAATATTTCCGAATTTTATTCATTTAACACATTTTCCAACTCTTTGTGAACATCTTAAATTCTGAAAACAACAACAACTATAAAGCAGTCCTTACATATGATAATAATTCAACAATACATTTAAATTATTAAAGAACAACACCTGCCTATCCCAGGTTCTGGGAAAGGACTCAGTTGGTGGACAAAAAGGCCAAATCCAGTCTAAACATCTGGATGACTCTGCAACCAAACTTGTATGCTGCATTCTCAATGACTCTAGTCTACACGGTACATGTATTCATTTTTAAATACATTATCCAGATCATTACACTAAATCAGGGGTCTTCAAACTTGGTCCTTTTATGACTTGTGGACTTCAACTCCCAGAATTCCTCACCAGCTGGCTGAGTAATTCTGAGACTTGAAGTCCACAAGTCATAAAAGGGCCAAGTTTGAAGACCCCTGCACTAAATGAACACTGCATGAAGCATGAAGACCAGACAAGAACTTTTTTTCTTCTAGAATGAACATTAATTCTTAATAAGACATTATTGCTGTAGAATTTTCTGAGATTGTTGATATTTATTTTCTGTGTATGTGTCTGTGTAGGCTGAACTGCCCAGAACTGCTGGGAGCAGATATAGACAGACAGATAGACAGGTACAGTAGATGATAGAGAGGCAGACAGACACAGATACTGGACAGACAAGATGGTAGGTAGGTATGTAGGTATGTAGGTAGACAGACAGACAGACAGATAGACAGAGTTATTACTATGCCTCCTTCCTTCTGTAAGAAACAATACATACTCCTTGACCAAACTTGATTTCTCTTATCATTTACATCTCATTTCAGATAGTCAAATAATCTTTTTAAAAATTATTATTATTTTCAGAGTTAAAGCATTAATTTCATCATGGTTGCAATTTAACAAAATTATAAATGGTATTTATTCCACATTATATTTATGTTGATTAATTATATTATTTTAATTAATTTAAAACTGTTTAAATTGGAGTGGAATAGCAGAGAATTTGGAAAAAGCAACATGAAATTAAAATGTATTTCACCTCATCTCTGTAATAATTTAATTTTATTAAGAACTGGAATTTTTTATCACCATTATTGTATTATTAAATAGCTCTGGAGTTTTGATCAGTTCTATAGTGTTCAACTAAATCCAAGAGTTTTCATGGACTTCAGTAGTTTTGGGCATATATTTCAGAAATCTTATCTAATATTCTGTAATATCCAGCTAGAACATGTATCAATTCACCTATGAAGAAAAAAATTGATTTCTTTCCTCAATTTCTGGAACATCTGCTTTACCAGTATGATTATGCTACTTTCTCCTTTAACAGATTAAAGCTTTTAGCTTGCTGTTTATAGTAGATGATTCTCAAGCCAGTAATATGCATTGGGAATTAAATTGTAATCACTTGAATTGCAATGCATTTAATTCCCTAATTGTCACTTGTAAAGTCTGTTTCTATTCTTAGAAATTTTTAGTCTTATATTTCCATTGGACAAAGAGAAAATATGGAAAGAATAGGATAATGGGAATTAATTACTAAAGCACATGAACGAACCTTTTTTTTGAAAACTTTACCTCCATAAATAAATAAAACTTAAGACAAATGTTATATAACATTTTTTGTTCTATTGTAGAACATTGTGTGGAATTTCAGAAACTTAATATGAGCAATTGCACTCAACAATATTTGCAGAATGCTACTTCTCCAGTCATGGAGTTTTGGGAGTAAGTATTAATACAATTTTATTTTAATTGAAAAGACATTGAAAAGAAACAAATAAGAATAAGTAAATATCAGTTTCTGCCAATGTAAGAATTTTAAGCGAAAGTGGTTTTCATGTATTCACCCAGGTAAATTAAAATTTTCCCATAATAATATGAACTAAATAATAATCACTGTTCCTCCTAGTGCTATTATCTAATAATATTAACTATTTTAATAATAGTTACTATAAGCTAAATATCAGAGTTTCGTTTCAATATTCTATGTGAAAACACTTTCCAACATTACATATTCCATGGGAATAGTGCCAGATACACATTTAATCCCAGCCAGTTTTACCCAGATGATTTTATCTTCAGTTCATTTTTTATTTATTTATTTATTTATTTATTTATTTATTTATTTATTTATTTTACGATTTTTATACCGCCCCCCTCCCGAAGGACTCGGGGCAGTGTACAGCCCAATTAAAACATTAACATACAAAAGGTAAAATTATTAAAAATTTAGTTCAGAAGCTAAATAGAGAGAACAACAAGGAATTTTGTGTTGTAGGCTATACTAGGATGTTAAATATGTCCTGGAACAGGGGTCCCTAACCGCCGGTCAGTGGATGAGCATCAGTGTGCAGCATGCCAACAAACAAGCAAAGCCCCATCCGTGGGATGCAGAGAGCATGCAAAATCACACCTTCTCTGGTCCATGGAAAAACCTTTCTCCCTGGTACCCAAAAGGTTGGGGGCCACTGTCTTGGAAGACGGCAAAAGCAAACTACTTTAATAGTATTGCCAAGAAAATGTCATAATTGTGTTCATATAGGAACACATCGAACAGAAAAATAGAATCTCAGATAAGAACTAAAACAATTGAATACATGTACTGTATATAACTTTCATATTTTTGGAGACAATTATTTTTAATGAGACAGCAATTAGCTCTTTACCAGTGATAGTGATAGTCAATAGTTTCTTTTGACTTAGTAAGCTGAAAGTTTGCATATGGGTTTCTTTATATCATTACGGCTTTTCTTCTGATAATATTTATAACCAAAGACATTGTTAGTTATTCTGAGATATATACTGTAAGTATATCAATGTTTGAACAAACACATCACATTTGTGCTTTATTTTTAAAAAATAAAATCTGTTTTTGGTTAAAATCCTTTGATACTGGGGTCATCCTTCTAAGCACAGTAAGATATATTGCAGCTTTCCCTCTGACATCAGAGGGATGTCTGTCCCTTCTCTCAAGGCACAATGCAGTACAGGAGGAACAGGAATACGCCAGGGGAGAGAGTGAATTTGCAGGTTACCTAATCTGGTAAAACACAGATATAGACATATCTCCTGTCTTATATGTTGGCTTGTATTACTCTTTTCAACCTACCGAATCAAGTCACAGAGATTTGTGGTAAGAAAATGTAAAGGGAAAAATAGCATAAGATGCCATTATCCTGCTGGCCCAAGCTCTCATTTATTCCCATAGCAGTAATAATGATTACTTACTATGTTGGGGGCTTAATTAAATACTGTACAACTGATAGTACATCCAGTATGTTTATCATAGCCTTCCCGACTGACAGGTTTAGAATGTTCTGCCAGTCTTATTGGAAGCAAGATTTACATTAGTTACTGTTTTCTTGTTTCATTAGTTTAAATGGGGCTTAAACACTACAGCTAGTTTTAAGTGGACTCGTTTGATAATTTGTGATGCATTATTGATATTATGGTCAAGTATTATCTGAGATAATACCGCCCAGGCAGGGCACCCAATTCTTGAATCTCAGGGCAGAAGTTTCATTACCTATCCATTTACAAATGCCATATTCGTTTTGAAGGTACAAGGGTAGAAAAGAATGAGAAATTCGAGAGGCTGGCGTGCAGGGGATGCTTTAGTTGGTTCATTATTTTAATTTTATCTTAAAGTAGTTAGAAAGGATAGGCTCTTGTTATACCTTAGGTAACTGTTTGAAAATAAATTGTATAATTCTATTAATTTTAAAAGTATTTCCTACCTTTTTGCATTGAGCTCTCATTAGTTCTGTATCACCACATGTACGCATAGCTCCCAGCATGCAAATAGACTAGTCTTATAAATTCAAATTATGACATATGGGCACACAAATAGTTTCACATGAAGCAACAAAATTGCGATGTGTCTTACACTGCTCAGCACTAATCTTGTGAAATTAGCATGGGATGAGCTTTTGGAGACTCTCATGTCTCTCATTTCTCATTATCTATGGATATTGCTTCACTTTATTCATTGTAAAACTGCAATATTAGTACTTCAACGATTAGTACCTATATGCAACTAGCCTTTAACAAAGCTGTTTTGATAAGTTGTTCCATTTAGTTTTGTTTTGGTTCAAGGTGGATTCTACTTCTAAACATATTTGTTTTACTTTTGCTTAATTTCATATTAGTGATTTAATATTTTCTGTAGGTTTGTATTTCTGTTCTTCCCTGGTGGGTTAAACAAATTCTTATAAAGGCATGCTGTGATCTTTCACTGTCACATTCAAATTGTTGAAAGAAGAAAACACAAGTGTTTTGTTTATGTATGGTTTATATCAGACATTATTTCATCGTATATTTGCAGTTAACCACATTGCTGGATTTTTGTTCAATGCAATGTCTAGAATGGGCCCTTTGCCTTATTATTTTCAGACCATGATACTGCAGAGTTTATGAGCTTTTACCTGCAATTCTTACAGTAGGCATTTTTTTAGAATCATCCGTTCTTTTCTCCTTCCCTCCGTGGCTAAATATTTTCCTAGAAGTTTTTCTAGCACAGCTGTGCTTACTATTAATGGATTAATGCAATTATTACTTCTGAGATGTGTTAAAGTGTTTTCCCTGAATAGTTACAATTTGATCAAAATGTTTTTATTAGCCATGTGTTCTGGAGATTCCACCTCCTGGAATAAGAACAATAATTATTCAGTCCTATCATAATATTTGGGCAACGATTCTAATACAAGACAATAATTATAGTAAGTTAATTTCTTTGTTGTCTGTACAATTTATTTGCTCTGAGTTCCAGGAATAGGGCGGCATAGAAATAAAATTAATAATAATAATAATAATTACTAGCCTGTGAAATCTAAATCCACATGTGGTAGATCCCGAACTCTGTCTCATGACCAAGGATTTACAGTATGTATATGAACTACCGGTACATCAACCTTTTTAAAAAATGGTTAATGAGAAGGACTACCTTCAATTTTAGGAAGTGTTAAATAGTTTATCTGGGATGCCTCTGTTTCTCTCATCAGTCATACTATAATCTATATTATTATTCCTTTACTTTGAAAATTATTTGCATATCTATAAATAAGGTTAAAATATGGGCCTCTGTACTAAGAAGATGCCCATCATCTTAAAAGAGGAATGTCAGAAAGGGAGCTATTAGCTACCTATAATTCTTTAATATTGCCCTTGTTAATGAATGCTATGCTATTTTCAGAAATATATTCATAGTTAGAAGAGCATATTCTTTGAAGGCTTGCAGAATGAAAATAATTATAGGTTCAACTGAACAATATAAAAATAGTTCACTTAAGTAGCTTCTCTTAGATGAACAAAATTTTCTTTCTTAGTTATCTTAACATTTTATGAATTTGTGTTGTGTGGATTAACATTTACATTACTGACTTGAAAACTTCTTTTCATTTGAACTCTGGTTCAGTAAATTGGAGAAAATGTAGAAATTTAAATGGGCACAAAAGGTGATGTTGATAATGGACATCTTTAGCTGAAAAAGCGTAATTTTGGAACTAATCTAAATATTTGAGGTCAGTTTTACAATAGAATGAGTGAATTTGGTCCTGGCATTGCTACCCCCCTATTTCTGATACCATAGGACTATAATTAAAATATTGCTAGGGACTTAACAGTTGGTTATATCAAAGCTGCATCTGCATTCATTTGAAGTGATTTCAACCACAAATACTGTCAGGTTTGTTTTCTACACTTGAAGCACTGTGAAGGAAGAAACAACAAAAGATAAATTACCATGACTTCTAGCTTTGTTGGTCATGTAATGCTTTTATTATAAAAATTTAATAACAGTCAACCTTAGTTGTGAATGAAAGTGCAAAAAATTTAAAATGAATAAGAACTCCAGCTTCAGTTGCAGTAAAGTCCTACATTTTTATAAAAATGGTGTCTGCAGAAAGTGTACAGATATATCTGTGAGGTGTTCTTGGTGCTCTCTGAGCTTGGTTGTTTTCTTGCAGATGTTTCATTACCAAAACTAGGTAACATCACCCATGCATTTCATGCTTTCATGAATGTAACAGTGTTATTTGATGAGCAATCTAATTCCTCAGCTATGGCAAATATCAGTAAAAAAATTATGAGGATTTCAGAATGGCCGAGGGAACTCTGACAGCCTAGATAACTTAGCAGGTGATGTTTTGGAAGCCACATAATTGGACATGGAGTTCCATTAATTAATCCCATTAATTACTTACAGCAGGTAAGATGACTGAAGTATAATCTTTGCTATCTACACTGAAATGCCTCTAAGTCATGCTTATAAGACTATCAGGATGAAAATTATGCATTATCATAGTTTAGATATGCTTCAAATGTTTATAACAAGAAAGGGGAGTTTCTATCACGAGTGTGCAGTTGAGGATATCCATTGGTGTATTTTTTTTAATGGTTCTGCTTTAAGTTTTTTAGCATGATTTAGAAATGTACCTTACTACCTCTTAGAAAAGAATTTGGATAAACAAAAGTGACCTGGTGATAAAAGTTATTTCCGCCTCAAGAATTTCTTTTGTTGGTTAAGTAGCCAGTGCTTTTTTTCTTAAAAAAAAAAAAGGTGCTTGCTCTCACACACGTCATACAACCCACCTTGCCTACTCTATAAGGTTCTATCCAAAAAATGGTGCCGGAACTCCGTTCTGGGCGTTCTATGAGAAAAAAAGCCCTGTAGGTAGCAACTTAGGCCTCATATTAAAAAAGACTTCATTAACCAGAGGAGATAACATATTCTTTATGTTTTCAAGTAAAGCTAGTGAGAAAATACTTTGTTTTCCTTTTTGGTCAAATGAATAAGCCCGGATATCTACAGGACCGCCTTCTGCCAGCAAATACCTCCCGCCGTCCGGTACGCTCCCACAGAGAGGGTCTCCTCAGGGTGCCGTCGGCCAAACAATGTCGGCTGGCGACCCCCAGGGGGAGGGCCTTCTCTGTGGAAGCTCCAACGCTTTGGAACGAGCTCCCCCCCGAACTCCGTACGATGACGGAATTGCGTTCCTTCCGTCGAGAATTAAAAACATACTTATTCCGACAAGCCGGCCTGGGATAATAGCTCCAGCTCCAACAATGGCCATAATTGTTTTTAGGGGATTGTGTTTTTAGATTATGTATTGGGTTTTTAAATATTGGGCCAAATTATTTAATTTATTTTTAATAATTTTAATTTTTGTATGTTGTCATTTTAATTGGGCTGTACACCGCCCCGAGTCCTTCGGGAGGGGGGCGGTATAAAAATCATAAAATAAATAAATAAAAATAAATATATTTTGTAGAAGGAAAAGTTTAAGAAAAAAAGTCTTGAAGTCAAAAAGTGTTTTTCCTGCTCCATTCAGAGTGCAAATAATTGTGGGAGAAGCACTATTACTAATTCTACTTTCCTATAAAAAGTCATTAACAAGTTTAGGCCTGATGTTGTCACACTTAGCTATCACACACTCATTGTTTCCTCTCTGGACTAGGCCTTTCCTTGTGTTCCATTTGAAGAACAGTGTAATGTGCCAGACTGGGTGAATTGTGTTCATGGAAAGCTGTGTGAAAATATTTGTTCATTCGGATATGTCCAGGTTTTATCTCTGTGACTTTGCCTAATTTTATTTGAAAAAATTGAACGGGGCTTGAACAATTAACTTCATTTCATTAATTTTTACAAAATCAGGATTTTGATTTATAAAGACATCAATAGAACAGTTTTCAAATATAAATTTCTGTCATCTGTTCCAACAATGGGCTGTAAAAATGATTGTTTACAAATAAAATGTTCAAATATTTTCTGTATTTCCAAATAATTTGAGAAAAAAAAACTTCTTAAGACATTTATTGCAAGCTTTTTAATCTGGAGTGCATATACTGAATCATTTTTTTCTTTGAAATTTCTGAAATATTTTTTCTATTTGTATTTTTGTATTATTTCTGCTTTATAATCCTAAATGATATATATACATACATACATACATACATACACACACACACACACACACACACACACAAACACACACACACACACACACACACATATATATATATATTTGTTTTCTGAGGTTTTTGCGGGTGTTTGTATGTAGGTCTTTGGTTATTCGGGTTTTCTCCCGCATAAAATTTGAAGTGTCTTGGTGACGTTTCGACAAAGTCCCATTCGTCATCTTCAGGCTGGTGCTTTCAGCTTCATTGCTCTTAGAAGCACGAAGCCGAAAGCACCAGCCTGAAGATGACGAATGGGACTTCGTCGAAACATCGCCAAGACACTTCAAATTTTACGCGGGAGAAAACCCGAATAACCAAAGACATCTATATATATATAACAATATGGAAGTATTAGTCTTTATAGCATGTTAAAAAGTTAAAAATTATAAGCCTTTAAAAATTTAAATTGTTACAGCAATAGCAATAGCTCTTAGACTTACATACTGCTTCAAAATGCTTTACAGCCCTCTCTAAGTGGTTTATAGAGTCAGCGCATTGCCCCCAACAATCTGGGTCCTCATTTTACTGACCTTGGAAGGATGGAAGGCTGAGTCAACCATGAACTGGTGAGAATTGAACAACCGAACTGCTGGCAGCCAGCAGTCAGCAGAAGTAGCATGCAGTAGTGCATTCTAGCCACTGCATCACCACGGCTCTTATAATTAACATTTATAACATATAACAAATGTTATAATTAACATTTATTACCATTTACAAAATGAAAATGGAGAGAAGTGTTAGGAAAATATGAAATTCCTTTCTCCTTCCTTCCTAACGTTCTCTTTTATTTTCATGTTCTTGGAAGTTCATGGATGTTCTTTATATTGCTCTGGAGAGTGCAGAGATTTACTAAATTTATAAAAGTAACAGGATTTCTTAGTTTTCATGATTGAAAAGTGAATTTTCATGGTTGGAATTTCTTATAGTTTCATGGTTGGAGTGGAAAAAATCAATTTTTCTGTTTAACTGGTGTCTAAATTAGATGTCTATAATTGGAGTTTGCGGTCATAAGGGCATCACTTCCATCATGGTAGCATGAGATGCAATGCTTTGGATATACAGTAGTGGCCAAAATTGTGGAAACCTTTTGGGGAAAGTGTATTTTTGAGGTTTGATGGCTAATAATACCACTTTTTTTGGAGTAGTACCATAAATGTATATATCAATGGAAAGATAATTTAATCAAGAATGTAATGCAACAAAATTTGTTCAATTATCTGTACTGTATTCTATGAAAAGTTATAACCAAATAACCAGAAAAAGAAGCACAACTTGCTTAGGTTGATATCAGGTAGCTTTCCTTCATCTGATTGTAGCCAATGGGCATGAGTGTTTAGAGAACCAATCAGGTGTCATCTTGTTTTGGCAATTGGCCAATCAGATCACAGTAGGGTTCAGTTATTGATGTCATGTATTGAAGCTGAGAGGAGGACATTTGTCAGTGTGTTATGTGATTGCTATCAAGTTGGGGTTTTTGTCTTTTTTCATTTAGTGAGCTTGTAAAATGTAATAAAATTAAAGTAATAGTGCAAAGAGTTGACTGGTTGCCCAGAAAGTGATGTAAAATAGTATTATTACGTGAACAAGGCTACAGTTATAAAGAAATTAGAAGAAAAATTGGTGGAAACTTAACCAAAGGCGGCATTTCTACTGTACACTTTTCCACAATTTTGGCCACTACTGTAGAAGAGATTGTGATATGAGGGATTACCCTACTGTTGAAATTGTACAGGATCTTCTTTCAAAATGACAGAAATCAAATTAATTGAGTATTTCAAATGGTTTTTATTCATTTATTTTAGTCAACTAGAGCAGTGTTCCCCAATCTTTCTGGGTTGGCAGCCCGGTGCAGGGAGAGGGGAGAAAGGAAGAGCAGATGGTTTTGTGTTATCGGCTGCAAGCGCTGGTGCTTGCCGCTCACACAAGTTGGGCTGGGTGTGCACATACACATACATGGGCTAGCCGACCATTCATGTAGCTCAGTTGTCAAGCCCACAGGTTGGAGACCCCTGAACTAGAGTACTAAACTGACCTTATACCTTAGGCAACTTTTGTTTCTAATTTGTGACAAAAAAAATGCCCCCAAGGAAAATGACAGGACTTTTTAAAGTTAGAAAATGAATGACAATTTTCATGGTTGAAGATATATAGTAGATAATTGAAAAATTATAAGAAAACATTTTAATATAATGCTATTATCTTGATTATTTTATTTAGTACCAAATGTAATGTCAATAGGAACTAATTTATAACTCACAATAAATTATTTAATGGGAGAGATATTATTAAGCTTTGTTCAGCATGTCACTAAAAATGATTGCTGCTTAGAACATTGCTCCCTCCAGCTATTTCATTTGTAACAAATTTGACCAGTTAATTTGTTATTCTACCTCTAGCTAGGATTCTCAGATTGGTTCTGGGCCAGAATTGTTATATGTTTTAGCTACAGTAGAAGCAGATCAACTAGACCAGGGGTAGGCAACCTTGGCTCTTTCATGACTTGTGGACTTCAACTCCCAGAATTCCTGAATTCTGGGAGTTAAAGCCCAAGAGTCATAAAAGAGCCAAAGTTGCCTACCCCTGAACTAGACTCCTTTCAGTCAGGGTTCAGGCCAGGGTTTGGGACTGAAACAGCATTGATCATGCTCTTGGAGGATCTCTGGTGGTAGCAGGATGGGGGCAGTACCTGCATCCCTGCTCTTCTTGATGTCATGGACTAATGAAACACTTCAAAGAACTTCCAGGCATTTTATCCTAAAAAGTATTTTCATTCATGTGACAAAATGTTGGCACAGCATGATGGAAAGGGATGCTAGGATCTGAAATTTCTACCCACCAAGCAGTTATTTTTGTTAGCATTTCCCCTCCCTTATTCTGCTGTCATGATTTACATTCTCCAATTAGTTTGAAGGGCAAAGGTTCTCTTCCGTCCTCTTTCACGGGCTTTTCCCTCCTCCCTCATTCTCCTCTGAATTAACTCTAAAAGTACCAGACAGTTCTGCATATTTTGTCAAAGCAAGAATATTCAATATTAGCAGCGTTGACATCTGACTTTTCAGCAGCATTTGATACCATCAATGATGGTATTCTTTTGACTCAGCTCATAGAGTTGGGGATAGGCAGTATGATGCTACCGGTTTTTCTCTTTCCTCCAGGGCTGATTTCATTTAGTGTTGGTAGGAGGGGAAAGATCTCCTACACATGGTTGCTATTGTGTAGGGTGCCACAGGGTTCAGTTCTCTCTCCTCTGCTATTTAACATCCACATGAAACCTCTGGGTGAGGTGATTTGATGGTTTAAAATGAGATACTATCCATATGCAGATGATATTCAACTATATATTTCCATGTCTATTGAGTGAAGCCACAGATGTTCTATCCTAGTGTTTGGAAGCTGAAGGCCTAGATGGGGTACAATAGGCTCTGACTCAATCCAAACAAGACAGAATGACTTTAGATACAGTATTTAGACTGTCTGGGAACAATGTTCTTCCATTTCTGGTACTGAATAGGGTAAAACCATTCCAGGCAGGCCCAGTGCACAATTTGTCTATGGAGATTCTCAGTCAGCCATGTCATGGTTGTCCCAAAGATGCTTTTTCAAGAGGCAACTGGATTTTCTTATTGTTCTTTGAAGACATTTCACTTCTTTGAAGAAGCTTCTTCAGCTCTGACTGGTGGGGAATGGAAGGATTTATATTCCTTGCAGACAGTTGCTCATTTGCATCCAAGTGTCCACAATGACTCTCTAAAAGAATGCAGATGACCAGCTGTCTGCAAGGAATATAAATTCTTCCATTCCCCACCATCCAGTCAGAACTAAAGAAGTTTCTTGGATGAGAAGTGAAACATCTTCAAAGAAAAACAAGTCCAGTTGCCTCTTGAAAAATCACCTTTGGGGCAACCATGACCTGGGTGACTGAGAATCTCCATAGACATTTTGGACTTGTGGCTCCTACTTGGAGAACTAGTAGCAGCTGTGGCTAGGAGGGCCTTTGCACACCTTCAGGTAATGGGTTAGTTCCACCCATTCCTGGATTGGGGGACTTTGCTCACAATTACTTGTGCCCTTATTCCCTCTCATTTGGATTACTGCAGTTTGCTGTACATGGGGATGCCCTTGAAGAGCATTCTGAAACTTCAACTAGTGGAACATGCAGCTGAAGGGTAGTTAATTAATTAAATGGCACATGTAACTTCATTACTATATGAGCTTCACTTGTTGCCATTGTGTTTTTAGTTGCAATTTAGATGCTGGTTTTCAGCTTTAGAGCTCTACTTGGCTTGGGACTGGGTTACCTAAGGGATCATCTCCTCCCAATAGTTTCTCCCCATCCAATTATGTCTAGTAGATTGGGGATGCTTCAGATCCCATCAGACAAGGAATGTCCACTGGCAGGAATCAGAAAGTGTAATTTCTCAGCAGTAGCTTTGGCACATTTTTCCTTTGGACCTCAGGAGATTTCCTTAGCCTTTTGTAAGGTTTCAAAACCTGGTTAGGTGCCCTGGGATCCTGAAAGTGTTAGGGACCCCATTACCTGGTTGCATTGTTAATTTTTATGTAATTATTATGATAATTTTCAATTACATATATGTACAATTTATAACTTTTTCTGTTTTGATGTTTTAATTATTGTGATATTGTTTGCCATCTGGAATCAATTGGATTGAAATGGGTGGTTATAGAATTTAAATCAATCAATCAATCGATAGAATAAATGGTTTTGCAATTGTGGAAAATAGGCAGCAGAATACAATCTCCAGGTTCTCTATAATGTATTTTCTATATAACCATCAGGCAGTAGATCTGGCTGATCTTGGTGGATCTAGAAAGTTAAGCTGGACAGGCCTTGGTTAGGACTTGAATGGGAACCTCACTTGCGAATTTCAAGGCTATAAGTATCCTAAAAGAAGGCAGTAGGAAATCTTTTCCATATCAAATAAAGAAAATTGCCTGAATGTCTTTGCAAGTCACCAAGAATAAAACTTGACACAAAGATGTCTCAAAAATTAAGCTTCCTTTTTCGGTTTGTTAGATTTATGTTTTGTCATTCCTTTATAGCTAGGATACCCTCTTTTTATTTCCCCCCACAAAAATAGCACTGTGAGATATATTGGGCTGAGTGATTGACCAGGAGACCACACTAATAAATCAAAACTCAGCTATTCATTGGAATATATTTAATGTATTTTTATGAGATTCTAATAAAGAAGCTAACAAAATTTGGGCTGGACTATGTACCATTCTATATATTAATAAGTATAAATTAATGTATCTGTATTAGACTGGAAGGAAATGTCAAATAACGTTCCACAGGGTCTGTTATGGGTCTGGGCTGTTCACTAAATTTATGATGATTTTATGAATGAAATTGGTAGAAATATTGTCAGATTTTCAGGAGATACAAAGCTAATGGGGGTAGCAAACATTTTAGCAGGCACTATCAAGATTCAGGAGGATCTTGTTACTGCTGTTCTTCTGGACAAACCATGTAAATATTTGTGCTGAACCATTCTTTAGTTGAAAATTGTGCAGGTTTCTTGTGATGGAAGTGTTAGATTGATATTTCTTTTTCAGTTTTGGTTTAATATAATTCAACTTTGAATATTGTATATATAGTTTCAACTCAGGAGAAATGCATTAATACTTTGTTTTAGCTGATATTGTTATTTGACAATCTCAATTTTACTTCTTTGAGTTATTTGCATTTTTTTCTGGAGCCATTAGGTCCAAAAAGTGCCTGGAGTTTCAACCTTATAAATAAAAGTGTGTTTGATTTCTAACTTATTGTAAAAAGGTAGTGTACAAATGTTTTGAGATGCTCAAATAAAAATGTTTGCAAGGGTAATATCTCCTCATGTACTATTTAATTTTGATTGGTCCTGGGTCTATATTTTGAACTGATGTTTATGATTGCATATCTTCAGAAAATATCTGCCTCCTTTCTTGGATGATCAGAAGTATAAGGAAAAACATGATCTAAAATGGAATCACTGCTCAATACTGAATATATAGCCAAGATATTTTAATGAAATTTGGATTGGACAAATGTGCCCCCTTTACTACCAACAGAGAAAAAACAGTGAAAACTGAAAGAATCAAGTTACCTTATGGAAATAACATCAAGAATCTGGATGACAAATATCATTACAAATACCTGGGCATCATCCAGCTTGACATCAAGGACGCACATCAAGAAGAAGGTTAGTAGCAAGCCTAGAAAATCTTAAAGTCCAAACACAGTGGAGAAAATACCATCAGGTCAGTTAACACCTGGACAATTCCAATAATTAAATACTGGAATAATGGACTGGACTCAAACAGAACTAAAAGCCCTGGATAGGAACAACAGGAAAATAATAACAATGAATCATGTCCTTCATCATACCTTCATGAACTATGTTGACAGACACTCCTTAACAAGGAAAATATATGGGTGTGGAATGTTGCAAGTACACCAGACAGTTGAAGAAGTCAAAAAGGGTATTGGAAGAATAACTAAAGGATAGTGAAGAAGATGCAGTGAAGCTAGTGTAATATGAAGGCTTATTGAGTACCGAAGAGACCAAACTGGCTTTCAAGAAAGACCAAATGAAGATATGGCAAGGCAAAGTATTAAATGCCCAGAACATATAAAAATGAGCAGGCAGAGCAGATAACAACAAGACCTGATAATGGTTAAGAACAGGAAAATTTAAAAAAGAGACTAGATGGGCTAAAACAGACTGCACAAGACCAAGCCTTAAGAACAATGCAAAGTCAGAGTTGAGAAAGACAACAACAGACCCAAATGTGGTATCTTCAAAAAAAGCTGAATACCACCTAATTAGCTCCTGCAAAAAGATCACATAATCTGAATACAAGTAACAGCGTGACAAATGAATAACAATGGTATAATGCAGTATTTGTAAGAAATACTACTTGCCTGAAAGTAAGAACTGGTAGGACCACAAAATAGACAAAGTAATAAAAACATGAGTAAGCTAATGTGCTCTGGGATTTTGGAATTTAAATAGTCAGGTACCTGCTACATAACATACCTGGTCTAATAATTGTTGACAATAAAGACAAAACAGTCTGAATAGTGGAGACAACAGAATAAAAGAAAAGAAATTAGAGAAAATCACAAAATATAAAGATCTGCAAATAGAAGTACAACAAATGTGGCAAAATAAAGCAAAGATAATACCAATAGTAATAAGTGTCATGGCTACAATCCCAAATATCTCGAGCACCATTGACACTGACAAAATCACTATCAATCAGTTGTAAGAGGTAGCTTTTTTTGGAACCGCTTACATCCTGCAATGATACTTTTAACATTATCAGACAACAATATCTATCTCAGGTGCTTGGAAATGACTCACTAGCTGGGCAAAAATGCCAAATCTAGCCTAAACATCTGGCTGATAGTGTAACCAACCAAAATATATTAATAGTAAGTCCGTATTTAATAACATACCATTGTTGTAAGAGTTTGGTATAGACTTTAATTTAGTTTTAGTCACCACTTGTGGTAGATGTAGTCTGGATTCCCAGAATGCTGCATTCCAGAGGGCAAAGAGGAACATGGAACATTTGGTAAGGAAGAAATGGGTTAAAATGGCTCCTCCCTAATAATTCTCAGTGTATATTTAAGTTGTGCAAGTAGCTGCTTTAGTTTGGGCAAGATTTTGTTTATAGGTGAGGAATACTAAAAGAAACTACTAATCTCAAAGGTGCTTTTTTTCCCTTGAAGAAGACATTTCATTTCTCATCCATGAAGCTTCTTTAGTTCTGACTGGATGATTATTATACTTCTTATATCTTTTTTTCTAATTAAATCAATGGATCTTTTAAAAGCTAAGGCATTGAACTTGGTGAGTGCTAAGGAAAGTATCACATTTGTGTCCAGTTTCAGCTAATTCTGGATCTTTAGCTTATCAGCCTCTTCTTCTGAGGTCTATCCCATTCTTTGACTCTTGGCTATTTTTAGCAGTGGAAGTGGATGGTGCTGGGAAAATATGACCATCTTTCACCTCCCCAAAATGTTGGTCGGTAATAATTGAGCTATGGAGAAGAGAATGCACTGTGGCAGAGCCAAATGTATCTCAGTTGACTGTGAAATGTATACAAATTAAAAATATTTCTTCAAAGCTTTCATAAACTTCTTTTGTAGCTCCAATAAGAAAACATTTTTCAGTTCATTCTTTTGATTTACCGTTTGTACTTTCCTTTTAATTTTTAAAACTTCAGCCAGATTCTTTTGCACATCTAGTAAAGAGCCCTTTTCCAAATCATTCTCTTGGCCTGTCATTTGTAGTTCCACCTTTGATTCCTTCTTTGGCTTGTCAGATAAAATTTATTTGCGGAAAAAAATTGTGGAGATGCCTTTAGTTTTCTATATCTCCCCCAGAACTCCAGTCAATCACTTGGCATTCTGTAGTCAGAACTAACAGCGTGAAGATTGAAAAGACATCTTCATCAGTTAACTATCTATGAGGACTTTAATATGTTGGTTTGCTGAAAGAAAGATGACTAAAGGAAGTTGAAGAAACAAGAAGTTTCAAGAAAGGTTCTTTTTTTATGGAGCATATGCAAAATTTATCTATAAACAGACAAATGACATGAAGGCAAGAGGGTGATGAATTTGTAATAAGACTGGAAAAAATAGCCTTCTCATCAAGCAAATAGACAAAAATATCTGATAAATTCTCACATGGGCGCTGAAAAGGGAGACATCTTGCAGGAATGCACCTTTAAAGAAGATAGTTCCACTCTGTATCATTCTTTGGTTGATGGGAAGTGAACTGCACCTTTTCAGTAGAGATAACTATAGATAAGCCATCACTCAGATAGCCAGCCCTATGTCATTAAAAAGGTAATGGCTACCACCTGAAATTAATGCCTGGAAACCAACTGGTAACCAGTGCAGCTTATAAAGCAATGGGATGAGATATGGATAACACAGCACCTCCTTCAGTGCCTGCACCACCCTATTCTGAATCAGCTGTAGCTTTGGATGACCTTCAAAATCAGCCTCAAGTGAAATCCACTAATCTAATCACAAGGTGACTGGGACAAAAGTAACTGTCTTTAGGTTCTCCTGATCCAGGAAAGGGTACAATTGGCACATTTAGTGTACCTGTGCCAAAGTCTTGTTGGACATAGTTTCCATCTGCTCTTTAAGCAGGAGCGGAGACTCAAAGTGGACCATCAGACTGTGCACACATCTTAAATGGGAATGTGCAACCCCAGTGAGAGTCAGCAGTGATATATCACCAGATCTGAGATGGGGGTAGTGGAAAAAAATATAATCACTCAGGATTGAACTGTGGTAGCGCAGTGGTTAGAATGCAGTACTGCAGGCTAATTCTTCTGATAGCCGACTGCCAGCAGTTCTGCAGTTCAAGTCTCACCAGCTCAAAGTTGACTTCCATCCTTCCGAAGTCAGTAAAATGAGGACCCAGATTGTTGGGGGCAATATGCTGACTCTGTAAACTGCTTAGAGAGGTAAAGCACTGTGAAGCAGTATATAAGTCTAAGTGCTGTTGCTATTGAGTCTGAGTCTGTTCAGTCCCTTCCAGACCCACATAAACTCTAGGCATTATGTCAGGGCTTTGACCACATTGGCGGATGGCCAAATATTGAGTTATATCCTATCTATGGCTGGTAAGATCCACTCTTTGTCTTTATCCATGGAGCTCCAGGATTCATTGACTTTATTTCCCAATGCTCCAAATGACATTTCATTTCATATTTATGCTGAAATATTGAAATTTTAAAAAGACATCAAAAGTTTTAAGCACCACTGTAGAATGAAACTATAATTATAAAAAGAATTATTAATGAAGTTCAGTGTGATTCCTATATGCTTGACCAGAAATTCTGAAAAATGTTGAGAGTATTTGCCTGATTTTTCCCTTTATTTACCAAAAAGCTTCCAAATCTATTATCCTTTTACCAAGATCAGTGATGCAGTTGGAGAGATAAATGTTTGCATCCTTTGGTAAAGCAGCTTGTATGGAAGCTGCAGTATATGACTTCTGTCATCTTGGATCGTTATAATATTGTTTTATTCTGTAATGCTTCCATTTTTTCTATCAAACTGAGGTCCTTTCAGAGCCAAACAGACATCCTGCTTGCCTTTTTCTAGTGCTTAAGAGTACTGGCTTCTCTTTTTGTTACAAACAGTTTTGTTTGCCTTAGGGTTGACCAAAGTGTTGTGGCTGGGCAAATATTGAGCCAGTTAGAAGGCAATTGTAGGGACCCATTTATTTGGGTAATAATCAGATGATGTAGTGGGCTGAAAATGTCAAACCAATGTTCAAACCAAGCCATTGAAAGAAGTCAGAAGAGAGTTACAAACAAGATAAAATGTGTTTTAACAAAAATATATGAAGAAATGCTGAAAGAATTGGCATACAGTTACCATACCGAGATAAGACAAACAGCTCTAGACATGTTTAATGCTGTCTGAATGCTACGGCAAGAAAGATGAGGGAAACTAGTTTTTTTCTCCATGTTGAAGATTGAAGATGAAACACTCTGAATTTTTAAAAGGTATTTCTATCTTCTTATTACATTATTTAGAAAGAATAATCTCTAGGATGTTCGATGAAACACTTTAGGTAAAGAACTACCTTCTAAAGACTTCATCCCTTGATTATTTGCAAGGCCAAGCCATCATGCAGACATTACGAAATGGTTAACTGACACAACAGGTCTTTTCCAAATAAATGAATTCATTCTTTTTCCTCCCCAAACTATAAAACAATGCAATAAGTACTCTGGTACATTCCTTTTTATGAAATGTTGGCAGTGATTAAATCTCTTGCTATTCAGGAGCGTGCAACAGCCCTACGTGTTAGAAAGCCTCATAAAGGAATCTCTTTCCCAGGAAAATTCACTCAGTGAAAGTACATTTCATGGGAAATGCAGTGCTGCAATTGGATTATCCCAAATAAACATACTTCAACGAAATAGGGAAAATGCACTTTTGGATTTCTAAAAGATTATAATAATTTCATAAATGTTCTCAACCAATGATCTTTTAACTTTAATTTCTCATCCATCAGTGCTCGCTCCAATTTATGCCTTCTAATTTATGTATTGTAGTCCTAGCTTATCTGAAGAATGCCATTTTCAGAATTCTGCCTCATAAAGGCAAATTTGTTCAGTATAATAGGTTATGAAATGTTTTCCCAATTAAAGCTATTTATTTAATGTGTGTATGCCTTTGAGACATTGTTGGCTCTTGGCAACTGCCTGGATTGGTCTCTGTAGTTTTCTTGGCAAAGTTTTATGGGATTGGCTTGCCCTTATCTACTTCCTAGGGCTGAGAGAGAGAGACTGACTCAAGGATACCCAATTAATTTATGCCTAGAGAAGGACTAGAACTCATGATTTCTAGTGCAGTGCCTTAACCACTGCAACAAACTGACTCTCTATTTATTTAATACAATTGTTTAAGTAATTATATGTTTAAACTGCTTTTCAGGATTACATCTTCAAACTCTAATAATCATGAAGGAAAATCAGCTAACAGCTATGCTTAACAAGGAAAGTTATCTTTGAAGTTGCTTTGAACAATATGAGTAAAAAAATGATACTAAAATTATTTTGATTGTTTTCTTAAATTCCTGGGACCAAATGCATATCCATATTGCGGTTGACCAAATTAAAGCTAATGTTGAGAATGGTCTTTATTAATAGCAGATTATATTGCTTTATGGTGAGAATGCAAGCAGGACTTTGCACATAAATTTCAGTTAAAATGGCCTTTCAGATAGGCTGGTCCCAGGCTATTCAAGTGGAATTTCTAAATGAACTTCACAGGAAACTCCAGCTAATATCTATAGTAATAGATCACTTTGGGGGCCACTAGTACGAGTGAGGACAAGTTCAATCATTTTGCTTAGAATATATTATTCATAGTCAGTATTCCGAACCCACCTCACAGGGTTGCTGTTGTGGAGAAAATAGGAGAATGAAGGAGTATTAAGAATGTTCCCTGTTTTGAATTTTTTGTAAAAATAATAATTAAACATCTAAAACAATTGCTGTCAGAAAACACGTTTGATAGTCTCAAAGGCTCATCGCATCTTTGATCAGATTCTTTTTATAAACCAGTTATGCCCTTCCTTTGAGAGCCTATTTGTATTCATATTGTTATTCATATTGATAAGCTCCTATTATACATGAGGAAAAATAATCCAGAAACTTCACTCCAAAACAGGGGAAGATGCTTAAACGTTACAAAATGACCATGATCTTAACCAATATTATACTACTTTCAGTAATATACTAGAGATCTGTTTACAGACCCAATTTAAGTTGTTGTTTACCAGTAATAATAGCATGTGGAGGATTAAACTCCATTTGAAGCAAACAGGACTAAATGGTTGACTACTTCTCTCTTAATGGTTTGGATTAATGTAAGATTTTCATTTTTTTTTTAAGTATAACGTTCTGGAGATGTTAAGAAAGTCAGAATTGACTCATTCTGTTTGCCTTTCTCTTCCAAAGGGAATCAGGATTTTTTTGTTCATGGTTTATTTAGCAGAAGATAGTAGAAGATCCAGACCTGCAGTTTCTTACACTGCTAGTAAGCCAGACCTCCTAATAGAAGACTCCATGCCCTAGGCAAAACTGTATGGTAGCATACAATATGAAATATGCTCACACTATTTGAGGTTAACAGAAGCTACCTCTTCTATGATTTCCTTAACTCAGTATTTCTTAAATATAGGTTGTGCCTGGTGACCTAAATTTTATTTTAGGGAACTTTATGTAGTTTATTTTTGCTTTCAGCATTCACAGTTACATTCATTTTGATATAATTAGTAAATTTTCTTGCATTAATTCTAAAAAGACTGAACATGTGATTTTCGTACTGATCAGTTTAACTTGATAGAATAGGGGGAAAATACAGATTTAAATAGATGAGCTGGTGTCCATAGATGTCCAGAAACAGGTTTTATTAGGTTGCTGCAATGAATTTAGAGCCCATCTCAAAAAGCCACTGAGAGAAGGGATTACTGAAGCTGTGTTGTACCTGATAGGAAAATGGCTTTTACATTCTATAAGTAAAGACTTTTTCTTCTTCCATATATTCCCATTGCACAGATCCAATGACACACTATCTTGCATGGGTTAATTGTCATGGAAAGTGCTATTTTCCTATCATTAACATAATTAATGCTAATGATAGGAAATTGATTAATTTTTAATGAAATTTTAAACTCTCAGTTCTTAAGATTGGAAGTTTTATTCAGCAGATATACAGTTTGAGAGATCTGCAGCAGAACTGGCTATCCTTGGTATACGAGAATTTTATTTTGGTGTGTTACTTATGTGGCCTTCTAGTTTGTAAATGAGGTTTGTAGAATATATATATTATTGATTAATTTAGATATTTCTTTGTGCCTACTCTGAATATTAATGATTTAAAATTGTATGTAATCTTTAGATAATAATAATAGCAACTTTTTTTTTCTTCCAAGCATTTTTTTCTGCAAATGTATGATCAACTGAATTTTTTTTCAGATCAATTGAGTATTAATTCATTGATTGTGACAAGAATTGACGAACCAGCTTATTCACCAAATCTGAAATCAGCCAGCCAGCTTTCATGTGTAAAGTGGGACTAGAAGTCACAGTCTCCTGGTTTTTTGCCTGGTGTCTTAACCACTGGACCAAACTAGTTCTTACTATAACAGAAATAACAACACCATCATCAACAATAATAATAATAACAACTTTCAATTACTCTTAACAGATTGGCAGATTTATAGCAATTAATAACTTCTTCATTAAAGTTTTTGCATTGATGTCTGTTTATATCATTTTTAGACGAAGAGTGTTGGCCATATCGGATGGCATTGAACACATTGGGGATCTGCGCTGGGAACTGGCACTATGCCTTCTGGCTGCCTGGACTATCTGTTACTTTTGCATTTGGAAAGGTACAAAGTCAACTGGCAAGGTAAAAGAAATTATGTGCTACAATTTATGTTGCATAATATAGTCAAATACTTATGCATTGAACCTTCGGGTTCTCTTTCCTCTCCTTATAAGTGCTGAGGAGTGATCATGAATTTTCCATAAGATAAGCTTTTTTCTTAATATTAAATACTGGTGACTGTGTGAGCTCCTTAAATAAAAAAAATGTGACATTCCATGGAAAAAAACATTAACAAGGCACTGGATGAATCAATTTTTAAAATGGATATTTTCCATGTTTCTTTTTCTTTAAACATTCCAACAAAATGGACTAAATTATAAACATTGTTTTTGCACTTGATGGTAATCCAAGATGTGAAGGAACCTAATTATGAATGAGGTATATGCTAATTCATTTGGCTCAGCTGATCCTTATCAGCTATATTTCTCTGTCCTGTCAGTGTAATAAGCTAATCAAGGATTGAAATATCTCTTCTGATTGTTTGATGATGACAATGATGATGAAGATGATTAATCCAAAAATTCTGGCTTGTCCTCCAAGGAAAAGCTAAGCATGGCTTTTTCTTGGCATCTCATTCTTAACTTTCTTTAGTTACTCTCTCAGACATGCTATAATATAAACTAGGAGTGAATCTGTATTTGGACTATGCAGTTAGTCACCAGTGGGATTGATGTAATTTAAAGATTTAAGATGCAATAAAATGTTCTGCACAAGGGCTAGCTTTAATGAAAGTGATATCTGCTAGGCTTTAGCCTGTCGCTTTACCAAATCAATATAAATTATTCGATACAAATGAAAAGCAGTTAAGAGGCAATCTGTAATCAGTGTCATTTAAAACCATGCAGGCTATCACAATGAGTTGCAGCAATTTGCAATCCCTTTGTCTGCAACTTAATGGAAGTGTGTCAGATATCCTGAAGAATATATATATTCTAATATCCAGTTTAGAGTTACCTTATCTTAAGGTGACCAACCGTCCTCCTTTAGGGAGGACAGTCCTCCTTTTGTAAGTTCTGTCCTCCCTCCTACATGTCCTCCTTTTTGATATTTGAAGACTAATCTGCAGGGCTTTTTAAAATTCTCATAGAACGCTCAGAACGGTGTTCTAGCACCTTTTTTTGATGGTTTTTTTTTCAACTTTTGCATGAGCTGTGCTACTCCCTCTATGACTTTCGAAAGCCAATAGGAATTGCTGCTGAGCGCGCCAAAACACCCGGCCCACAAACTTTGCACATGCAAGTTGTCTGTATTATTGTTGCAATGAATAAAATGTTTCTTTTATTTACGATATTTTTTTCTTCAATTTATTTGTGTCCTCCTTTTCATTGTAAAAAAGTTGGTCACCTTACTTATCTAGCTGCAAAAAAACTAGGTAGTTAGTGAATGCCATTAAAGGATTAGAACTTTGTGTACCCCTAGGTCCCATTTACTGGCCATCAGATGTTTGTAGTCTGGACTGGTAACTTACTTTAAAAAAAGTACACACAACTTGTCTCTAGTTTTCCCCCCCCATTGGTTTCTAGTTTCATTGCATGTTTAATAATGAAATTTATAGCAAAACAATGGAAAGCAGCTTTGTTTGTTTGTTTGTCTGTCTGTTTATTTATTTAATTGATCAAATTTATAAAAGTGCCCATTTTACAAATGTGACTCTGGACAAAGCATGCAACAAAACAACAAAGCAACAATTTAAATGATTTAATCATAAATATAAGTAAGGCTGCTGGAGAATGGACTAGCATCCTGCATATAGGGTAACTGTCTCATGGGCTCCCTGTTTCCCTGGGATCCTCAAACCTGTTGGAAGGAATCATTTTTTGAGGGATTTCCTAAATGCTAATCCATCATAACCTTATGTAGGAAATTCTGGGAATTGAAGTCCACACATTTTAAAGTTGCCAGCTTTGAAAAACACTGCTTTAACTTTTAATTGCTAAAGGGCCTTAATTAAACAACCGAAGAAAATGTATTCTTATGAAATATTCATGTTTTAATTTTACAATTTCAATGATTTACCTTCATATGCTTCATTTTTATAAAGAAAGTGTTGCTTTGCTATTAATTGCTTTTGATTTTAATATAGCATCTTTGAGATTTAGTGTACATTTAAAGAATTCTAAGTAGACATGTGGTTTAACAGAAGCTGTTCTAAAAGACAATTTTACCACCAATAATTTTTGTAGCTGTTGTTCTTTTTCCTTAACCTGGTATTCTACAAATATAGTGGACTTCAAATCCCATAGGCTCAAGGAATTAGAGGGATTCTAATTAGGAATTAGATTCCTAAGAAGAAATTAGATTGTTATTATCTGGCAAGCTTTAGAAAAAAAGCTAAGTGGGTCCATGTATTTTTATACTAGCTATTCTTTCTCAAGCCTGCTTATGAGAGTATGGTCAGGAGACTAGCTAAAAACCATGCTAAAGAAAAGCATTAACAGCTAATGCTATCGCTTGATTAATCACATAAGCAAATTTATAACCTGGTGTTCACAGTTCTACTTGATTGCTCCATTGACAGTCTTTACATATTATTTATTTATGTGAAACCATGATTTGTTTTAGCTATGATTTGTTGAATAAATCATAATTTTATATTTTCAAACCTGCCACATGCACCACATTTGTTTGCCACTGGCTTAGTATAATGGGTAAAATTGACCCATAGTATACTAGTTTAGCATTGTGTCTGAATGGTGTCATTTGGCATATTCCACAAATAAGTAATAAACCGGTCATGCTTTTGCATTCTACACTGATACTACATTCCTAATTACTTTCATTTCAGTCTTTTCCTTTCTCAGTTAAGGTTTTTTAAAAAATAAAGTTCCACTTTTATTCATATCAGTAAATGAATACTTTCATGATATATAAATTAGGCTGACTCAGGTTAATCTAGAGCATATAGTTCTACAAGATGATAATTTCAGTCATTTTCAGTAAACCATGATCATTAACCAGTAGCATGCTAGGAGCGATGTCTTATTTGAAAATGTCTTTAGAATTATGGCCATTGATAATATATGCCATTGAGTATGTACTTCCTGTCTCTTGAATATTTATATAAAGGTGGCAAAAACTCCCAGATACCTTGAATCCCAGGTTAGATCTGAAGACCTAGAAGCTCCTGTGCAGCAGCCAGCAGCAACAGGGGGTCCACCCACTGTCATTTAGGGTGTTCTTGACAGGCAGAAAAGTTATAGACTGGTATACTTTCTTTTTCCTCTGTAACTCTTCTAAATTTTATTCAATAAAACCTCTTTAGCATTTGCATTAGTTTGAGCCTATTGTCTTTGCATCCCAGAATCTAGCTGCTGTTGCCAACGCAGTCAAAAAGTGTCCTTCAAAAATAGAGCAGAAAAACATGTCCTGGGGTCACTTTGACAATGAATGAGGACATTATCTGTTACAAAAAGGATTTTGTCTAAATTATGGACATCTTTCCTCCTTAGGGACACCAGTAATATCATATAATCACCATTCCCATTATGTTTTTGCAAAAGTCTTGATATTTAAATAGGTTTAAAACTGATACATGTTAGTGGTTTGTGTATGTATGTGTATACATTTAAAGAATATGGTAAGCGTGTGTTTCTCTCTCTCTCTCCATTCCATAATGGAATATGCTTAGTGAGTGATTGAGCATTGAGCAAGGAAAAAGAGAAAGATGTGAGAAAAGCAAATCTTGAGAAAAAAATGTTGTTTATTATGTTTATGGATGTTAAAGTATGTTGGAAACATGAACACATGTCATTTTTGTATGCAGGTGAAACTATGTTTTGTGATTGGGAACTTGCATGATGTAATGAGGAGGATGGAACTGAAAATTAATGTTTCAAAAGCCAAGGTAGCTTCGTTTTATAGGGTTAGACCAAGTTATACATAAATAATAAAAAACTACAGGGAAGTTTTTGTAGCGTGGTAGAATATTTACTGAAGACAATAAATGGGGAAATTTTAAGGTATGCAAAAACTGGTTGCAAGATAGTTCATAACATTTGTTGCAAGGAATAAATATTTATCAAAAAGCTAAAACAATTGGTTATAAGCATATAATGAGCTTAGTTTTATACTTTTTCGTGCTATATTATATAGTATGAAAAAGAATGTGGACTGTGTCAGGAAAAACATAAAGGTAAGTTGAAAATGAGGAATTAGTACATATGTTTTATGTAAAAGAAGAGATAAAATCAATAAGCAATTAATGAATGTGGAATGAATATATAGGTGAATGACCAATATAAAATAAAAACCTTACGGTGAGGGTTTTTTTTGTAGAATTAGAATCAAATTGTGTACCAAATATATGAAGTTAGATTGAATGGTTTAAGAGGAAGAAAAAGTTTGAAAGGTTAAGTAATGTATACATTAATGTAAGGATGTGGTAGACTCAGGAATGTTTTGCAGAAAAGAAAGAAGTATCGACGAGATACAGTATTATGGGAAATGTTGGTATAAAATGGAGAGAGTTGGTTTATTATTTAGAAAATGTATATGAAAATGTATATGGCAATATATATCATTGTCCTGAGTAAGACAATATATATTGTATTACAGAGCATATGAAAAAAGTAAATTTTAGAAATTATCTACATTAAAAATTTTCCTCCAAGAAAATAAAATAAAGTTATATTCATTCCTATAGTCTTCTGCTCAATGATGTACTGTGGGAGAATATGAAATTTTATTTCTTGAAAAGCCTTTTGCTTACTGCCAATAAATCCTGCTTTGGAATGAGGATTGTATCAAGTGTGTACTCTTTTTAATAATTAAGCAGTGCTTTGTTAATATTTGAATAGTACAAATCAGATTTGTATTCTGAATTTTTCTTCCGTGTTTTACATATACTTAACCTTGATTTAATTTAAACATCAAGATTTTGTTTAACGTTTTGAGCAATATGCTGTGATGATGTTCATTGGTTTATCAATCATTGACTTCTTCTATAGAAAGTAAAAAAAAATAAATGGAAGAAAAGGGACTAAGTTTGCCTGGAAGATCCCAAAAGAGTTTCTCTAAGTATTCCCTTTAGAAGGTTAATGGATGCAAGGATGATTAAACTTGTTCAGTATAATATACAAACATGAATATTATTAATGGATTGTGTTGAAGTCTTTCTAATTTACATAATAAATAGATCACCTTAAAACTGATAAATATATTATAACATAATAAGTCCCTATAGATTTACATTATTTATCTCATAGCATATTGTTATTGCATTATGCTGTTTGCAAACCATCTCTTGCTTGGAAGAACGTCTGAATGTCAGTGTTTGTTAACATATGATGTTAGTTTCTGGAGAGACTGGCTAGCCATGACGTATTAAATTAAATGTATTAATATTAGCTTGACTGAAATCTTTAGACTAGCAATGATGCATGCAAATGGGAAATACATTGAGAAGGAATTGGGAAAAGTGGGAGGTGAAGACATGTTGGAACTACAGCCAGATTACAGATTTGCCAGTTGCTTTTTGTTTTTCCACATTTAAAAAAGAGTAAAGAAGTAGAAAATTGCCACCATATGGGGCTGATAAAACCTAACTTCTGCACATTTTCATAACATTTAGGAAACATGCCTATGTATCTTTTTATCTTCTACTGCTGCAGTAGTCCCATCAGAAGGAGTTAAGCTCCTGTTGCCAGCAGTTAAGACTCAGTCAGTGGTTCCACACAGAAAACTTATTTTTTTCAATGGTGGACTATATAAAGCCTCTAATAGATTCAATGAAGCATAAAGAAAGTGAAAAAGGGACAGCTGAAGAAAATAAAGATGTGCGGGAGGAAAAAAAGAAAAAAGAACTGAGGGCCATTGTGAGGCTTTAGGAAAAGGAACTAGGCAGCAATGATTATATCTCCTGAAGTGTCTTTTGTTTTGGGTTGAAGTAAGAGAGGAGAATGGTCCTTCATAGTAAGGCTTTAACATGCAGCCCAAGATTGATCTCTGTATTCAGAGAAGGAAAGTAGAACATTCATGAGATGCATGCAGAGTTTTAGGCTTTCCAGCCTTCTCTGAAGTTTTAAAATACTGAAAAAAATTCTCTCTCATCCTCTCTCTTTTAACTCACTGCTGAAACCTTAAGGATACCTCTGAGCTGCTAACTGTGGAAATCATGGAAATGCAAGTGCAAGTCTAGAACACTTTTTCATTCAATTGCAATCTGCATTGAATTGCAATAATACATAGAAACTCTCTCTCTCTCTCTCTCTCTCTCTCTCTCTCTCTCTCTCTCTCTCTCTCTCTCATACACACACACACACACACACACACACACATACACATACACACACCACCACCACCACCACAATTCCAACTTGGTTCTTTGTCTCAAATAGCTTTTTAAAATTGGCATTCCACTGTATAAACTAATTAGAGTTTAGTCTAATAGAATGAAAAGAAATGCAGTTTTAACCTAAAATTTCAGTTGGATTTGTTTAGCTATAAAAATGCAGGCATAGGGAAACTCTGAGGTTATTACTACATTTCATGTGCTTATGTGTGAGTCTGTGTGCTTGGGATAAACACAGTGTAAACTGTGTTCCAACTTATTTAGCTGGAATTTCCCCCTTTGTGTAAGCAAGCAGTGATTTCAATTATCCAAAGTTCTACTCTCCCTGTTTTCTATAATATAGTGAAAATAATGAAGAATAATGAAATAAGTTAATCCATGATATGTAAATAAAAGAAAACAGAAAATAGTATGTCATTTTAACATATGACTGCCTATTTACTAATAATCTACTTTCAATCTTAATTGTCTGTATCCTTTCATATAAATATAATTACATGTGAGTATTTAAACAAGTTGCAGTGAACATTTTTGCAGGCACTTTGAGCATGCTGATCAATGTGTTAATTATTTGCAGATTAGAGAAAGCTGAATGATTTTTGGCATGCAACAAAGAAAATCTAAATGGAAGCTTCAAACTGAAATTATAATAAGGACTTTAACAATGGATAGTTTGATATTCTCAAATCATGGGAATCAATGGAAGAGTAAGGCGGGGCAAATAATAAAATGTACCATATAATGCAAACTCTGCTCCTTTAGTACATGCTTTCCTAAACCACACAAATATATGTAAGGGAATGGATTTGTCATCATAATATCATGACGCATGCTTTTTTGTGTGTGTGACAAAACTTCTGGTTCCTATGCTCAATGTCATTCCCAGTTTGAAAATGGTGGTATCACCATTTAGAAATCATTCTATTTTTCTATATCTGATAATGAGTTTCTGTTCTTAATATAGGGATATCACTCAGTTTCACCAAAAGTAAAATTTCATAGTAATCAAAATAATTCATTTAGATCAAAATGCCATGGTTGTCACTGCCTACAGCCTAATGCTACATTCCAAGTGAATTAAAAAAAAACAATTCCTAGAAAGTTTATGACATAAATTTAATTGTGATAAGCACAATGTTGTAAAATCAATTTATCTAGCATGTTCATTCTATCACCATCACTCCTAAATTCTAAACTATGCATCACTACCGATGTTGTGATCACAATGAGGAATGTAACAAAGAACTAATGTTAAGAAGAGAGCCAGTTTGATGTAGTGGTTAAAGTACCAACCTAAAAACTGGGAGACCATGAGGTCTAGTTTTGCTTTAGTCATAAAGCCAGCTAGGTGACCGTGAGCCAGGTACTGTCTCTCAACCCTAGGAAGCATGCAATGGCAAACTACTTCCAAACAATCTTGCCAATAAAACTGCAGGGGTTTATCAGTCACCAGGAATCAAGACTGATTTGAAGGTGCAAAAAAAATTAAGAATCAAAGTCTAGTATTTCTATATCTACTGTTTCAGTTTTCATGGCAATACATTTTTATTAGCATTAATGAATATTTACAATAGCAGCTGCATATATGGTTTCAAAAGGACTTAATTCTACCAAAAAAAGAGAATATTTATTTTTTTATTTATTTTATTTTATTTATTTTATTCGGATTTGTATGCCGCTCCTCTCCGAAGAAGATTTATAGCTTAGTGTTGAATTATGGAATCCTTGGTGCTCTCTGACCCTGGCGGTTGTCTTACAGATATTTCATTGACAAACTAGGTAACATCATCAGTAAGGCACTGATGATCTTACCTAGTATGGTAATGAAATGTCTGCAAAAAACCCACCAAGGTGAGAGAGTGGCAAGGACCCCACAGCAATTAATTCTTTCATACCCTTATTGTGTTAGCCGGCACTGGCATTTACCACCCAAATACTCATGGGTGAGATGGTTTTATGTACCAAATAGAAAATGTGAAATCCTGTCTAATATAAATATTTACTTTGAACATTATTTTAAATGTTTACAACATTGTTTCTCTATTAAATTTTAAAGAATATTAAAACCAGCTTGGAAAAGTAATCAGATAACAAATGAGGAATATGTTGATATCAAATAAACATTATTAATGCTAATATAATTTATATTTAAAATTTGACTCAAAATATATGTGAAGTGATAGAAATATTATTATTTGCATGCTAGGCTACCATGACTTGGAACATTCATCATGATTAGTTTACTTGGTCATGATAATCTTAATTTTAAAAGGTTTGAATGACTGTTAGATACCAAGAAATCAAAGAGTGGAGGCCAAACAGTATACTCTGGTTTATTTGTTCCAAAATCTTCATTGATGTTTCAAGATGCACAGAAAACGATATTATGTGCCAAATTTCTTGGAAAAAAGGAGGCATTGATGCACAAATGGCTGCTAAATTTAACTAGGCTTTGTGAATCTTAGCTAGTAAAATGTGTGTGTGTAGTTTTGTGTATTTGTGTGTTTATCTGTTTTGTTAATTTGGCCTACCATCTATGGATCATCAAGAATTGAGATTTATTATGTTTTTATGTTACCTGTTTCAATATGCAGTTTTGAAAAACATCATTTTTGATAAGCACATCAAAAAGAGTGACGTCAATGTTTAAAGGAATAATAATGTACGAAAGCAATATAACTAATTAGCTATTTAGGTATTTTTACACATTCTTTTCATATTGGTACTCTTTTCTCACCATGACAACCTTTAGACATGTTGCAAGAACAATTCTAGCAACTGCTAGAAGTCCTATTGGCTATCTGGGAATCTGGGAATTGAATTCACAACACAACTAAAGGGCATCATGCTAGGAAGACTGATATAAATATGATCTTCCAGCAAGGCAAATTTCTTCATTAAAAATGTCTAATTTTAATTTTTTATTATTTAATTAAACCATAGAGTGCAGAAAGATGGTTAGCAATAGTACTTAGCTCTTAGACATATACCACATTATAATGCTTTACAGCCCTCTCTAAGTGGTTTACAGAATGAGTGTATTGCCCCCAACAATTTGGGTCCTCATTTTATCAGCCTCGGAAGAATGGAAGGCTGAGTCAACCTTGAGCCAATCAGGATTGAACTCCAGGCTGTGGGCAGAATTACTGCATTCTAATCACTGCACCACCATAGCTCTCTGGTTATCTAATTCTAAACCATGGCATTGAATCTAAAATATATATATAAATAGAAACCATTTTTGAAAATATCAAATTTGTCACTATTTCTACAAACAATAAAGTCCATTTACTTACTCATCTTTACCATTTCAAAAGATCTTCAGCAACTTCCTCTTCAGTAGTTGGCTCAGAAAGATTATGCTAGGGACGAACTATAATTATTTTTGCTTCAATCACTTTTTTGCCTATCTGAGCAAAAAGCATGCCATAATTAGGAAGATCCAGCTTGAGATGTTTATGTATTTCCAGTCTGAAAAGTACTGTTTCTGTTAATGTATCTGATCTAGTAACTAATATGAGAAAACAGTTAATTTAATCTACTATAAATGCTCATTGAGATTTTTAATAATATGGAAATCTCATTATATATTTTTCAAATTCTCAGAATTTACATCTGCTTATTTTTTTTAAAAAAAATAAAAAAATAGATCTGTGAACATCTAGAAACAAATAAAGTTATAACTAGTAACCAGCACGGATTATTAAAAACAGATCATGCCAAACCAATCTTATTTAATGCTTTGACAAAGTGACTAAATTAGTACAACAGCGAAATGCTGTGGACATAGTATATATCCTGCCATTGAGACAGGATGACTGGCCCAAGGTTACCCAGCTGCCTTTGATGTCTAAGAATGAACTAGAACTTGCTAACCCTTATACCTCACTGGCTTTTGACTAGTAAAGCTCTTAAACTGTTTTAATTATCACTGCAATATTAAAAAGGAGTGCAATTAGGGGGAAAAATTCACCAAGCATCTATATCCACTCTGAAGACAGATATCAAGCTACTGCTCCATATTTCTTTAGTTCCTGAGCAAATTAATTAATTACTGTGATTTTCTCATACTGAAGGGATAATATAATTAATGATTTTCAGAACCAACTTTTCCTTAATTTAGATGATATCCCTGGCTGAACTGGAGTTGTGATTTTTCACCTGCTTTTGACAAGCCAGTTCTTGGTTCATGGGGTATTCCAAATCTACTTATGCTGAAAATGGATCAGATTAACTTTCCTAATGCACTATTGTATTGTATTGTATTGTATTGTATTGTATTGTGTTGTGTTGTATTTAATTTTTTTATTATTTTATTTCATCCATACAACACATAGAAAGTGGTATAAATGTATTAAACAAATATGTCTTCTAGCAGAATAAATCTAGATATTGAAAAACTGGAACCCTCCCACACATTTATAGCACATTTTTCCATTAATGAACATCCCAAAAAGTTACAATCCATAGGCATGTTTGGGACAAAGATATATCAATCAATCAATCAATCATAATAGGAGCTGGAAGGGACCTTGGAGGTCTTCTATTCCATCCCCCTGCTCAAGCAGGAGGAGAACCTATACTATTTCAGACAAGTGATTGTCTAGTCTCTTCTTAAAAAGTGATGGAGCACACACGATTTCTGAAGGCAAGCTTTTCCACCGGTTAATTGTCCTCACTGTTAGGAAATTTCTCCTTAATTCCAGGTTGCTTCTCTCCTTGATTAGTTTTCATCCGTTGTTTCTTGTCCACCCTCTGGTGCTTTGGAAAATAAATTGACCCCCTCCTCCTTGTGGCAGCCTCTCAAATACTGGAATACTGCTATCATGTCCCCCCTAGTCCTTCTTGTCTCTAGACTGGCCATTTCCAAATCCTCCATTGCATCAAGGATTGTGCATTATACCCTGTGATATGAAAGAACCTGTACTTGAAGGAAAGAGCTGTTTCAAATTAGTGTTGTGATAAAAAAGATGTGATATAAGGATAGCAGTTTTTGAAAAGTACCATCCAGCTGTATTTCCCAAATGATGCTATTATCTAACAAAGTAATTAAATGTGTGGAGGTGGCATGTTAGAGGGAGCAATCTCTTCTTTTTGTGTCAGTTAGGAAATCATACACCTTAGAGAAAAAGTTAAATATAGTTCAAGTCATCCAGGAGGTTCTGGCCACTTAAACCAGGATACTTACGGGACCACCTTCTGCCACATACTTCTCTACGACCGGTGAGAGCGCACGGGGTCGGCCTCCTCCGGGTCCCGTCAGCGAAACAATGTCATCTGGCGGGCCCTAGGGGGAGGGCTTTCTCTGTTGTGGCACCCGCCCTCTGGAACCAACTGCCACCTGAAGTCCATGTTTCTCCGACTCTCACGGCCTTCTGAAAGAATTTAAAAACCTACCTCTGCCGGCAGGCCTGGGGATGATTGTTGATTGTGGTGTGACTGATGAGTATGTATGGGGTTTTATTTTTAATGTTTTTTGTTCGGATTTAGTCGAAATTGTTTTATATATATGCTGTGAGCCACTCCGAGTCCTCGGAGAGGAGCGGCATACAAATCCGAATAAAATAAAAATAAATATAAATAAATAAATAAATAAATAAACATAAACCTCCCATCTTAGTATTCCCATGAGATCTATTTGTTTATACCTTTTGTCGTGCTTCCCTGCCCGGACAGAAAACAGGCATCTCCTGCTGCTTCTTTCTTAATCCCATTGTGAGGACAGACCTGGCAGAATTCTCCAGACAGGACTTACCTAGATAAGGATCTTTACTGCAGATGGGAGCAGAGCCATTCCAAAAAGCTGATAGCCAAGCCAGAAACATTAGGAGGAGGAGAAGGTGACAGTAGTTTTTTTTCAGTGACAAAGACTTGAAATAGAAAAAAAAGACAAAGCAACGGGGAAATTGCATTCATTGGTTCCTGTAGTTCTGTCCATTTGGACTCATGTAATTTATTTGCCAGTATCTGAAATAATAATTCATGAAATGGAGAGCTTCTGTTATCATTTTCTTTTTAGGAACAGTATTTTATGTCTGTAATCGCATACGTGTAAAATCAAATGTAAGTGACTAAGGTTGAAGGAATATTATTTGAATACCAGAAGATTTATGGGCATGATAAAAGCAAAGCAATGGAGTGAAATTTGTGGTAGATGGTTCTGTGCTCTGGACTCAGTTTGCTTTCAAGCTTCAGTGATATAGTCTGTGAAGATGGAACTGACATCTTGTATTGTAAGGAGAGCACAAGAAATCTATTTTTAACTTTTGCAGCTAAATTCACCATGCTAAGTGCCTCCTATTCTCTTAGCTAGCTGGAAAGTATACCATATGGTTACAGTGATTCTTGTCTTCTGAACTGGGCCTCCAAGGTTAAATCTGCTCCTTTTGCATGCTGTGGACTGTGATTTGTGATCACAGATTAGTTTTTAATTAAACTGTTCCAGCAGATGTAGCAAGTCTTCATATTTACTTTATTTCCTTAATGTAGACATGGATGTTGCTGTGACATAGCAATGGAAGAACTATTTTAGGCATTGATATGCAAATTTGTACATCAAGCAATTAGAAGCAATTAAAGCAGGATGTAGTGTAATTAGAAACTGTTTTGTTCTAATTTTATTCAGAGAGGTTTGACATGTTGTGGAAAAGTTTTAAAAATAAAAGCATAGGCAGTGTCTACTGTTTATTGAGATGTATGCAGGAAAAATAACAATAAGGACTGTGCATATAATTCTGTGAGATGCTTTTTTTGTGAGATCTGCTTCATAAAGCAGTCTTAAAAGCTTGAAACCTGATAAAACTGCTTCAGAAATATCCAAAGTCTTCCAAACTTGGATGTGCATGTATTGAAGTGCTCGAAAACCTGGCATATGAAATAATAACAACAACAATAATAATAATAACAATAAAATATAAAGATTCAAGATGGCAAATATGATAAAATGAGGTAGATCACTCTCTCTTACTGAAAGCCTGGATGAAGAACCAGTCTGCACAGTTCTTTTAGACAACAGCAGAATGGGGGTCCTCCATATCTCAGGGGCAACCTCATTCCACAGGAGCTGCTACAGCAAAGTTTTAGGGTCCCGAGAGAGATGACATTTTTTAAGGAATTTAGAATGTGTGAACCCTACAGGATCGAATTGGCTGGGCAGATGTAATGAGAGACAGATGGTCCCTTGCCCAACCTTAAAAAGAATTGTACTGAATGCCATATTAGCAATAGTATCACGTTCCACATTGTCAAAAGAAGACTCAAAGGATAAAGGTTGTATCCTTTGTAGAAAGTAGAGATAGCACAGCAGCAGCAAGTAATTGTCATGGTGTAATATAGCATAGTATATATTGTAGCATATACTTTAATCTACTGGGCTCAGATTTAAAGTGTTACAATCCTAAAATGTTACCCCTTAAAGGTTGGGGACTCCCTCTCTACCCAACCATATTAGAGGGGTAGAGTTTCAGGGATTACCTACATTGGGATCTGGATGGGAAATAATGGGAGGTATGGTAATTATCATCTGCTGATCCATTTGTGAGCAAGACCCATCTGTATGTGGAAAGTACTTTTTTGTTTTGGTTCACCTGCTACTTAGACAAATGATAGCAGATAGGGTCGGTGCAGGAGGAATAGATACAACATTGGAGCAGCAGATGTAGGCTATGGCCAGGGTGGCTTTTGCCCACCCTTGTTTGATATGCTATTTGTAGATTTTTTTTTTTTGCATCAAGATGCCCTTTGCCACAGTAATTGATACCCTCATCATCACTCTCCATTGGACTGCTATTAAACATAATTAGAAGCTACAACTGATTAAAACTACTGTACAGTGACCTGACTATTGATAAGAAAAGTTAAGTCCAAGAGTTTGATATGGTGGGGTCATTATGTTCACTATCTTTGAAGAGCATTTGGAAGTTTCAACTTGTGCAGGCAGTTCTTGGGTCCCTAGGGTGACCTATGTTATACCACTAGTCCACAATTTGCACTGTTGGCTGGTCTGCTTCTGGGTGCAATTCAAGGTATTGGTTATTACATTTAAAACCCTACATGGATGGATCCAGGTTACCTGAAGAACCATATCACCCGACTGGGACTAGCCCCCACTTGTGCAGGCAGACGAGGCATGCTGCAGGTCCCATCCCATAAGGAATTCTGGCTGGCAGGGTCCAAGAGAGGGCAGCACCTGCCCTTTAGAACTTCTTATCCCTGAAGTGAGATTAACTCCTACCCTTCTGATAGTCTGCAACAGCCTGAAGATCTGGCTCTGCCAGACAGCTTGGGACCCCAATGGGGGAGAATCATACTGGAGATGGTTGATGAATTAAGAGACAATCTCATCTCCCCACCCCCACCTGCACATCTTGTTCCCTTCCCATCTTTTAATGATAATTTTATTTTGATTGTGATTTTCATTTTTATTGCTTTAGAAATATTTATCTATTAGGACTTTAATGTTTTAATGCTGTAAGAAGCCCAGAGTCATCTCGATATGACGTGAATGCCAAATAAGTTAAACAAACAAACAAACATTTGCCATCATTGCGGCATCCCACGGTTGCATTATTGTCACTTGCACATTTGATAACTGACTTCTGACAAACAGAATCAATGGTTTAGCTGCTGGTAAAAGCACAAGTCGCAGTCACATGATTGTCACAACTGTGGGTGGTTTGCTTAACAACTGTAGCAAAAGTGACACTGTAAGTCCATCACTTTCATGAGATGTTTTGCTTAGTGACTGTATTACTTAGAAATGGAGTTAGCAGTCCCAATAGTGATCACTAAGTGAGGACTACCTGTACTCTTTTCCACATAAATTTATTGTGTTAATTCCAGTTTTGATTTAGAGATGGTGTGGAATTCTTGGATCTGCTTGTTATTTTGTTACTGATGTGGTGAAAGTGAGACCACTGTTTCATTTCCTGTTGGTTAAAAGCAGTCAAAGAAAGCCTGGATGTTTTGCAGGATGTTTTTAATGTGGACCCTAGGGATCATTCTGGCTCTTTTTGTGCCATGACTGTTTAAAATAATTGCTCCTGAAGAATCAGAAGCTTTCCTCAAAATGATCAAAGCAGCATCACTCCCCCCCCCCTTTTGTATGCAATGCCAGGTTGCCTTAGAAAGGTGGTAGGAGTTGTCTCACAACACGTGATTGTAGTTTTTCATTAATCTGACATCCTTTTCTCCTCCCTCGTAAGACACCACTTCCTTTAGGTATTTTGCACTCAGCTTCCCTCAGAAAAACCAAGGAATCTGGAGAATTTTAATCCAAAAATATCAAGATAGCTGTCTTATCCTGCTTGTTAAATGTTTTATGGACATAAGGATATTACGTGACATAAAATAGGCAATCATTGATAAAATGATGTGTTCTTTGGTTTCTCACTCTTTTTTCATAGGTTGTATATGTAACCGCTACATTTCCATACATCATGTTGTTGATTCTACTGATTCGAGGAGTAACATTACCTGGGGCCTCTGAAGGAATAAAATTCTACTTGTATCCCGACTTATCTCGTCTTTCTGACCCACAGGTAGGAACTTATAGCAAAAAACTTAATACTAACATTTTGTGCATTGTTTTTGTCCTTTTCTGTCCTTTATTAACTAGAAATACCTGCACTTTCCACTATATGCAGAAAGCAAAGAATCATAGCAGCGGGACTCAATTTTTCTGAATAATCTATGTTATAGACACTTTGCACAATGTACGATCAGATTTGTAGCAAAATCTGAATAAACTTTCTCTCAAACTCAGCTGTCACAAAAGCAGTATCTGTAGCAAACCGATGAAGACTGTACCATAAATAAAACTCATGTCTTGCTTTACATTTTAAATGATCAGGTAGTGTATCATTCAGTAAGAAGAATGAAACTGATGAAGAGATATTGCTTGTGAACAGAGATTTGGACCCTGACATTAAGTACCTTCCAAAACTATTCTAGGTTGCAAAAGCTGATCTGTTTTTTTCTTTGGCATTCAAAAATCAACCTAGGGAAACTATAGATCCTTACAAGGTTACATGCATTTTATTGTTTAGTTTTACAGCAGAGATCAGCATGTGTGCTAGAGTTGGAGAAGAAGTGGGAAATACCATTGTTCATTTCAGGTTCCTTTTTAGAAATGACAAATTCATCTGTCCTGCTGTACAGTGGGTTTTCAGGTACAAAGGCTGTAATCTGGAATATTTGCTATTGTTTTTATTAGTTTGAATATTTTTGTAGAGGTGTGTTCTATGTGATGAAAAGTAATGTTATATAATGTTCTTACTTCTTTACTGTTATGATTAACGTGGTGATTTTATTGTTTAATTGATATTTTTATTTTTTATTTTAAAGACAATATATGTTTTTAAATATATACACTGCAATTTAACATTTTATTGATTTCTTTATTTGATTTGTTAAGATTGTGCAACATTAACAAATCTGATAAATAATTATATAATCTGAAGGAGGCTAAAGTCCATAGTAGCATGGGCCTATTGTCTAATGGGAAATTTGGGGGAGCTACACTTGTTGCATCTCTGTGTCATCTGTCTACTTGTAAAATTCTTGTAGTGCAAGGCTTTATGGGACTCTCAAGGGTGTTTATCTCAATATTCAGTTCAGTCTCAGTTAGGAATCTTAATAGCTGCCGGGGGAAAAAACCACTAATGCATAGAGTTAAAATACCAACAGCCAGATGCAATTCCTTATAGTTACTTACAAAATGAATAAACCCTGCTTACAACTTAAAAAAAATGTTGTCATATTTGTGGACAATAAATCAATCTGCTTAATAGCATAAGCAGAAAATGAAGAAAAAGGTAATATTCATTCACTTTCTGTAATGCACTTGCTCCATTTTGTTCTTAGTAAAAGGTCTTGTGACTGTTCAATTCCTTTCATTTTTTTCAAACTATAAAACATTTTTCCCCAAAATTTAAAGGCACTGCACTGCACTGCCCTAATATAGAAAGTTAATATGTTTTTGCACACATACCAGTCAAAAATGATGTAATTCTGAGCTTATTTCCACTTAATATGGAAATATGCCTTAAGTTTTCTGAATTTAGCATCACCTACGTATATTGGATGTATTTCATGAATGAAAGCGAATATACGTGTCCCCAGATAACGTTACAGGATCCAGTCTGGAGCCTTGGATGTATCTATTTTATAGTTCTTGAGATTTGAAATACCCAACTTACAATGGCAATTGGGAGCAGAAGTTCCATCACTAAGTGATACAGTCATAAAACACAACTGCATCACCTACCAATGGTAACCCTTGCAGTCCCAGCTGCTATCATCAACTGAATCCCACGACTGTTAGGCAAAGCAGCTTCCTGCAACCAAAGTCAGTGGGGAAGCAGCAGGAAGTTGCAAGTCCCAGACCCACAAGTAGGTAAAGTGGCTGCTGCTGAATGGGGAATGGAGCATGGCGGTAAGGGAGGGGTATAGGAGAGGGTTAGTAAAATGCACAAGAGTGCAAGGGGATGCACAAGTGCTACCCAAACCATGGAGGTTGTGTGAGAATGTGAGAGATGTAGTACATAGGTCAGGAATGGTGCTTACATGTGCAAAGGGAAGTGCCACATGGTTTGGGCAGGTGTGTGGGGTGGTACAAGTTGGTGAGGGTGCACAAGAGGTGCAGTGTGGGTTGTGGAGTAGGTGCAGGGGTGCAATACATTGTGGGGAAAGTACACAAGGGTACATGAGAGATATTGGGTGAGTTGGAGAAGGAATGTGTGTGTGTGTGTGTGTGTGTGTGTGTGTGTGAGCACCCAGATCAACTGTTTTGTGGGAAGAATTGTAGTTACAGAATTATCAGTGTAGCAGTTAAATATGATACTAAGTTAATTGTATATTTAATAGATTATGAGCCAGACACTTTCTTAGAACACAGCTATTGGACGAAACATATACCAATATAGTAGAGGTGTTATAGCTCAAACTCATTGGAAATATTAGCCTCTGATTCTGGAATTTTTTTTTCTATTATATAGCTACTGGCCTAAGACAGCAAAAATGTTGTGTATTCCCACATAGATAGGAAGTTAAGATACAATGTCTCTTTTTTTTCTCCCACTTCTGATAATTCTTTCATATTGTTTTCAATAAGGACAGTTGCTATACCAGGGAACAATGTTATTGCTCCACACCTACATGCATTGATTTTGTGTGAACTCCTTTGATAGAATAAGAGGTGTTTGTCACAATTAACAATAACTAAATAATAATTTAAAATTTGCACCAAATATTCTGCTATAAAAAAGTATTTCTTGATTCAGAGATTAGCCATCTTTTCCTCTGAGCAAGCTAGTCCCCTTCCTCAATATTTGGATTTACTTTTTCATCTCTCACCCTATTTCTATGATCACTGAGAATACCTATTCCTTATTGGCTCTTTCTTGATGATTTCTGGGGAAAGAAATCCAAGAAAAAGCTTCCCATCCATGTGAAGATTCATAAAGCATCTTTGGAAATTATGGGATCTCCACCAGGATTGATTCCAACCATTACATTTGGACCACATAGCACCATATAGATTACAATTCAGATTGCCCTGTGATGTCTTCTGAAGTTTATATTGCAGTGATTTTATGTGCATTGAGGTGAATACTTCCTGAAATTTTGGTAGAGAATGTGACCAATAGCCAAGTTGTATTTCATAATGTAAAATTTGCTCTGGTTCTTTGTATCCCTCAGTGAGTAACAGCAGGGGTCTTCAAACTTGGCAACTTTAAGACTTGTGGACTTCAACTGGCTGAGGAATTCTGAGAGTTGAAGTCCACAAGTCTTAAAGTTGCCAACTTTGAAGACCCCTGAATAACAGACTCATCTGAAAGACTCTGAGGGAATACTTTGTTAATCTTCAGGCCATTAAGTGGCATGCTTTAGTAATATTTGCAGTGTGACTAATTGATTTAATATTAATATCTAGCTCAGATATGATCTCAAATTGATTAAGAACTTAATTTGTAATTTAGAAATTCATCCGAATTGATAGAATTTAATTTAATGGACATCCTCATTTTTTGCAGTGTTTTTTGCAGTGATTCAAATGAAAAAAATAAAAATAAAAAAGCAAACTGTATGGTCAGCATGTTGCCTGTATTCATTTCCCATTTGATGTTATGATTATGTGTATATACAAGATAGTTATTCATACAGAATCTTGTTCATAAATCTGTGTGTATGCCTGAAGACAAAACGGTATTTTAAACTTGACTGCTTTTAACTGCGAGAGATCCCATGGGGCATTCTATAAATCCTGTTAAAAGGTATCTCTGCTCAGCAATAACAAGACACTTGGATGTGAAATCCAGTTGTTTCTGTTCACAGGTCATCTCTTCATGAAAGCAGTGTGTGATAGCACTTTCAGCTGAGCAACATGCTGTTAGTTTGCTTTCAATTTTACACGTTGCTCTTAGAATGTTTGTTGTTGATTCTTGGAGTCATTTTATTATTATGACATTTCACAGATAGCATAGACCTATGATTTAAAGTTTTGAAAGATAAACTCATGTTTCAGAAAGCTATTTATTCTGTTACTTGCAAATCTTTCTTATGAATGTTTTTTGGCTTACATAAAGGTTAGATTTGTGAAGCAATTTATTCTCATATGCTGTAAGGCTTTTCATGGAAACATAATTATTGCAATGATTTACTATGTTTTTTCATCTTGTACTGTTTTTTGCTAGTGGAGATTAGTTGACAAAGTATGGAAGTAGAACCCTAGTAAATTTATTTCTGATATCTATCTATCTATCTATCTATCTATCTATCTATCTATCTATCTATCTATCTATCTATCTATCTATCTATCTATCTGCTTATTGTGTATATGTATATGCATATGTATGTGTGTGTTTGTGTTTGTGTGTTTGTGTGTATTCTTATAATAAGCTTAGAGCTAATACAAGGCTGTTCGGGTTTTAGAATTGGGTTTTTTCAGGTTTTAGTAACAGCCTTGTATTAATTTAATTTAATTTATTTTTAAATATTTATTGTTATTATATGTTTTTATTGGGTTGTAAACCGCCCCGAGTCCTACGGGAGAGGGGTGGTATAGAAATTTAATAAAACAAACAAAAACAAACTGATTGTGCTTATAATATAAGCTTATATAATATGCACTTATAGTATATGCTTATAATGTGAGTGTGATTAGTCTCTGGAATAGTTCACCAGGCTGACAGTATCACAGTTTTCAACAACAAAGTTGTTTTCCAAATGCCATTGATTGATTCATTCATTCATTCATTCATTCATTCATTCATTCATTCATTCATTCATTCATTCACTCACTCACTCACTCACTCACTCACTCACTCACTCATTCAATTTATATACCTTCCCACCTCACATTCATGACTCTGGGCAGTTTACAATTTAAACATAATACAGTATTAAAATAATAAAACAGTCATATAAACAGTGCAAATGTTAAAAATAATTAAACCCAGAAAGTACAAGAACCGTGAGAGCACAGTTCAAGAACATTGCAGCCATTTTATGGGCTCCAATCATTCTCTGATCTTAGGGCAGATGGCAAAGCCAGGGCTTCAGGCCTTTTGAGAAGGCCATCAAGGTCAGGGCCAATCTGACCTCAGGAGAATGATATTCTGTAAAAATTATTCTGTAAATTATTGCTTATTCCATCTATCTTCGAGATTAAATGAGTTACATTACATCTAACACAGGAATATCTTGAACCCCTGAGACTCCCCCAAAATCAGTACTAAATAGTCTTAGCACATTTTTAAATTTTATTTATTTATTTAGCATTTGGCATGAAAAACCTGGGTAGCAGCAGTAAAGATGTATAGAAAGAACATAATAATATGATATACATAACATGGAAATGTGTGGTCAGTTTTGTAAGATATAAGAAATTCAAGAAGTTATATATTAAAATTACAAATTACATTTTGAAAAGCGTTGGTTCACACAAACTCTTTGGATCATCTAAGTGATATGTGCAGATTTATAGAAGCTGAGTACACATTTCTGTTTTTCCAACTGCTTTACTTAGCTAAGCCAAAACATTTGCACTGAAATATTCAATCCAATATAATATTGTGCTGTTAAAAGCAGCAATGCCATCTTGAGGTAAAAATGTGTTCAAGCAGGCTGACTCAATGAGCTTTTTAGAAGACCATAAATATATGTGTTTTGATTTCACTGCAACAGGGAAAGATGAAAATAGTGCTGGCTTTGTGACAGTAGTTGTAATCCAATTCGAATACATATTACTGCACTGATACCAGACTAAGAAAAAACTTTTTGAGGCAATCGCCTCTGCAACCTTTTCTAAACTGCAGATAATTATGATCAGTGTGCAAATTTCATCAGAAAAAGTTACATATAGGCAAAACTTTAAATCTGAATAATTTTAAATGGAGTGAAAACATATTCCATACTAAAATAGTTTATTTATATTAAAGATATGCTAATTTTTTTAAAGTTTTCTTAAAATGTTTCTGTCTTAATAGTATAACTAGTATCAACATCACAATATTCTTTTTTCAGACAGAGAAAAGACATGCCGTGCTTTTTTCTGTGCTTTCATTTGCATTTTCCCATATTATTTCATTTCTGATACATTGCTTTCTGTTTTTGAACAATTACTGTCTGCATGTATAAAAACTATGGATGCAATATCTTTATAACACGAGATAATTATATGCTATAGCCTTCCATTTTCTGTCAAATTAATAGGCACCTTGCAGATACCATCTCATTAACCAAGAAGGCTGGAAGAATTTTTTTCAGTCAGCTCTATAATTATGTAATTATTGTCAGTTCCCCATCTCCCATCTTTGTATTTCAACAAAATCATACCATTCAGCTCTATTGATCTTGCCTTTTCTTTACATTCCATCTTTCAAACTTAGCAAAGAATGGGGGACAGAAATTATCCAGCCTGTTCCATGCCAATCTATTGATCTATTTTTCCATGTGGTGGTCAAGTCATAAGAGAGAAAATTATTGTACAAATAGATATGACCCTTTATGTGGCTTTTCAGTGGCTATCACAGCAAGCTTCACATGATAACATATTTTACAATATAAAATGATAGCATATTGTGCAATGTAGGAATAATTACAGGAGGTATGATATAAAATATTTGTAATTTCTCTGACCAGCTTATGTTATTGCTTATAAGAAAAAAACAGTACTCAGGATAATCCCAACACTTTTAATAATACTATTCCTTTTTCTGAATAGTCTTTCTGATCTTCTCCTAGACATATTGGACTTTAGTTTCTACAATTTCTAGTCAATATGGTCTTGATTGGCAAAGATGGCTCTAATATAGTATCATGAATGAAGGCAAATATACGTCTTCCAGAATAATGTTGCAGGACCTGTTGTCTAGGTCATTCACCAGGACCAGAGGTTTAATCTTCCAAGCTTTTGGACTTGTTCTGGAGCCCATTCTCAGGTAACCTCTCTCTCACACATTCTGGTGAGAGAAAAGTTCTCTTAGGATGGGCTCCAGCAGGAGTCCGAAAGCTTGGAAGACTAAACCTCTGGTCCCAGTGACCGAAACAGATTGGATCATAATATTCCAAGTAAAATCACTTTGGGCTTGTCACAATAACTATGCAGGCAGTTGAACAGACTGGGGCTCGGGTTTTTCTGATTCATTATCTTCTTTCATGTGTACTATAATTCTTTTCCCATTTCCTATCAATTTCAGAGATAATTAAAACATATATGATCATTTATTTAAAGTGTGTGCTAAAATCCATTTTAAAATATTTAATCTTGAATATTAAAGTATGAAAAAGGCAAGAAAAGTAGTGTTTTTTTAAAGGACTGAAGGATCTAGTGAACATACCGGTATTTCTAACCCTTAAAGAAGTCACCAGATTTCACTGGCCTGGGCCATAATGTCTCCAAGGCCAGTGTTGTTTTTGTTGTTGTTGTTGTTGTTGTTGTTGTTGTTGTTGTTGTTGTTGTTGTTGTTGTTCTTCTTCTTCTTCTTCTTCTTCTTCTTCTTCTTCTTCTTCTTCTTCTTCTTCTTCTTCTTCTTCTTCTTCTTCTTCTTCTTCTTCTTCTTCTTCTTCTTGAATTCCATGAATTCGATAGAACTTCCACTTGTTCTTGAAAGAAGAAATGGTTTAGTTCAGGGGTCCCCAACCCCCGGTCCATGAACAAACAAGGAAAGCCCCATCCATAGGATGCAGGCAGCACACAAAACCACACCCCCTACGGTCCACGGAAAAACCTCTCTCCACATAACCAGTCCCTGGTGTCCAAAAGGTTGGGGACCTCTGGTTTAGTTCTTTGTCATGCACTTGCCTTTTCTTATTGAGGCTGATGGATCTCTTCTTGTTCTCCACTAGGCTAAACTAGATGGTGGCATATTTTTATTACTTATATCTGCAAAAGGTTCTGCGAAGTATTTTAGTTTTATCTTGAAATTTGTTTCTCTTGCCTTAAAATTGCTTTAAAATTTTATGGAGTTAACATCCTTACATCCCTGGACTAGAAGAATATTTGTAAGCTCAGGGTTGAAATAGGGGTCCTTGATGCTCTCTAAGCTTGATTGTTTTCTTGCAGCTGTTTCATTATCCAAATTATATAACATCATCAGTACTAGCACTGATGATGTTGCCTTGTCAGTGTAATAAAACAGCTGCAAGAAAATAAGAATATCTTTATTTGATAATAAAAAGGTCATAGAGATGGTGTTGCATTAACTTGGGAAAGCTAGTTCTTTAGTGGGGTCCACAATTCAAAAGTCCTGCATGGAGTTACCTGCCTTACTTCATCCAAAGAACTAATGTCCAAAGAACATATGGAAATTGTCATCTTTTTGTAGTCAGATAACAACCCTTTTAAAGTTTTTATTTTATTTTTTTTTAAAAATGGAGATACAAATAGAAAGCATACACATTGAACATGCCAAAACTTCTCAGCTATTCTTAAGCATTGTAAGAATAGACCTGGCTTTTTAGAGTAACTAAAATTCAGAAGAAATCTTTTAAGACTAACTCATTTTTATTTTAAGACATAAGCTTTTAAGAGCTGCATCTCACTTTATCAGATGCAAAAAGTGGCTTGACTGATGTTGGAAGGATGATGTGGGAGAAAGGAAGGATGTGATAGGCTACCAATACAGATGAAGGTACCATGAAAGATAGGTTGCAAGCACCTTATTAATTAACAAATGTTCCACTTATTAATCTAACCTTAGCTTAAACTTTGTAAAAAGAGATTATTGAAGAATTGACTCACCCCCCCCCAAGTTTTGGGTTTCATGGGACTGAGCCTGAAAGTTAATATTTGGTTGGTCAGGTACCTGGTAGGAAGAGTTGTTTGTTTTTATTGTATTTTATTCATTGGTTATGGTAAACTCCCTAGGATTACTGTGCAAGATAAGTGGCCATATAAATTCTTTAAATAATCTGAGGTGGCAAAAAATCAGGAGAAATCTAGCAGCACTTTTTCCATGGATGGTGTTATCCATTCAGCCCTCTCCAACTCTTGGCAATTTTATGGGCCAGTTCTCGCCACGTCTTCCAATCTGGCACTAATTCTTTTGAGTTGTTCTATGCTCTGTCTGGTGTCAGCTTCGATGGTGTTTCCAACTAACATATTTTATTAAAAATAGTTATCTTTTGAGCTGTAGCTTAGGTCATCTAACCTTCACCTAGCTTACTTCATCTAACCTTACTAATGTAGGAGTCTTACTTTGGATCATTTGCAGTTAATGAATACTTTTCAAAGCCTATAGCTACATAATAATATATTTTTTTAAAAAAAAATATGCATGAGTGGTTCACGACAAACAAATTATAGTAAAATCAATAAACCAAACAATAAAGATAAAAGATGGCAACTGTAATGAACTGAGGTGGCTGGGTAAAGAGAGAGTGAGACATAAATATGATCAGAGATAAAAGTAAAATATGAGATAAAATATTAATATCATCCACAATTCTAAAACACTTCAAATCTCTGAATTAATCTAAACCTTTTTTAATGATTTTATATAGGAGCTAAAGAACAGAAAATAGAGGTCAGTCAGTAACGTTTCAGCTAAACATTCTGGAAATTGCCAGCCATGGAGAGGTATCTCTGTGTTCAGAATCCACTTAAACTAATGGTACAGGTAATGGGAGTGAAAATCCACAAGATGTGGCTGGAAAATCAAAAGGGGAATGTTTATTCACCTGCAAAACGTATACTTTATTCTCTTGACAAAAGTAACTGATAACTCAGAATCATTGCCTATATTCTATAAGAAAGAAATTGAGAGATTAGGAATGTTTAGAAACTAAAGATTGGGTATATGATGACAAATACTTAGTCTATCAAAATATTTGAAGTATTTAAAGGCAATTTTAGCATTTTCAGCATGCTAAAACATTAATTTTAAAATTGTATAAAATGACTAAAACATTATAAAATACTTACAAAAATTAAATGCAAAATTAAATATATTCATGCATATCTTCCCTAATACTTTTAATAAATTATGAAGAACAATGACCAAGTATTCATGTGATCCAGAGTAGGTACAGGCAGTAGTTAATAAATTCAGCTGCAGTCACGTTTTATTCATCAGTTTGGATTTTATCATTCCCTTTATTATAGGAATGCTACTATTGCACAGTCTAAAGCAGTATTTCTTTTAAATCCCATTCATGGAAACTGACTTAGGCATATGTACAGAAGGATTCTAAAAACTTGGTTATGAGTGGGATTTTGAAATCCAGATGTAAATTATGACTGTTTAACAGGTTTGTATATTTAAAATAGGTAATAAAAGAAGATCAAACAGATAGAACAACCAGCTTTAGAACTACAGTGTAGATATTGAAATAGCTTCTGCCTTTTAGAATCAACCATCAATAGTAAAGGACAAATAATCAAGAAATATTCTGCAGACTAGCACTTGATAGAGCAGCCATATAGGGCTAGGAAAAGATATTCACATGCTATGATGTGTCTATATTTAAAAAGCACAGAATCATGCAAACCATAGTACAGCCCAGACATGTCAAACACAAGGCCTGGGGGCCGGATGTGGCCTGTGAAGTGGTTTCATGTGGCCTGCGAAGCCATCCTGGAAACAGTGAGGGAATGGCCCCCTCTGCCTTGGCCCTGGCCCAGGCCAGCCGGGAGCCAATGTACAATTTTGTGGTGGCCATCTATGCTGAAATGCATTCAGTCTTAGCTCTACAGGGCCATCTGGAAACAGCGAAGAACCAGCCCCTGCCGCGTCGGCCCCGCCCCCTGGGTGCATGCATTGTGAGGAATGAAGAAATGCACCGTCGCCTGGAAGTGGCCAGCAAATGGTTCTCACCTACTTCACATATCCAGCTTGATGGGCTCTGGGGGAGGGGTTTCGGCAGGCAGCGGGGCATTCTCCTCACAGCGCCGAGAGGCTGAGCCGGGTGGCACAAATCCAAAAAGAAGCGCGATGTGGCCCAGCCCCCAGCCTGCCCAGTTTCAGCAGACAGCAAAGTGCAAAGCTGATAAGCTTCGCACCGCCTGGCTCAGCACTGTGGGGAGAGCACCCCGCTGCCTGCTGAGACCAGACAGGCTGGGGCTGGGCGGCATTGCTCAGGAAATGTTGACTCTCATGCTCCTCATGGCATCCCCTCTCCCAGAGCCCACCAAGCCAGATATGTGAAGTATGTGAGGGCCATGTGCTGGCTACTTCCAGGTGATGGTGCATTTCTTCATTCCTCACGAAGGGTGACACCTCCCCAGCTGCATTTCTTGCCTGTTTTTCTCCTTCCCTCATTTCAAATATTTTCCCACCACTCTGTACTTAGGAAAGAAGGAAAGAAAGAAGGAGAGGGGGGAATCTAAGGGAACTCCTGCCTTAGTCCTTCCCTGCTGCCCTTTCACCATCCCCTTGCCCCCTCCTCCTGGCCTATCCTGGGGGATCCCCTCCTCCTGGCCTATCCTGGCCCATCCTATTGCTAAGGAAGCTTTGGATACAAAGCCGGGTCTACTCCCATAGAGAGGGAATGGGCCTCCCTCTGACTTTGCCCTTGTACCCATCATGAGCAATCTGGCTAAGGAGAGCAAGCACAGCAGCAGCAGCCTTGAGGAGAAGATAAGTGCAGCTGGGCACCCCCTTGGTGAAGTGGGACTGGACTTGGTGCTGTGGGTGCTCGAGGGCCAGGCTGGGCGTTTGACCTCTGCTGTTCAGGGCTCCGGGCAGCCTGCACCACCATCCAGCCACCCCCGCATGGCCTGAGAGGAACAGTGAGGCTCCTCCAGTGGTCCATGCCTTGGACTTACCCTGGTCCCACCCCCTTCAGCCATCCCCAGATCTGTCCCACTCCTGCCCAGGCCCCCACAGGCACCCTTGACGTGAATGATGTAGAGCTGGCCATGCCCACCCAGTAGGCTGCACCCACCCTGGCCACACCCACCCAGCCCCCCAAGGGCAACCCCAATGCTGATGCATCCCTCAATGAAATTGAGTTTGACACCCCTGCTGTAAGACTTTATGGAAGCAAAAGCTGGACTTTAAAGAAACAGAATAAAAAAAGTATTGGTGGTGCCTTTGAACTTGGATGTTGGAGAAGACTCCGGACAGTACTATGGATACCCAAAATAACTAACTAACTGAACGAATAAATAAATAAATAAATAAATAAATAAATAAATAAATAAATAAATAAATAAATAAATAAATAAATAAATAAATAAATAAATCATTGTACAGATCAATAGAGTTTTCATTTGAGGCACAATTGACCAGGCTCAAATGAACCTATTTGGACACATTATGCAAAAACTCAGCACTCTGAAAAAGGTTGTAATGCTGGGAAAGGTAGAAGGAAAGAGAAGTTATTCAGTCACAAGGTGGATGTACTTAGTTACAGTGGTGACCAAAACTGGATGCAGTATTCCCCTCGGAGAGGGTTCGCAACTTGGGTGTCCTCCTCGATCCACAGCTAAGCCTGGAACATCATTTTTCAGCTGTGGCGAGAGGAGCATTCGCCCAGGTTTGCCTGGTGCGCCAGTTGCGACCCTATTTGGATCGGGAGTCACTCCTAATAGTCACTCATGCCCTTGTCACCTCGAGATTCGACTATTGTAATGCTCTCTACATGGGGCAACCTTTGAAGAATGTCCGGAGACTGCAGGTTGTCCAGAATGCGGCCGCGTGAGCTGTCTTGGGTCTTCCTAGACATGCCCATATCAGTCCGGCCCTTCGCGAGCTGCACTGGCTTCCAATTGGTCTCCGAACACAATTCAAAGTGTTGGTTATGACCTATAAAGCCCTTTATGGCAATGGACCAGGTTAATTGCGGGACCGTCTTCAGCCTCATGAATCCCAGCAACCGGTCAGGGCGCATAGGGCTGGCCTCCTACCGGTCCCGTCCATCAAACAATGTTATTTGACGGGCCCTAGGACAAGGGCCTTCTCCGTTGCTGCCCCAGCCCTCTGGAACCAGCTTCCCTCGGAGGTGCGTACTGCCTCCTCCCTCCTAGCTTTCCGTAAGCTTTTAAAAACCCATTTATGCCAACAGGCTTGGGGGGTATGAACTTTGTTCTGCCCCTGGGCCGAGGAATCGCCTTCCATTGCTGAGTGTTTATTTGATTGTGTTTGCTTGTTGTATGTGTCGATTTTTTAATTGGATGTAATTATTGTTATTGATTTTTTATCTATGTCTATGTTCTTGTTGTGAGCCGCCCCGAGTCCTGGGAGAGAGGCGGCATACAAATTTAATAAATAAATAAATAAACATTATTATTATTATTATTATTATTATTTCAGACAAATGGCTGTCCAGTCTCTTCATAAAAACTTCCAGCATTCACAGCTTCTGGAGGCAGGTTGTTCCACTGGTTAATTGTTCTAACTGTCAGGAAGTTTCTCCTTAGTTCTAGGTTGCTTCTCTCCTTGATTAGTTTCCATCCATTGCTTCTTGTCCCCCCTCGTCCTTCTCTTCATTAAACTAGACATACCCAATTCCTGCAGCAAATTTATTCCAAACAAGAAGCCAGAGTGGTGATAAATGGGGAAACGACAAAGAACTTTTTAATTCAAAAAGGCACTAGACAAGGCTGTTCGCTATCTCCACTGCTTTTTATCTTATCATTAGAGGTTTTGCTTAGAACAACTCGAGAAGACAAACAAATTAAAGGTTTAAAAGTAAGAAAATAAAGTTTTAAGGTACAGGCATTTGCGGACGACCTTGTATTTATTATTGAAGAGCCTGTACAATCTGGTCTTAGGCTGATGGAAGTGCTGGAGGACTATGGAGAAGTAGCAGGCCTGAAAATAAATAAGGATAAAACAAAAATGATAGTTAAAAATATGACTGAAGAGCAAAAAACAAAATTGGAGGGAAGGATAAATATGCAGACTACGAAAAAAATAAGATATTTGGGAATCCAATTCACAGCGAGATGTATTACTCTGAAAGAAGACAATTATGATAAATTAATGGTGCAAATTAGGTCTGATTTCGGAAATTGGGGGAAACTACAGTTATCTTTAATGGGTAGGATAGCCACCATTAAAATGAATGTTCTTCCGAAAATGTTGTTTCTATTTCAATGTATACCAATTTGGCTTAAAAAGGATTTTTTTTACAAATTTGGATAGACTCATTTCAAAATTCATATGGCAATCTGACCAAGAATCAGATTAAAACTATTACAAGACGCTAGAGAAAGAGGAGGATTTGGCCTACCAGACTGGACAAAGTATTATCAGGCAGCGACGTTGGTCTGGCTAAGTGAGTGGAAGCATCTCAAAAATACAAGATTATTAGCACTACAGACAGGGTGGCATGCTACTTTGTGGGAAGAAAGACATTTAGTCCAGCAACACTTCCGGAAGCATTATATTAGGAGAGCATTATTGGATATCTGGAAAAAAATTAAAAGAAATACTTATATGAAAATCCCCAACTGGGTGTCTACATTAGAAATGTACATACATCCGAATTTGATAAAATGTGGGGGTGCTATCACCTATAAAGATATTTTGAATGAGAAAGGAGAATTAAAAGCGAGAAATACCTTAAAGGAAGAAGGAATTGATCTGGAATGGTGGGCGTATCTTCAAATTCAATCCAAATTTAATAAAGACAATAAGGAACGGGGCATAAAGCAAGACTCTTCAGAATTAGATAAAATCTTATTTAGTAGGGAAGGCAAGACTGTAAGTAAACTATATTGATATTTATTAGAGCAAGATATGATTGAGGAACAGGTGAAAGAAACGATGATAATTTGGTGTAAATATTTTGGGCACAATATTGATTTGGATAATTGGCAAAGTTTATGGGGAAAAAATCTAAAAATTACTCTAGCAACCTCCTATAAGGAAAACCTCTATAAGATATTTTATAGGTGGCACCTCCCTCCCACAAGATTAGCATGAAAGAACAAGGGGAAATCCTCGATATGCTGGAAGTGTGGACAGACCGTTGGGAATTACTACCACGTATGGTGGCAATGCCCAAAGGCACAAAAATTTTGGAACATATTAAAGAAATGGCTGGAAGAAATTTTGCTAATAGATATAGAGGCCAAGCCAGAATTTTTTTTATTGGGACGTATAGAAAGAAAATATAAGAAAGATACAAATTATTTACTACTGCATATAGTAACAGCAGCACGAATAGCCTTGGAATGGAAAGAGAAAGATACTCCAACTGAAGAGGAAATATCACTGAAAATTTTCAATTGCGCTGAAATGGATAGACTTACATGGGAACGCAAGGATAAAAGTGAAACCAAGTACTACAAAATCTGGGAACAATTTTATGATTGGATAGACAATAAGAGGGTAGCCAAGACAAATATAAAGTGTTAGAATAAAATATAGATTATAAACAAATGTATATTTAAAAGATAAATAGATGTACAGAAATAACGGAAAAAGTGTTAATATTATATTATAAATAGTGAGCAAAGTTCAAGAACTTTATGTCTATATGAGTACTAATACTACTATAAAATGTCGGAAGATGTATGGAACCAGTGACATCATATCTATGTCCCATGTGTTTTTAATTTTGTATTATTAGTAAAAAAATTTAAAAAAGTAATTATATATAATTTTACTTTAGCAAATGGCTGAAGTGGTAGTAACAAAAGAACATGTAGCTTTTATCATAGTTAGAATGGAAGATTCCAGGAACTATAAACAAAGCCACAGCTAAAGAAAGCATATTGGTATTAATGAGCCAAAGAAAAGGGTAGGATTAGAAGAGAGACAAGCACTCATTATACAATATTGTTGCAGCTAAAAATCCATAGATGAAGTCAGGGAGCAGACAGAAATGAAAGTGAAGCACTAATATGAAATGATTTTTCTCCCAATATTTTTAAAGAGTATATTATATAAGTAAAACTTATACAACTATGGGACAAAAAAAATAAAAATAAAATGGATTCCCAGCAAATATAATTAATATTAATAACTTATTATTATCTCTTAAAATATAACCAAAATCTTCTCATTCCATATCTCACCACAGTTTTTATAAACCCATCTCTAGAGCCTCATCTATCCCTATTAAATAGTAAAAACTCAGCAAGGGTTATCAGAAATAAAACATAGGTGTTATAAATTATATCTATGGCATCCAGTCTGAATTTCTTCTCTTCTAAAAATCAATGTTCAATCCCACTAAAAAAGAAACTAAATAACTAAAATAAATAACTATTAACATAAGAACATAAGAAGAGCCATGCTGAATCAGGCCAAAGCCCATCGAGTCCAGCATTCTGTGTCACACAGTGGCCCACCAATTGTACATGGGGATCTTGAGCAGAAAGAGAAGGCAAAACCCTCCCTTTCCCTTGACCCCCAACAAATGGTACCCAAGGGAATCCTGCCTGCCTCAACCAACATAGAGGCGGCACATGGACATCCGTTTTAATAACCACCAATACACTTGGTATCCAATCCAGATTTTAAAAAGGTAAACATTCTCCAAAATAGCAAGCCATTATTTTAACCTTGATCAAATAAACCAATTCTATATTCTTTCTGAAAACAGTCTTTAAAATCCTCAAAAAATAAAGTATCATCTGCCTTATCCTACACTCATCTTCTCTTCTTCTAAAAGTTCTTGATTTCATCTTTATCAAGCCCACTTTATATTCTCAGTGTAGCAACTCCAGCAAATTCCTTTTGTAAATCCAGTATAAGGAAATAATCCAAATCTCTCATCTGATTTGTTATTTGTATTTCTTTTCCAATTTTTAAGTTATCATTTTTTATTTGTAAGTCTGTTATTTTGATCTTCCTCTTGTAAGCTGTAATTTTTAATTCCACTTGTAAGTCACTTTTAGTTTTATTCAGTGGACTTATTTTTCTGCAATAACACTGATTGATGCTATGAAAGAGTTAGACAGTAAAACTCCTGTCACCATACATCAATTTTTTCTTCTAAAGTAGCCTTTAGTGTCTAATCTTCAGTCTTGTTATTGGTTTCAGGATGTAAACAAGTATTTTCCTGGGAGCGAGGATCCTTTCAACCAACTTCAAAGCCTTAAATCAAGTCCATCTGAGCCCTTGATCTTTTTAAAACTTTCTAAATTCAACAATAATGACCCTTCTGCTATAGACTCAAAAAATGTAAATATTTGAATTTACAGTTAAATTACATACAGTAGTGGCCAAAATTGTGGAAACCTTTTGGGGAAAATGTATTTTTGAGATTTGATGGCTAATAACACCACTTTTTTGGAATAGTACCATAAAATTATATATCAATGGAAAAATAATTTAATCAAGAATGTAATGCAACAAAGTTTGTTCAATTATATGTACTGTATTCTATGAAAAATTATAGCCAAATAACCAGAAAAAAGAAGCACAACTTGCTTAGGTTGATATCAGGTAGCTTTCCTTCATCTGATTGTAGCCAATGAGCATGAGTGTTTAGAGAACCAATCAGGTGTCATCTTGTTTGGGCAATGAGCCAATCAGATCAGAATAGGATTCAGTTGTTGATGTCATGTATTGAAACTAAGAGGAGGACATTTGTCAGTGTGTTATGTGATCGCTATCAAGTTGGTTGGGTTTTTTTGTGTTCTTTCATTTAGTGAGCTTGTAAAACATAATAAAATTGAAGTAATGGTGCAAAGAGTTGACTGGTTGCCCAGAAAGCGATGTAAAATAGTATTATTAAGTGAACAAGGTTACAGTTATAAAGAAATTAGAAGAAAAATTGGTGGAAACTTAACCAAAGGTGGCATTTCTACTGTATACTTTTCCCAAATTGTTTCCACAATTTTGACCACTACTGTATTTAAAAGAATTGAAGGCACCTCACTTTCTCATTTCAGTAAAACTTGCTAGTCTGAGAGTTCTCAATCTTTAAAGAAAGCTTAATGGGGAGAAAAATAAACTCCCAATGATTAAATATGAATATGAACCCAGTCAATCTTAGAGTCCTTGTACGTGATATTAATAGTTATAAGCACAATAGAATTTCATGACTCCCAGCCAATCACAAGCCAAGTGCAAAAATACAATTCCTGCCATTTCGTCACAAAAAAAATATGCTGTGCAGTGTATATTTGGATTATTTGATTATCTCGCTTTTATCCCAGAGAGATTAAAACAGTTTGATTCCTGCAATCAAGCACAGTTTTGGCCACGGTGTATGTTCCTCTCTTTTAGAGAAATGTCAGCTCGTCATTATAGCTTACTCAAAGTATGATAAGTAAGATAAATGATTGAAAGCCTGCCCTCCCAATCTGTGATTTACTCATAAAATACTAATAATTATCATATGATTCATCTTCTACTACAGTTTAATACTGCCAGTTTTCTCAAAGAGTACTCTCAATGTGAAAGAGAATGGTATAATTGCAATGACTGGATCTGTCAAAAGACAGCACTTGAAAACTGTAATCATGGCTACCTCTTCATAATTTGATAGGCTACATTATTGTACTGGTCTCTGTCGATTTGGCTTTTTAAACATGGGAAACAAACTCATTGTGTGCATTTTTATCAAAAATAAAACTATATGAGTATCTCAGGAACCATCAGTTTTATGTGGTCCTTCACTTTATTAACTGAATACCAGGGATTTTTTCTGGATGCATAATTTATTTAAAAAGATGATTGACTCCAGAAGATGGTAGAGGACAGGAAGGCCTGGAGGAACATTGTCCATGGTCGTGATGGGTCGGACACGACTTCGCAACTAACAACAAACTTTTAGTTAATAATTTTCAAGATAAGAAACATTAATTGAAATATTATGAACCAGACAGAAACCATAGAAATATAATTAAATAGTTTGATATTTGGCTAGCTTAGTTAGTGTTTGAATAGGTAAGACAAGAAGATTTCTCTTTCTATCACCATACTCCAACCTGTGGCCAATGTTCAAAATATTATTTGGGTATTTGCAAGTCTGTGAGATAAATCAATAATATTTTTCTATTAAAATTACTAGAGCCAGCACCCAGTAATTTGCCCATGTATCAATTGTTTGATGCAGTGTGGATCTCTGGTCCCCACTAGTAATGAGGAAAGGCTTCTAAAACCTTGAATAACACGTGATCTTCTTACCAGATATTCATAATGAGAAATAAATCAGAGTTAAAATGAATCATTTGCTGTTCATGTGATTCCTGTGCTTCCACTTCAGATGGAAAAAGAGCAAAATATTTAAACAACCTTAATGTTCTGTTGCAATAAAGAAGTACTCTAGCTAATGTAAAATATGAAAACACACATGTGATAGGCTATTGTTCAGCACTGAAAATTGCATTCTGAACATATGGAATGTTTCAAGGGTATTTTCTGTTAACATGCCTTCCATGTGTAACCAGATGGTAAGCAAAATGCTTTAATCATTTAGCAGTGATGTTATTGATAACAATTTTAGCATACTAAATAACTGAAAGCCTGTGGACAGTGTGAATATTTAGTTATAATTTTAAAATCTTAACTTATCTTTCAGCATACTAAAGTCACTCAGAATAGTAACAATACCTCCCTGGAACTCCATAAGAATACATTATATTTAAGATATATTAAATAATTGAATCTAAATTTCAGTTGGAAAAGACTGTGTATCTAGAATTTCATACTAGCCTTAATAAAAAAAATATTGGCAAAATATTTGTTAAACACAAGTTTTCATATGCGAACATGTAGTAAGTTTTAATATGTATGGCTGTTGTTTTTGCTTTGTTTTTTCTTGACCTAAATGAGATTTTAACTCCAAGAAACTAAAAGAAAAGCTCTTTTTAATTTATTTACTGCACAATTTGTGCCCCATAGGCCATTGTTTCAGAGATATTTCCTTACCTAAACAGAGAAACAGAATGACCACAGGAAGGCAAAAATGCAGGGGAAACAGGAACAACTTCTATTTCCTGCCAGCTTTTCCATTGAGATTTTTTGTGGGAATCTGGCAGGGAGCATCAGAATTTTTCCCTTCCCTTCCCTTCCCTTCCCTTCTTCCTTCCTTCCCCCTTCCCTTTCCAGCAGGCAAGATAATGGCTACTGCTGGGTGGGGGAGGGAGCGAGGGATTATGTGAACATAATCTGTGAACATGAGTTCTAGTCACCTTTAGCCATGAAAGCCAGCTGGGTGATTTTGGGCCAGTCACTCTCTCTCGGCTCACCTCATAGGGTTGTTGTTGTGGGTAAAATAGGAGGAGAAAAGAACATTAGGCATGTTCACCACTGTGAGTTATATATAAATATATTAAAGATGGGGTAAAAAAATCAAATAAATAAATAAATAAAAACAATCCTGTGAAGTGGATTAGGTTGAGAGAGAGTGACTGGCCCAAAATTTTCATGCCTAGGATGAGACTACAATTCACAGTCAGCTGGTGACTAACCTGGTGACTAGCCACTAGACCAAATTGGAGAACCATAGTTATTTAAAAGTTAAAATGTCATACTCCCCATACAAAATTTATTTTAGTCAAAAAATAATCCCTAAATCAATTCCCAAAATCAAAACTGAAATTGGTGACTGATATTCAGAGTAAATACAGAGAATATAAATATTCAAATGATATATCATGATGGTCATGGAAGGATTGAGTTGGCTGAGTGTAAGGCTATAGGATATATCTGTAAAGAGATAAAACTCATTTTATATTTGCTAGCTTTATCTAAATCCTTTCTTTATTTGAATTCTTAAAAATACTGAGCAAGTACACTTGTATTAATGTGTTTAAACATAAGTGCATAAGTTGGTAGACTTTGTGACTTTTTCCCTCTTCAGGAACCATTTGCTTTGGTAAGCAGAACAAGGAATGCTGAGGAAAAATATTTTCTTTAGATGCAATAGTGGATGGTTTTAAAAACATGTAAAACTATATTTTAAAAAGTAATAGCAATAGCACTTAGACTTATATACCACTTCACAGTGCTTCACACCTCCTCTAAGCAGTTTAAAGACTCAGCGTATTGCCTCCAACAATCTGTATCCTCATTTTACCAATCTCAGAAGGATGGAAGGTTGAGACTCAAACTGCCGAACTGCAGGCAGTCAGCAGAATTAGCCTGCAATACTGCATTCTAACCACTGCATCAACACGGCTCTTGTTAAACTGCATATTTTTCATGATATAACTCCTATTATTTTTTTACAATTAAAAGAAATTTTAAACCAACATAGTTTTGTGAATATAAATGCCTTTAAATGTGATCTGAATCTTTTATCTTTGATTGACTCACTCCTAAACTGAATTATGGGAGAAATAATTAAGAAGCAATTGAATTACATAGAGGCTTAAGTATGTTGTAAATATGGTAAAAGTATTTATTTTTTGAATAAGTCACTTGGTTGGACTCAAACTCTTTCAGAACAGGAAGGCCTGGAGGAACTTTGTCCATGGGGTCGTGATGGGTCTGACACGACTTCACAATTAACAGCAATAATATAGGGTTAAAATTTGATCTTTCTTTTTTAAACAGTTGGTATTGCTATGATTTATTTTATAATAAGATTGGTATGTGAATCTTAGAAAAACCTAGAATTTTGGACATTTTATATTTTATAAATATAAAATATAATAAATATAAAGTATTTTTTTTTAAAAAAAAACCTTTCAGGATACTTTGGTCGATACTACAATTGCATTTTATGGTTAGGAAATGGGTAAGCTTGGCCAGAATCTGTTACAATAATAAACAAACTCTGAAAAAAGAATGGCATGGTATGGCATGTCACATGGCCTTGGGATATTCAGACTGCTTGTTTTTCTCTGCACACTTATGTAGGCCAAGTGTGCCAGTAGTTTGGTAATACTGGATTTAAAGAATTCACATTTGTTTTGTTGTGTGCTAAAGCCATAGTCCACCAATTCCTGCAACATTGCCTGAAGATTTTGCAGATTTATATCTTGGTTTTTATGGGTCTTAGCAGCACTAGTCTCTGAACATCTTTACGCCCTTGATCTATGACTCTCTGCAGATGCTACTTAGAAACAAGTTTGTTAACGTGATATAACTCCTTATGCATTGTTATGTTGAGAAATGCACTGGAATTATGAGTTTCCTTGTGTAAATAAATCTCAGATGGGTCTACTATGCTAAATTTTTGCCCCCAAAATGTCATCAATTCCAGGCATTCTCAGATGATAATATTAGATTAATAATAATTTTAAAATTGCATTTCCTGAGATTTTTATCTTCTTAGCTACAGAAAGCACACAGACTTTAGTCACATTTTGGAAGTATTCCCCTCGATTCATCTCAATTTATATTCTACATGAATCAGGCCTCCATGTATCTGATGAAATGAGCTGCAGCTCACAAAAACATATGCTTTTTAATTTGAAAAAAGAAAAAGAAAGGGTGCTGTCATAGACTAACATGGTTCTCCCTCTATTATATTGTTGAAAGCAGTTTTAATTGAGTTCAGTAGTATCAAGAATGGTTTTGGGGGGAAAATGTACATTGAAGAAAAGGAAAGTAGTAAATAGAACTAAAACAACCAGGGAAAAGCAGCATGTCTTCATTTTGGTTCCCTTCGCCTCCCAAAAGTACAAGGCCAGCAGGCAAATTCCCCCTTGAGTAAGCCAGGCTTACTCAGGTTAAAGCAGTATATGGACTCTTTATAGGGAATGAATGTTAGAGGATACATCCACAACCACACATGTCTAAGAGCTTGCTTACTAATTAAAAGTTGCATGTTGCAAGAAAAACACAAATATAAATTGAAATAGGGGGAATGGGATACTATAGAACTATATGGTGAAACCAAAAGAATTCAGGCCAGGTGATGAATGAATCTAAATTGAATACAAAAGTGAGTGATCTGTAGGTAATATAGGCATTAAAGTGGTTTGGTCATATAGAATGAATAATGATTAAATAGCAATATATATTAGTGGGCTGAGAGGGAGGCAAGCCATGAAACAGTGTGGTTAGATGGAGTTGATGAGATATTGAAAAAGAAAGAATTGAGCAACAAGCATGATTAGAGGACTGGAGGCTAAACTGTACAATGAATGGTTGTGAAAACTGGGAACATCTAGTGTAATGAAGAGAAGGACTAGGTGTAATATAATAACAGCCTTCCAATATTTGAGGGCTGTCACAGAAAGGAGGGGAGTCAACCTGTTCTCCAAAGCACCTGAGGCCAAGACAAGAAACAATGGGTGGAAGCTTATTAAGGAGTGATCCAACCTAGAATTAAGCAGAAAATTGCCATCAGTAAGAACAATTAATCAGTGGAATGGTTTTCCAGAAACTATGGAAATTTTTAAGAAAAGACACACATATATATATGCGAGAACTGTCAGAGCAACTATGTGGGTGAAACAGCTAAATGGCTAAAAACTCGGTTACACGAGCACAAGTTGGCCATAAAAAGGGGTGAACAACACTCCCAAGTATGGACACACATGGCACAGCACGGCCATTGTTTTGACTTTGACAATACAAGGGTTGTATCCAGCGATGCCACAAAAGGGGGCCGGCTATTAAAAGAAGCTTGGTTCTCAGTCAAAAATTCCATTAACCGCCATATAGACCTTTGCCCAACACAACAGGCACTAAGGAAATGGAGTGTGAATCAGAAGCACTCCAATGGACCCCCACCCTTTAGGTGGAGGAAGAGTGACGGTTATGTCAGCAGAGAACCTGAGGGATTCAGCAGTAAAGCTTTAGAGCCTAACATCGCTCATGACAACAAAGAGGGATGGTTGATACGAAAAAGAAGGAGGTGCGGAATGATGACTCGCTCGTGCTATACAGAGGAGGGAGGCATCTCCCCCTCCCATTCCATAGACATGTGAGGAATTACGGACGGGGGATGCCCACACCCACAATTGAAATCTTCTCTGGCGAAATGTAGGACACCTACCTTGGACAAGAACGATGACTGCTGGCAACAGACAGAATCACCAGAGATATCTGATATGGACAGCACCAAGATGGGGGGTGAGGACACACACACTAGATTGTATGACACCCGGATGGGTATGACCCACGTAGGAGGAAGAGGGAGGAGGGTGAGTACAGAGCAGAAAGAAACCATCGACCCACAACTGAAAGGGGTGGGAGGAATTATCTGGAGCCCTAATGGGATATATAACAATGTAAAGGAAAAACCCAACACCCCCCCCCAAGATCCGCAGTAGAGGGAAAGGTAATACGAAAGTAAACACCATTAGAGGGAAGGAAGATGCAAAGATCCTGACTAACTTAGGAACTAACGTTGGAAGAATAGGTGAGAAGGTTCGAGACAATGACAGAAAAGGGGAAACACCCAGAATGCAAATTAACCAGCTAGGACCGGTGACGCGGTCTAGGAGCCGAGTGCAAGCGTTGACTAATCCTATTTAAGGCACCCTTACCAACTGGCTCTTTTAACCCTGACGATGTTGGAAGTTCCCAACGAAAGCTAGGTTGTATTAAAGTAATTTTCTTTCTTAATCTCCTGGTGATCGTAAATTATTTATTTTATACCATGAATGTGCCCAGGAGTCGCATTTTTACGGAGGACTGGACTCGATGGCCTCCAAGGTCTCTTCCAATTCTGTTATTCTGTTATTTTCAATTGAGTTTTTTTGTTTTGTTTATTTGCTCCTTTCTTGTTGATCCCTCATTTTATGTTATTTTCTTCCATATCCAATTTTATTCTTTCCTTCTCTCATTTTTTCTCTTCTCACCACATGCAGTGTTTCTGGTGCTCCTTTTGTTTTGATAAAATTATGAATTGAAAAATGGGACTGATGTTTTATTTTAAGAGTTAAATAGATCTAACAAATTAATGCAACATGATTTGCAAAAGGAGACGGATTTCATGAATGAAAGCAAATATAAATGTCCCACGACACAGTTGCAGGATTCATTCTGGGTTGGTCACCAGAATGACAAATTTCCTTTGTGAGCAATTAATAACATTTTTTGTAATTAATTGCTCAGTTTGTTTACAATTCTGCTATATACTCTACAGCAGGGGTGTCAAACTCACAATGTCACATGATGTGTCATGACGTATCGTGACTTTTTTGCCATTGCCGGCAATGGGATGGGCGCGGTTTCGCTATGATGCATCCAGCCCGCAGGCTGGCAGTTTGACATCCCTGCTCTATAGTCTAGGATCTGTGTCAATGTTATAGCCTTTCAACCATGATAATCCCTTAAGTGTGTCTCTTTGTGTGTATATGTGTGTGTGATAAACAAGGTGAGTGATACATTGGTTATATAATATTTTTGCTATGCTTCTGGTACTCCTTTAAATTTTTATCAGGCAGACAGAACATTCTTATTAAGGTCAGTTGCCTGTCAAAATAGATCAGTGACTCTAGAGCTAATCCAGTTTCAGATTTGTTTTCCCCAGAGGAATAATTCAGATTGTTTTTATGATCTAAAATGAATCTTTGGTTTTGAAGGTTTGGAGGAAGTATAGGAAAAAAAATCAGTACATACTACAAACTGTTCAAATTGTAAGTATATAGTAAACCTGCTGGTCTGGTTCAGTGGGTGGGGGAAGGAGACATTGCTGACATGTACCTGTCTACCCATCCTTTTATCTCTATTCCTAGTAGCATTACTGACAACAGTTACATAGCAATGCCTCCATATTGCTAAAACATGATGAGAGATTAGGCACTAAAGTCTTTTTTCATGAGCTCTTTTTACATGAAACAGCTATATCCTTCATGCAAGTTCCTAAGAATCCTTGCAGGCAGAAGTTTAATTTATACAGATGAATGAGGAAAGGATCAACCAATGATCCACTTTCAGTATCCCATTTCTCTACTCTCATACGATTTATTTTTGCTAAAATCTCATAGTTAAATAGTCTTTCTGTCCAAACTGCTATGGGGATATTCAGCAACCTTTTGTTTACCTCCTGGATGGCCAGCATGTGTTTTTATAGGTGGCCTTCAGCTTTCATCATTTCTCAAACTGATGACAAGATGATCTGCAACTACCAGAAAGGGCTGACATAGGACTCATAACCTATTATGAATTATGTGAAGTTTTATGGTAATCTTCATAATCTTTCTAAGTAATGAGGCAAACATGAACATTAAACTAAAGAAGTTAATTTATAACTTAGAGACTAATTTTATACCATTGTTTCAATCTTATTATTAGGATTTCTATATATTCATTACACACTGTATGCTCCCTCCCTCGTTCTTATATCTGAGGTTTTCTTAAGATCAACAGCCATAACTTTGTTTGAGACTATGGGGATGTGCTGTAAGAATTTATAGACAGTTTTCCTTGTATTTTGTCTTTTTGCATTATTCTGATTTAATATAGCCCAACTCAAAAACAAAGCAGCAAATAAAAAAGAATGTGCAGATTGTGTAAGATTTGTCATTGACAGTGAACACTAGGAAAGGTTATTTTTATCAAGAGAAAATAAGATGCTTTACAATAAAATAAGATGAGTTACAATAAGGCTTTGCTACACTGACAGCTGTATTATTGTTTTGCTGCCTTTGAGTCAGTCTTGACTCCTGGCAACTAGTCCCAGCAATTTTCTTGGTAAGGTTTCAGAACTGGTTTGTTATTGCCTGCTTCTTAGGACTGAGACTGATTGTCAAAACATCATACGGGTGGCATTGTGCCTAAGGCAGGACTATAATATCCTGGTTTCTAGCCTGATCCCTTAACCACTATTCTAAATTGGATGTCTACGCTGATCACAAGCCTATAGAAATCAGTCAATTTCTTAGATTTCCTTGATTCCAAATCTAATACTCGTTACTTCTGGTTACAAGCATATTTATGTGATATTGTTTTCAAATAATTGTATTTAAGAAATCATCAAATATGTTCTTTCATCACAGGGCAAGATCTTGTTTTATTTAGGGTACTTAGATGAAAATAATTGTCTAGTTTGGAGATGAACTATAGGGCAACCATCTTTATATTCACATTATTTGATATTGACTGACTATCAAACAGGCTAAACTGGACTGGAGCTAGAGAGAACCAATATGATGGAACTTCTTCACATGGAATGTCACACCATTCTGATTCTATCGTATACTTCTTAAAAATTCAGGGAGATATCCAGAGATGTATCTGTCTTGAAAATAGCCCATGTTGAATTCTGTAGCACAGTCAAATATCAGAAGTGCTTATGATATTTTGTATTATGTCATAAAATGCTTCATAATAATTTTTATGTCATAAAATGTTTTGTAAAATTTGCCAAATTTCAATTATACAAGTCATGGATTCTGGAATTTGCACATTCTCGGTCCCGTGGTTGAAAAGGTTTTGTTCTATGGTGCACAATTTCTCCCAGTTAAAGATTATGGGAATGAGAGTATTAACAATATACAGATAACTAAGCTATACCAGACTGAAATTTTCAAACAATCGTAGATTGGTTTTTCCCTAATTTCTCTGTAAAACAGTGGTTTTCATGAAAAAAATATCAGAATTATCAATATTCATTCTCAGTACAGCATAAGGTAAGCCCAAAACTCTTAGGAACTAAATATGCAAATACAGGTTAACTAACTTACTCATTAATAAAGGAAAGGGGAAAATGTATGTAAAATATTTCCCAAAATAAGAAGCACCTGTTGCTTTGGTAGCTGACTTTCTACATTGGTTGGCACCACAGAAACATGATACAAGTGTGGCTTTTCTTCAAGAATTGTTTTGCTTCATTTAAGCTCGAAGTTGGTTTCTACTCAACATGCCTGGACAAATTACCATTTCAATGTGTGTAAAGTATTCTAAGCTGTGGTGCTTATTTCTGGAGGCAGCAACGAATCAACAACAACAACAACAAAACTTGAGTACTTAGGTCCTTTTCTCCCTTTCCCATAATGAATGTGCTCCATTCATTGCTCTCTGTAAGTAACATTAGCAGAAGGTAGGAGAGGAACTGCTTAGCAACTCATAGAAATCCCAAAGAGAGGTGGAAAGGAAGTGATTTTCATGTAATTATTCACTGCCACAAAAGCTGTTGTCAGGTAGACACTAGAAACATAGCTGTTTTATTCTTTCCCTAACCTATTTTTAATCTTTTGAGAATCACTTCTGTTAAAAGAAGGGAAAAGAAAAGGCCTAATTCAGCCATTTTTGCCTAACTATTTAAGTTCTGCTTTCTCCACTAATGAACCTCTCTGCTTACAGAAGTTGTGTCATTGAATACCGCAGGGCCCCCTCCTGTAATACAATCTCAGAAACAAGACTGAATCTTGTATCCAAATACAGCACATTTCCAGCTATTTATCTAGACAGCATAGAGTTCATACTTTGTTTTACTTTATTTTTCTGTTTAATTACAACTGTTAATAGCATGGCAAATGAAAGGCAAAACAGGATTATATGTACACATTGTAATGAAAGGCTTGGGTTACTGTGGTGGAAGGTTAAACACATTTATATCTGATTATGCTGCAGCTCTTTCAATCATACCACTACAAGGAAATCAGTGTTTTACTTTTGACAGTGTTTTATGCATAACATACATTGTTGGCTTTCGCTTTAATTTTGTACTGAGATTTCATGCTTATATTGGGGTTCTGTTGGCATATTCTGCAATGGCAAAATAGTCTCCCAAATGGATCCTTTTCTATTCTGAATGTGAATTCAGTATATCTCCCAATAATGGGAGATAAATTTTCTATTTGTCCTAATTTTATACAACTCAAAGTGAAAGGTAAGGTCTGCCACCTATTGATATCAACTTGTCCTAAGTTCATGGTGATGTCCATATTGTTTTGTTGGCAACAGTAGAGAAGTGATTTGCCATTTCTTTCTTCCATTTGTTTCAACTCTCCCATTTTTATACAGCCCTGGAATTTTTGGTGGGATCTCCCATTTAATTAATGAAGCTTAAATCTGCTGGTCTTTTCTTGAGATAAACTCTGTGTTGCCATCTGTTGAGACAAGTAATCTGACACAAATCAACTAAGTAGCAAGCTCCATTTTTCTTTGTGCAAAAATTGAGTATTCAACATTTTAAGCTTCAGGGGCTGGGCATTTCAAGCTGGGAACTTAAAAAACTGAAGATTTTGGGCCAAGAGGCAAAATGATGAAGTACGCATCTCAACATCATATATGCAAAGCCACAGTGCAAATGCAAATGGGCGGCACTAGCATTCTGATTTCACAACACACACTTTGTCATTTTGGTACTATCAGTTCATACCTATGAATTGCCCCTTTCCTGGAGAGATTTACATTAAAATACTATGCTATATTTACTGAAGACATTTCTTTTTCTAGGGAAAAATGCTAAATCATGCTCTATTGTTCAGTGATTTTTCTGCCAAGGTTTTGTAGATTCTTGAGAAAGGGGGTACACAAAAGAATCTACACATGCACCCTGGATTAGGTCTTCCAAATTTACTATATCCAAGAGACTGAAGGTCTGAATTATGCTGAATTATGCTGGCCTTCCTGATAATTGGGAAGCAATCCTCTTGAGTTGGTCACTCTGTAGTTCAGGAGGGTTTGGCCTTTTCAAGGGCAGTTTTCCTTTTAGCAGTTTTGATAGAAATAAAAAAAATATTCTTTCAAAATCTTTATTCATGCAGCCTTCATCAGGCTTGTAGGGTGGACTTGTGAAAATCTTCATATTCATAAAGGTGCTTTATGAGTGAATCATCATGAAGAGATCATCTCCCATACTTCAAAACCCAATCTGAGCTTTCTTTACTTTTTTTACACAATGGAAGAAGTCTCCAAAGAGCCTCCTCCTGCAGCTGGGCAGGGTCAATGTAAGCTGAGTTGTTATGACATCAACTGCAGGCCCTGCCGTTGCATGTGCTGGAAGTAGCTAGCTTAAAGCTTTCTCCAGACTATTCAGAGGGCCTTTTGAGAGAAACCAAAGATATGGAAAAGTTCTTTTCATGCCTCTGGATTTCCCCAAATGCTGGTGACCTGGTGATGGTTGAAAATGCCCAGCAGCATGAAAAGAATGTCATTTCATACTGATGGCCTTCTCTGGATTGCTGGATGGAAGAAATGAATGGTGTGGAAAAGCTCTTTTGGAACTGATTGCCTTCTCTGGACTATTGGCTAGTAGGTAAAGGTGGGAAAATCACTGTTGTTGCCGAGCTATCCCAATCATGAGGAGTGATTGAGAGAGTCAAAGGAGAGCCACTAGTTTTCTGTCTATTGATGAAGAACCTTTGAAAGCATAGGATATAGTACTAATGGCACAATAGGTACAGGAAAATAATAATTGGATACTTTGCATTGGAGAAGCAAAAGTATTTTCTGTTAACTACCCTCTGCAGTAAGTAGGTAATCTGCAAATTTCTATAAATAAAAGTACCGGTACATCAAAATACTGAATCGAACCAAAGCTCTCTCTAAGCCAACATTATATTTTTCTCTCCTCATGCCCTGCAAATAAAAAAGTTTCAAACAGCATGGGAATTCAGCATAAAGCTCAGAAGTAATAGAAGTGAAGCAATTGAGCAAATAGCCACTGATACACTGATAGCCATGAGTTGAAAAAGTCTCTTTTGATGTTATTAATACCGATGATCACTGTATTTTCTGGTGAAAAATACATGTAATTTAGTTATGTTCTTTATGAAGCCATACTTCTTTTATCTTGGTCAGTGCTGCTTTATACTCTACATCACCTATTTATAAATAGTAGTAAACTGAAAATTGAAAGCTGTCAGTTTTCAAAAATAGTCTATCAGAGAAATAAAATTGGAGAATCCAGTGTGCCAAACTATTTATTTCCATTACATTTCATATGATATAGTCCTTATGGAATTAATTTTGGACACATTTTGAAATAATAATTCCAAATAATACTTTCTGCATATATGTATCTAAAATATTTACAGTATAGAGCTGTCCAAATTAAACTATGCTAGTGTGGTCTGTGTACAATACACAGAACATTAATATATTATTTTAAAAAAACAATATCAGCTAAAAACAGGGAAGAATTATTAATTGGAGATCAGGGACTCAAATTTATTGCAGAAGTCAAATTATCCTGGTTGAAGCATCCGTGTTTCAAGCAAGGTTTTTACTGAGTTTATAAACAGTAGAAGGACAATAGGTTTGGGGCAACTATATGTAGGCAATTGAATTTTTCAGAGGACAGACACTTCAGTGGAAAAGGTGCACCTCCAGGTTTTCAAGGTGACATTGTTTCAAGTGAAGAAAGGAAAGCATGCCTATCCTGAGACAATTTTGAAGTGGTAGAACTGTCTCCTCTGCAAGGGAAGCATTTGCCATATGGAGATGAACCTACCCTCTCTGAAAGAGAACACAGGAGGTTCCACCCACGTGGCCAAGTATCTTCTCAGCTACTTCAGGACTAACAGGATTGAATTCCTCCCATATAGCAACCCAAGACTGTTGAAGACAATTCCATAAGACCTGCACAACTGGACTTCAACTCAGCATGAATCCAAGAGATTTTATCCACTAAATAGTCCTCTCAGCAGCCCTGCAGATATTTCCCTAACCAAGAAGGGGTCTAAACATGGCAGCAGCCAGCACTCAAAAGGTGCAATAAGAGCACAAAAATATAGAAATACAGGAATACAGTAAGCACAAGAGAGCCAGTCTGGTGTAGTGTTTAAGGCTCCAGATTAGAAATCAAGAGTTTGGTTCTGCCTTGGTCTAGAAACTGTAGAATGTCTTACAAGAAAAGATTGGAGTATCTTGATATTTTTAATTTAGAAAAAAAATCATATTAAAGGGGAGATTTATTTCTTTAATTTATTTTAAATTCTTGTATGGCTACTCATCTTAATATCAGAACTCTGGGTGACTCACAACAATAATACAAGCAGTCCTCAACTTATGACCACAATTGAGTTCAAAATTTCTGTTGCTAAGTGAGACATTTATTAAGTATATTTTGCCCCCTTTTATAATCTTTCTTGCCACAGTTGTTAAGTGAATCATTGCAATTGTTAAGTTACTAACATGGTTAAGTGAATCTGGCTTCCCCATTGACTTTGCTTGTCAGAGGGTTGCAACAGGTGATCACATGACCCCAGGACACTGAAATCATCAAAAATATGAATCAGTTGCCAAGCGTCTGACTTTTGATCATATGACCATGGGATACTGCTATGGTCGTAAATGTGAAAAATGGTTATAAGACACTTTTTTCAGTGCCATTTTAATTTTGAACTGTCACTAAATGAAATATTGTAAGTTGAGGACTACCTGTAGAAAAACAATATCATGAATATTGTTGTTGTTGTTGCTACCTGTATCTTTCTCTTTCCCATACATTAAAAATAGTGGATGGTGCTAGTCTAACTTACTGAATTAAACAAGGTAAAAATTGTGATTTGCCAAGAAAGCTGATTGATTCAAAACAAACAAGAGAAATAACTACTTTTCATACATTAAATAATTGTTATATATATAATCTGCTGCCACAGATTATTTCATTAGTCCCTAACTAGGAACTAAAGGGGAATCTTCTAGGAGCAGAACAATTGCATATCAAGTTCAATATTTTGTAATCAGCCAGATGCATCTGAGAACTCAGAAGCGGGATAAAATAGCAATAGGACTTTTCTATTGTTGTTTCCTAGCAAGTGGTATGAAAGTGTGCATGGTTCTTTTACAATCATTATTCTGAAGGCAGTGTACCTTTCAGAAGTCCAAAAGCCATAAATAGCTCTTCGCAAATTTGTCTTCAATGCCTTTAACCATGTCTAAACTGATCTCCATCACAACATCTAAAGCCGCAAGAAAAATGAATACATTTTTTCGAAGAATTTTCTGAAATAAATAGATGATTGACTGTAGCTGGCACAGTCATAAGGATGTAATAGAATGAGAAAAACATGAGAGGTGCCTTGATCATCTAAGAGAAGTGCAAGTTGTAAATATAGATAATGAAATATATAAAATGCAGCATAGACAAATCCCTTCTCATGTGCACTTAAGCTTAACAGTCAAAGTAGGGGTTGTCAGATTTAATTTTTCCTTATCATCTCTTTGTTTTTGCCTGTTCCCTAAGTTTGAGAATTCAGAAAAAATAACTATGTATAAAATTAAACACTGTAATTGAGGTTCTTCTGAGAAATAGGATAGAATAGAGCTGGAAGGGACCTCAGAGGTCTTCTAGTCCAGCCCCCTGTTCAAACAGGAGAACCTATACCATCTCAGACAAGTGACTGTCCAGTCTCTTCTTAAAAACCTCCAGTGATGGAGTGTCCACGATTCTGAAGGCAAGTTGTTCCATTGGTTAATTGACCTCACTATTAGGAAGTTTCTTCTTAATTCCATGTTGCTTTCCTCTTTGATCAGTTTCCAACCATTGTTTCTTGTCCTGCCCTCTGGTGCTTTGGAGAACAGTTTGACCCCCTCTTCTTTGTGGCACCACCTCAAATACTGGAATACTGCCATCATGTCACCCCTATTATTTCTTTTCTTTAGACTAGCCAAACCCAAATCCTGCAGCTGTTCTTCATATGTTTTAATCTCCAGGCCTTTGATCATCTTAGTTGTTCTTCTATGAACTTTTTCCAAGGTCTCAACATCTTTTTTGTAATATGGTGACCAAAATTGGTTGCAGTATTCCGGGTGTGGTCTCGCTGGGGTTTTATAAAATGGTACTAATACTTCATGTGATCTTGATTCTATGCCTCTGTTTATACAACCCAGGATTGTACTATTTTTTTTGGCTGCTGCTGCTGCACACTGCTGGCTCATCGTCATAATCCTTTTTTGCTGGATATCAGTTCCTATACAAATCCACCTTCCTTCAATTGGAATTATGGATTACATTAGCCTTCTTTAACTTGTCTAGATGTAGATATAGTATGCTATAACTTCCATTTTCTCCAGTCCACATTGCCTAAATCTGTGGAAACTGTAGTTTTAAAAAAACATTTTTCTTAATGTACTTAATTCTACAAACAGTAGAAATGCAATGATGCAATGTTTGCAGATGTACTTTGCTTGATACAGTGCTCTGTATGACTATCTAACTGTAGATACTTGGCCTATAATATCAATTTTATACCACAGTAAAATCATACAGTTATAATAGATGCTTTCTGTCAATAAAACAGGAGTCTGCTCCCCAAATAATTTCTTTTATGTTTGCTGAAAAATAATCCTTGATATTACAAATAGATAATACTTCACTGGAATAAAACAAATCACAAGTAATGGGATGAAAAGGAATACCAAGAAAAACAACCGAAACACAACGTTTTTTTTTAATCACATAATGATCTTTGGATTTTTAAACTGGTTATCCAGCAAAAAATATGGCAACAAGGCATTTTGGTAATAATTTATATATATGAATTATTGTATATGGTTCTGAAAAAGAAAATATTTCTTTTTTCCTAAGTTGTTTTTGCATTTTTATGTTTGCAGGTCTGGATAGATGCTGGAACACAGATATTTTTCTCCTATGCTATCTGCCTGGGATGCTTGACAGCCCTAGGAAGCTACAATAACTACAATAATAACTGTTATAGGTAATACACAATTGTGTCATTATATGTTTTTTTCTGTTTAGGTTTTAGTTTAATCTATTTATAAATCTAGGTATATATTTAAGGTAATCATTTGGTGATGTGTATGCAAGACTAATTAAAACACAAAAACACATACATGCATACATACTGCATACACTAATAAACACTATGCATTATTTAAATGGTCTGGACCCTGTTTGATTGGTGAGATGCCTGCATGTTGACCTCTAAAGTAAAACCCTATCTTGGATAGAATAGTGTGAATATGTTTGAAGTAAAAGTGGGTGTGGGTTAGGCTTAGGGCCTGCCAATTAATGCCAGCTGATTGGTATTGATCTTACCAGAAGCAGGAAAAGCTACATATGGCATCTTATTATCATTGTAGCACATGATGCTCTGTTGGCTCCTTATCTCAGACTGTTCAGTTTAAATTACTGGTGTTTGTGATTAAAGCCTTCTAGCCACAACCCCACCAATATCTGTCTCTCCTATTTTTCTTACAATTATGTACACTCCATATCACCTTCTTTCTGTTCTTCTCAGGTTTATAGGACAAAAATGATTCTGTTAGGTGACATGACTGGATAGGTGGGAATGAAAGAAAACAATGCAGAAAAAGTGACTGGTCCATTCAAGGACCAAAAAAAATAAAGAAAAATGGCAACTAGGAAATATTTGGGTTAGAAAAAAAATGTGTTTAAAAAATGTAAATTAAGCAATGGTGGGATTCAAATATGTGAACAACCGGTTCTTTGTGGATGCCGCTTCCGGAAGTCCATTCGGAGCCTGGGCAACAAAAAATTTGCTACTGGTTCTGCCAAAGTGGTGCGAACCGGCTGAATCCCACTACTGGATCTAAGCAAAATAACTGTTTATCTGTATCCATAACAAAAGAAAGGATACAGATCTTAAATCACAATTAATTCACTTGTTTCTGATAAAAGTGATAGAATTAGAGTAGTAAATAGAGATCCTGAAAGTGAGATGGATATTATTGGATACTGTTAAAAATGGAAAATGAATATGAAAGAAAAAGAAAGAAATGGAGAACGCTCTAGAGTGAAAGTAGAATTACTGCAGAAAGTTAAGAGATAAAAAATTGCACTGAAAACACAAGACAGTTTCAAAGATTGCAATAAATAATTAAGATTAAAAGAAACAGGAAAACAGCCATTAAATTTTGACTAAAATGAAAATTAGTTTTGGAAACAGTGTTTCCTAGAAGCACGAAGCCGAAAGCACCAGTCTGAAGATGATGAATGGGACTTTGTCGAAACGTCGCCAAGACACTTCAAATTCTACGTGGGAGAAAACCCGAAGAACCAAAGACCTACATACAAACACTCACGAAAACATCAGAAAACATATATATATATATATATATATATATATATATATATATATATATATATATATATATATATATATATATATATATATATATATATATATATATATATATATATATATATATATATATATATATATATATATATACATATATACATATATACATACATACATACATACATACATACATACATACATACATACATATATATATATATATATATATATGTAGGTCTTTGGTTCTTCGGGTTTTCTCCCGCGTAGAATTTGAAGTGTCTTGGCAACGTTTCGATGAAATCTCATTCATCATCTTCAGGCTGGTGCTTTTGGCTTCTGCTTCTAGGAGCAATGTGTGGTCTAAGCTGTTTTTTCCTTTTAACTGCCAGTGGGGGTTTGAACTGATTGGCTGGGAGCTTGGCTATGTTCTGATTGGTTAGGGGCTTGGCTGTGCTCTGATTGGCTGGGGGGTTGGCTGTGTTCTGATTGGCTGGGGGAGTGTTCTGTTTGGCTGGGGGCTTTGTTGTGCTGGAGAGGTTCAAAGTGGCCAATGTTGCAGCTCTGGTCTGGCTCCTGGTCTGTGGTCTTGCCTCATCATTGGTGTGGGTTTGGGTTTGCTTTTTGCGTGGATGTGTGGAGGTGGCATCCTGTGTGTTTCTGGTGTCAATCTTTGAGTTAGGAATACGTTTGTCAATAAGGGCGGGTTTCCAAATGGCTGGTAGGTGGGAGGTATCATCTCGTTTGTTCATGCTGTGGGGGCGTTTTTCTATCTCGATGGCTTCTCTGATTATTCTGTTATTAAAATGTTCAGTTTTGGCAATTGTTCTGGTCTTTTTGAAATCAATTTCATGTCCTGTGGCTTTAAGGTGTTGGACCAGGGAAGAAGTTGGTTCCTCTCTTTTGACTGAGTTTTTGTGTTCTTCAATGCGTGCATTTATCCTTCTGTTGGTTTGTCCAATGTATGTAGTGGGGCAAGCAGTACATGGGATTTCATATACTCCTTGATTTTCTAACTCAATTTTGTCTTTAGGGTTTCTTAGGATGGTGGATATTTTTCTGTTTGTGCAGAATGCTGTTTTGACGTTATATTTGTGCAGGACTAACTAACTCAAAGATTGACACCAGAAACACACAGGATGCCACCTCCACACATCCACGCAAAAAGCAAACCCAAACCCACACCAATGATGAGGCAAGACCACAGACCAGGAGCCAGACCAGAGCTGCAACATTGGCCACTTTGAACCTCTCCAGCACAACAAAGCCCCCACCCAAACAGAACACTCCCCCAGCCAATCAGAACACAGCCAACCCCCCAGCCAATCAGAGCACAGCCAAGCCCCTAACCAATCAGAACATAGCCAAGCTCCCAGCCAATCAGTTCAAACCCCCACTGGCAGTTAAAAGGAAAAAACAGCTTCGACCACACATTGCTCCTAGAAGCAGAAGCCAAAAGCACCAGCCTGAAGATGATGAATGAGATTTCATCGAAACGTTGCCAAGACACTTCAAATTCTACGCGGGAGAAAACCCGAAGAACCAAAGACCTACATACAAACACCCGCGAAAACCTCAGAAAACATATATATATATATATATATATATATATATATATATATATATATATATATATATATATATATATATATATATATATATATATATATATATATATATATATATATATATATATATATATATATATATATATATATATATATATATATATATATATATATATATATATATGTATGTATGTATATATATGTATATGTATGTATATGTATATGTATATGTATATGTATATGTATATGTATGTATATGTATATGTATATGTATATGTATATGTATATGTATATGAGATAGATAGATAGATAGATAGATAGATAGATAGATAGATAGATAGATAGATAGATAGATAGATAGATAGATAGATAGATAGATAGATAGATAGATAGAGACAGAGAGAGAGAGAGAGAGAGAGAGACAGACAGACAGACAGACAGACAGACAGACAGACAGACAGACAGACAGACAAATTGCAGATTTTGCCTTAGGGCTTCACCTTTTTTTTCTCTTCCATGTCTTGGAAGTTAACAAAAATCAAAGTATTTTTGTTAAGACTTATGTTAAGAGTCTGAGACTGATATGAACTGAAAGCAAAGGTAGAACCAATAGGAACAGGGTCCTATAATCCCAAAACAACTGAAGTATCACTTGAACATCATTGGCATTGACAAAATCAATCAGTCAGTTGCAAAAAACATTTTTATTTGGAACAGGTTATATGTTGTAATGATACCTTTAAACACTATCAAGTATCCACGTTTGCCTAGCCTGAATGCCAAATACAATCTGAACATCTGTCTAACTATACATTGAACCATAATAATATTAATATTATTGATAACTATCAAGATTATTTAATAATATTATATTGACCATAAAATAAATGAGTAATATTCATCATGAATGTAATTTTTTATGAATTTTAATTACAATAATAAAAACTAATACAAATTAAACTTAGGGAAAGAATAGAATGAGAAGGAAACAGTAAAAACTGCATAAGAGAAAAAATATAAAAAAGAGGAAAAGAAATATGTAAAGAAATGTATTACAATCTTCATTATTTCAAATATAAACAAATTTAATAATTCTTAATCCCCTATAAGATTAAATAGGTATCTCTTCAGCCCTTTTCTAGAAGCAAATAGATAAAACACCATTTTTTTCAATTCTGGTGTCAGCACAAAGTCCATAAAAAATTGCCAGAGCATTGCAAAAACAAAATATTTTACTTTAACCTTGATCAAATAAATCAACTTTATATTCCTCCCTTTAATTCAATCAAATATTGTTGTAGGATATGATTTCTCTTTGATTCTTCTATATACCATCACATAGATCCCCCCCCTTCATGGCCCCTTCAAGGCTTTAGCAAACCTCAATTGTAATTAAAAAAAATTTCAAGGTCATTGTTTGTTTATCATTTGTACTTTCCTTTTATTTTTTAATTGACCAATTTCTTTTATAGATCCAGTAAATCTTTTAGGAATCATTCTCCACATTCTGTATTTTGTCTGTCTTGTCAGATAAAAATACTGAATCTTTGTCAAAGTATTTGAGATAAGTCCTTGTGGAATATAAATCTTCAAAGTACATTTAAAACTGACAAACCTGTCATCTTTAAGGTGCCACAAGATTGTATATTTCTTAACACAAACTTCTCTCTTTTCAAACCGATTGACAACCATGAATTTAAATATTGTGGGTATTTACCTACACAAGCTGATATCATTTCCTGAAGAAAGTAGAAAACAGAAACTATTTATTAGTAGTTACAGTAATCACATTATTTGAATATGAAATTGTATCATTTAGCATAATGCTATATTTCAGATTTCTCTGGTTATGCATTTCTCCTTAAAGCCTTGCAAGAAGAACTTACATGTGAATGTTAACTGTGCATTTGCAACATAATGTAGGCAGTCATATAATATGGAAATTCCATAAAGCCAGTAATTATATTCCAAGTGAGACAGCTTGTAGAAGTTTTCTTTCCATATTCTGAGAAGACATTGAATTAGAAAAATGAAAACTTATATTTCTAAAGGCTACCAATGAATAGCCAAATAATTTATTGCTGTATTTTTGGCACCAAGTAGAAAAAAGAAGTATCATTAAAATTCTGACTAAATCTCTGATGATATCTCTGAGATCTAGAACAGTAGAATTTGGTGATACTAACTGTGACAAAAATGTACTATAATCCATTTGATTATATTAATGTATTAGAAGTACACCCAACAAGCTACATGGAAAGTTCCTGGAAGTTAATGCTTCTCTCTTTCTGATTTTTTCCCCAGAACTGTGATATAAAGTCAAGCACTTAAAATTAAACAATGATTTTGCTCTTTATTTGATAGAGACTGCATTATGCTCTGTTGCCTGAACAGTGGTACAAGCTTTGTGGCTGGTTTTGCCATCTTTTCTGTTCTTGGCTTTATGGCTTATGAACAGGGGGTTCCCATAGCAGAGGTTGCAGAATCAGGTAAGTTCTACAAATATATTTGATGGTCTTCCTGAATATGGGATTTGAATATAAGTTAATTGTGCAGAAAAGAAGTTGGACATTTTCTGTAAAAAGATATGATCCATAGTAATAGACATCCCATGCCATCAATTATATACCTATACGGACTAACCATAATGTGATCAGTATATGAACAAGTCCTCATTTATGTATCTAATTCCTTTTATTTTACTTTCAGGACCTGGACTTGCTTTCATTGCATATCCAAAAGCCGTAACAATGATGCCTCTTTCTCCATTGTGGGCAACTTTGTTTTTCATGATGCTTATATTCCTTGGATTAGATAGTCAGGTAAAATCAGAATTACTATAAAACTGTTATAAACATTGCAAACTAATTTCTGTGAAGGTCTTTAAAACGTAGAATTGTTACATAGTAAGAGATATTCTTTATGAGTATAAACATATATGACTTGTTAATATATGCAAACTGTTATTGCCTGTGTGATGAAATAAGATACACTTATAAATAAGTGTATAATAACATGAGTTGAAAATAATGGGCCTTAATCACAGGCTAAACTTGAGAAAGTTAAAAGGCTGGCAACTTGATAGAGAAAAGGCAATGAAGCCAGCTTTCCCATTGGAACCATGGGTTTGTTGGAAAATAGCTGTTCTAAAAGAATGGAAGTGTGTACCATCCACTAATGTAGGGTTGAGAGATGTACTTAGTGACCTTAGGAAAGTGAACTAAGGAATTTAAAAATGGTGTTTAATCACCTTGAAGGATTAGATTTCAAGAACATATAATCGGTACTGTTGAGTATGAAGATGGGAATATAAAATGGAGCACTGTCCTCAGCCCATAATAACTCTTAAATGCTGAATAATTTCCCTAATTTTTCACAACACTGAGTCAAGAAATAATACAGAGTGTAGTGCTTTATTTTGCGCTGAGAAAACTTAAAAACTTGTCCCTTGTCTCTTTTGAAGAATAATAGGGATAGTCTGATTCCACTAATGCTAATCCCCAAACCAGCAATATACTTAATCAGAATCACAATTTGCCTCACCTGCGATATAGTTTGAATAAAGCTCCTTACAGCACTGGGCTGTGAATGCTGCAAAACATTTCATGCACTGATTACTGATATAGAAATGGGAATGTATTTGTTTGCCTTGTTTCTGTTTCTTTTATCCAGTTTGTGTGTGTTGAGAGTCTTGTGACAGCAGTGGTGGATATGTACCCCAAGGTTTTCCGGAGAGGATTTAGAAGAGAAATGTTGATTCTAGCTCTTTCAATTGTGTCTTTCTTTCTTGGTTTAATCATGTTAACAGAGGTAAGTTACATTTAATAACATTCGCAATTATTAATTCACAACCCTCATTTTTAGAGTTGGGAATTTTATGAAGCATATTGGATGACTCATAAATTATTGGAACTGCAAATATTTATAAAAATAGGTTTGGGATTAATTACCAATCATTTAGAAATATTAGATCTTCTTGTCAAATGTATTTTAGCATTCTATAAAATGCTGGTCTTGATTTGAAAAGCCGTTTAGGAGTTAGGATCAGATTATCCCTTTCAATGGACCCTTCCCATTCAGCAGGGTGAATCAAAATTTTGTATGTACAAAACCTCTCCAATCATCACTGATTGATTGTGCTTTACTACAAACTGTTCTTAGCTGCCCAGAATCATCTAGATGTGATGGTTAGGGAAGGGGATAGATAATGACATACAAATCGAATAAACTGAATTAATAAGAAGAATTGTGATCGTAATCAACTATTGAATTGCCATTGAATTGTAATTTTGTATGACAGAGGCAAAAAGTACCATATACACAGGAGAATAAATGCTAATTATATTTTATTCATAACATTAAATTGAACTTAGTTTTATTGCCTGAAGAAGATGCCCATTCTGAATTTCAGACTGGAATAGGGTAGAATCTTAATCACCAATGGATGACTTCTACCAAGAGACATGAAACTCTAATTTGAACTCTCCGTTGCCTTTGATATTGTTCATCAAAATGATGATATTTTGCTTCATTAGCTTTACAGAATGGATGAATCATAAACAATCATAAAGAACAATTACATCCTTCCCTCCAAGATATAAAATCTTAAGAAGAGATGCTAGTCTTTGCGCTACAGTTTGTGATACTGCTGATTACATAACATGATTGATATCCCATTTATGGAAACTATCATGAACTGAACAGGGAATTGTATTCAGCAGACTAAATTATTTCTTCCAACACTGATTTTATGACACTACCATAAAAATCAATATTGGAAGTAATAATTTAGTCCGCTGAGTCCAGCCATTAAATTCTCCCTGGTTTTTCCAGATATATTGTTTTTAACTTTTTTTCCTACTATTTTGAATTGATTTTGTGGCTACTGTAAAGCAGTTGGGGATTTTCTGTGATGTATAGGAAATATAATGTATATTATAAATATTTATATAAACTAAGGTATAGAAATACTTTAAATAAACAAAAAAAAATTAACCTTTTAAAATATCTCTAATTGCAGAAGAGATATGTGGCTAGTGTCAGATTTTGGTGAGAGAGGTGGTCTAGAAGACTCTTTCAGTGGAAAAGATGCATGCAACCCTATTGGACACATGTGTTAAACCCTAATTCACACAAGGCCAAAACCTTACTCAGAGTGTTCAGCTCCAGGCTACTGGAAAAGCATAAATATAATATAAGAGTTATACCCACTATTATCACTCTCCAGAAAATCGTGTTTAGAGACATATCAGTTCATGAGGCAAACCCAGCTTACTGCAGCTGTTTACCCAAATGTTTTGAACAGAATTTAGCAAAAGGAGTTTTTTTTTCAAAGCACACTGTTTCTATGCCTTTTGTTTCAAAGAGTAGAATGTTGTACATTCTAGAATATGTTACTTGCAGTATACAATCAAGTTGCAATATGTATCATGGCCCACCAAATGGCACTGTTGCATCATTTACTGTCACCTAAGGTTTTTCATTACATTTCCCCCCCCCCAAAAAAAACCCCAAAACATTCAATGAGTTAAATTTAAGGGGAAAATGCACTGCTGTTGAAAATAACTGCAATATCCACTCCAGTGCTATGTAATTTCTGAGGAACATTTTAAATGCTGTGCAAATTTTCTTGTCGATTGAATTTTACTTTGAGCTGTATGGCCTAGGGTGAACAGCTAGCATTTTATTAGGTATTTCTTACCTAAATTTACTGATAAAGGCTAGCTTTTAACTACTATAAGGTAAATCCTTGCTGTGAGGCTAATATTACTATACCAATGGAGGTGTCCCACAACGAAAATAATGCCTTTGAAGGAATAATTTTCCTCTTGACTTGGGCAAAGGAGAAGAATGTTGCATTTTCTCCTTTCCAGTTATAATTTGAAAAATTACATGGTATCCTCCAGTGAATGCTATCTGAAAATAATCCTCATTTTAAAACTAAAATGTCACAAACCCACAACCTTCTTAATTTTTAATTTTCTTTTTCAGGGCGGAATGTATATTTTCCAGCTATTTGATTCTTATGCTGCTAGTGGAATGTGTCTTCTTTTTGTTGCTATATTTGAGTGTGTCTGCATTGGGTGGTTTTATGGTGAGTCAATGATTGATGTTATTGCCTGAAATTACATAATACTTCTCCAGATAATTTGAATAATGTATTTTTATGTCAATTATTTATATCCTGTTTCTCATTATACAAATATGTCTCAAACATGTTAAATATACACTAGATATACATAGTCATCAGTATATTTTTCTGGGACCAGTTGGGGAAATATGTCTGGCCTTGTGCAGAGAAAGGATCATGCGGGGGCAACAAAACAATATATAGTGTTATTTTTCTTTTCCTCCATCTTTCTTACCTCTACAGAAATTATTTCCATAATTTACCTTGCCAGATTAAAAATGTTTGAACTGAGGCAAAATTTAAGATTAGAATTGTCAAAGCATGGTTTATAGATCTCCCCTTCTGACAAATATTGTTTCCCATATAGCTATCCTTGGAGTGGTTCCCAGAACAATTCACGTTGTTGTCTCTTAGAGGTTAGAAGTTAAATACAGACTGCAGATTTAATGCCTTGATTCTTTTGTGAATACTTAATTAATTTGATAATTCTATAATTTAGTTTATTTATTAAATTTATATACTGCCTATCACTCTATCCAAGGAGACTTCGTGTGGCTGTGTTGTCCTGCTCACTCACACACACACGTAATGGTGGTTTAGTGGGTTTATTAATATTCCACAGCAATTCCCTTCACCAAAAACCCAGAACTGTCCCAATTAAGTTCTGCCAAAAGCAGAACAATGCTAATTCACAGAGCAAGGGCCATTGAGTCAACAAGGCACTTGAAAGTTTCCCAAATGAGATAAACCCACCAGGCAAAGTTAAATCCAGAATACAAGATAATTCACAGGGCAAGAAAAGTCCAGATTTCACAAGGCATGATCCAAGTCAGGGCCTACTATCAATCAAAGCAAGGCATGAATCACAACAACCAGGAAAAAACACAGCTAGGAAATGAACATATTATTCCCAGCATTGCCTCCATCTGTCTGCTGTGCTAAATTAAAAAGAGCAAGGCTGCCTCTTCACAAGTAATCAGGCTGACCTTCTCTGCCCCTGCCTTTTCTCTGCTCTTCATGTTGTGTTCTCAGATCAGGTGTAGAAGGCAGTTCCTCTTCCTCATTACTGATTGGCTGCAGCTATGTTGAAGAAAGATCGTAAGTGTTGTGTCTTGAGCCTGCTGAAGCATTCAGCAGGCTCAGAAATGTTGCAAATGGTCCCGGGCAGACCAAAAGCTGCCCGGGACCAGACTGGCTGTCACCAGCCTTGTGTGCATATGCAAGGCACGAAAACAGCCAGCTTCTTATTGGCTGACACTTTCCGGGTTCAGGACTCTATAAAAGGCCTGCATGCCTTTTGGTTCTTGCTTGGTTGTAAAGAGAAGATCAATAAAGAGATTACTTGTTCATCATGTGTCTTCGTCAATTGCCTAAGAACCGATTACATAAAACTGGCGATGAAGGTGGGATCCCTGCAAGCAAAAGAAACAAATAGGACTCGCCAAGAAGGTCCGAAGACTAGAAAGACGGCATCCTGCATTCGCAACTCAGCCTGCCAGTACAGCATCTCTGGAGGTGAGCTCGGCAAAAGGACCCTTTCCCCAAATACAGGGAGGCAATTAGCGAAGGCCGTAAAGGTTTACAATGTCAAAAATTGGCCGCTTGACAGACTTTGATGTCTCCCACCCAGAGAGATGGAATTCGTACGTAGCAAGGGTGGAGAACTACTTTAGAGTGAATCAAATCAGGGAAGACGGCCTGAAAGTGTCAACTCTTCTGTGGTCTGTGGCCAGGAAGCATTCAACATTGCTGAAAATCTGGTGGCCCCTGCACTTCTGGAGTCAGTAACGTACGCTGACTTGAAGAAGATGCTGAAGGAATATTTCCAGCCTAAATTGTCTGTCATTGCTTGGAGGCACGCGTTCGAGCAGAGAGACCAGAGGCCGGGTGAATCTGCTGTGGACTTCATCACTGCCTTAAGACAAGCGGCCAGGCCTTGTGAGTTCAAGGACCTGGAAGAGAGGCTGTGAGATCTTTTTGTGTGTGGCCTATGAAGTAGAGAACTGCAACAGAAGATCTTCGCGAAAGAAGAAGTATCATTTCAAGATGCCTTAAGAGAGATTGCAGCTGAGGAAGCAGCAGGCGGTGCTGTGAAGGCTTTACAGCTTGCCAGGAACCCTCCAGCCACCGTGACCATCCATCAGGAGGATGCTCAAGAAGATTCAGAAGTGGATCCTGAAGAGGAGGACAGACTTCACCAGCCAGCAGATAGAAGGCCGAAGGGGCATCCAGACAAGGCCCCAGCATCTCCTCAGTGCTTCAGGTGCAGAGGATGCCACAAGCGAGCTGACTGCAGATTCCGCTCCGCCATTTGCTGGGCATGTGGCAGGCAAGGCCACATTGCCTCCATCTGTTTGGGTCACCAGAAGGTCCAACCTCAGGAAGAATTGCTTCAGAAAGGTACCAGGGTTCCCAGCCAGCACAGGGTGGGTTTCTGCACATTGCACAGGAGTATTCTAAGGACAGGGACACACAAGCCCCTTAAGAAAAAACTTCACATTGATGTGAAATTGCAAGGGGTTCCCTAATCGATGGAGTTGGACACAGGGTCTGCTCTATCAATCATTTCACTTGACACCTTCAAAAGGATTTGCAGCAAGTAGTGGCCTTCGAGTCAAACTCAGGCCATCGAATTTAATCCTCACTGACTTCCAGAATTCCAAAGTCAGTGTGAAATGGGAAGCTATGCTCAAAGTGCAGTGTAAGGATTTTGAGGGCTTCCTAGATGTGGTGGTAGTTGGGGGTGAATGCACGAGTCTTATTGGACTCGATTGGTTCGAGGCCCTTGGAATCCAAGTGACTGGGCTTCACAGCTCGCAAATGTTGGGCCTTGCAGAAGTCTGCAAGGAGTTTGCTGATGTGTTTAGCTCAGATCTTGGCTTCTACAAGGGGCGTCCCATTGCATTACATTTAGACCCAACTATCACATCCATCAGGATCAAGCCTAGAAGGGTGCCTTTTGCCCTCAAAAGCAAGATAGATGCAGAGCTGGACAAGCTGCTCCAGCAGGGCATCTTAGAACCTGTGGACTCTAGTCCATGGGAAACCCCCATTGTAATGCCTTTAAAGGCTAATGGAGAAGTCCATATATGCGCAGACTATAAGTGCACACTGAATAAAGCATTGCAACAGCACGCATATCTCGTGCCTGTGGTAAGCCACATTCTGGCATCCCTCAAAGGGGGGTGCCTTTTTGCAAAACTCGATTTAGCACAGGCCTATCAACAGCTACCTGTTGATGAGGTAACTGCAGAGGCCCAAATGATTGTAACACATAGAGGGGCCTTTAAGGTTAAAAGACTGCAGTTTGGGGTAAATGTAGCCCCTGGCATATTTCAAAGTGTCATGGAATGCACACTTCGTGGTATTCCTGGGGTCTATCCCTACTTTGATGATGTCCTCATTGCTGGGGAGTCATCTCAAAATTTAGCAGAAAGATTAAGGGCTGTTTTGCTTCGTTTCCGCCAAGCAGGCCTTAAATTGAAGCAAGACAAATGCAAAATAGGAGTCACTTCCACTGACTTCTTAGGCTTCAGGATTGATGATCAAGGCATCCACCCTGCTGAATCCAATCTTCAAGCGATTCAGCAGGCCCCAAGTCCCAAGCCCAAGAGTGAGCTGCAAGCTGTCTTGGGGCTCTTAAATTTCTATCACGCATTTCTTCCACATAAGGCTGCAGTGGCAGAGCCGTTACACCGGCTCTTAGACAAGCAGGCTCCATGGCAGTGGACTAAAGTCCAAGAAAGGAGTTTTAATGAGGTTAAGGCCTTGCTCTCTTCAAATGCTGTATTAGCGCATTTCAATGAGCAACTGCCTATGTGCATCGCATGCGATGCATCTCCTTATGGGGTGGGAGCAGTACTTAGCCACCTGAAGGCTGATGGGACACAAGTCCCTGTAGCCTACTATTCAAGGACTCTGTCATCTGCAGACCGGAATTATGGTCAGATTGACAGAGAAGCCTTGGCCAGAGTGGCTGGCATAAAGAAATTTCATGATTTCTTATATGGCCGCCACTTCACGGTCTATACAGACCATAAGCCTCTGCTGGGTTTGTTTACAACCAACAAACAGACACCACACATTATTTCTCCACGTATGCTGAGATGGTCAATTTTCCTGTCAGCATATGATTATATACTCATTCACAAACCTGGAAAAGAGATGGGCCATGCAGACGGCCTCAGCAGATTACCTCTCAAACAAATAGAGGCAGATCCTGCTCCTGCTATTAACATTCTTTCCATTCAGGAGTTGCCTGAATCTCCCCTCAATGCTAGGGATGTGGCTGCAGAAACTGCCACTGATCACACACTCACATGTGTACAGACATGGGTCTTGTCAGGATGGCCTGACACGTGTCCAAATACGGAGTTTCAAAGCTTCTGGCAAAGGAAGCACGAGCTTTCTACATTCAAAGGATGCCTGTTATGGAATAGTAGGGTAGTCATCTCAGCTCATAGAGCTCTAGAGTCTTGCTCTCTCTGCATAAGGGACATCCAGGAATAGTAAGGATGAAAGCGCTTGCGCGCAGCCATAAAAACATCAAGGCCCAGGTTCATGGGTGCCAAGAATGCCAACAGTCACGGCCTGAAATGCCTCAGGCCCCAGTACATAGGTTGGAGGAAACACAAGCCCCCTGGTCAAGGGTACATATAGATTACGCTGGGCCCTTTCAGGGGCAATTCTTCCTTCTCCTTGTTGACAGCCATTCCAAGTGGCTAGAAGTTGTTCCTGTTTCCTCCACTACTACTGCCAGGACCATCCAGGTGTTGAGAGGAATTTTCACCTCACATGGATTCCCAGATGTCCTGGTTTCAGATAATGGCCCCCAATTTACCTCTTTTGAGTTCCAGGCTTTTCTTCAAGCCAACTTGATCCAGCATGCGACGTCTGCTCCCTTCCACCCATCTTCCAATGGCCAAGCAGAGAGGATGGTGTGCACTACCAAAAATGCTCTCAAGAAACTGACTTATGGTAACTGGCATCACAGGTTAGCAGTTTTCCTTTTTGCACACCACACCACACCTTGCAAAGCCACAGGGAAGAGCCCAACAGAACTCCACTGGGGTCGCCGCCTCATCACCAAACTGGACAGGTTGCACCCAGACTGGGTGGCTTCACAGGTGTCACAGCCGCGGGCACCTAGGATACTTCAGGTGGGCGATCCGGTCTGGGCAAGGAACTATGGGCCTGGTCATCCCTGGGTCACAGCAGTGGTATGCAAGGTCTCTGGGTCGCTGTCATATGAAGTGGCCTTGAATGATGGATGTGTCATTTGCAGACACATCGATCAACTGTGCTGGAAGCTTAACAGCCACGTTTCTGCTCCTGGCTCTGCTCTGGGGGGGGGAGGAGGACTATAATCTGCATTCTGGTTCACAGTTTCCCAGTTCTAGCAGTGTCTCACAAGCTGCTGAGGCTGTTCAGGCATCATCTCAAGGTTCTGCAAGTGCTCCGAACAGGAATTCCCCGGAAAGGAGGTCCCCCGCACATCAGTCATTGCTCCAGACAGGGAGTTGCATTGGGGGTACCCACATAATCCAAATACTTCAGTTAGTGCTCCAGACAGGGAGTCGCACCAGGGGTATCCACATAATTCAAACACAGCCCCAGACTGGGAATTTCACCAAGGGCACTCAAACAGTTCAGCTATTGCTCCAAAAAGGAAGTCCTTAGAAAGGGGGTTTGTCATGGAGGCAGCTCCTGACTCTGGCACCTCCGGCACGTACATGGGGTTTATGGAGTACTGGGGCACTTCCGCTACCCAGGCTACTCCAGCTGCTGGCCTTGGGCTCAAGGGACAGTGTTCCCAAGAGGAGTCCATTGTGGACTCAGGGACTTCCACCCCTACAAGGAACCCTGGCTTGGACTTACAGGGTCCAGCAAGTCAGCAGCTGGGTGGTTCACCTAGGTCTTTGGGGCATCAAAGTCCTGGTCTGCCTAGCCTGGCAGGCGAGCTGGCAGGCCAGGCACACTCACCGGTCATCAGAAGGTCACAGCGGGCCATGGGCCCACCTAAACATCTTAAGGACTGTGTGAGGTTTCTGTCAATTCTAAGGGAACCTTACTAGTCCTTAAACAAGATGTAAAGCAAGCACTCAGTGGAGGAGGTTTACCTTCAACTTATTATTTGTTGCATTTCTTTTATAAGAAGTAGTAATATAAGAGTGTTCTGCCTGTGTGCAGACTATTGTGATTTCCACTAACCTCCAGTCCCTTGAACACGTATACCTGTGCTGTTACATCACAAGGTATATTGTTTTATCTAGGGGGGAGGGGTGTTGTGTCCTGAGCTTGCTGAAGCATTTAGCAGGCTCAGAAATGTTGCAAATGGTCCTGGGCAGACCAAAAGCTGCCCGGGACCAGACTGGCTGTCGCCAACCTTGTGCGCATGTGCAAGACGCGAAAACAGCCAGCTTCTTATTGGCTGACACTGTCCGGGTTCAGGACTCTATAAAAGGCCTGTGTGCCTTTTGGTTCTTGCTTGGTTGTAAGGAGAAGATCAATAAAGAGATTACTTGTTCATCATGTATCTTTGTCAATTGCCTAAGAACCAAATACATAAAAGTAAGCATAGTTGAACTTCCACTTAGTGATTGCTTCACCATATTCTTGGTCCTAATTTTATTCCCCAAACCCTAAGCCACTCAGTCTTGCCAGGGTTGAACTAAAGCCTGTTGTTCCCCATCCAAACTCCTACAACTTCCAAGGACCAAGACAGGACATCAGTATTATTGCTTACATCATCAGAGGCAGATATATACATCTGGCATCATCAGCACATTGGTGATATTTCATCCCATGGTTACAGATGACCTCCTCCAATGGCTTCATGTAGATGTTAAACATTTAATAAAATGTCCTAGAATGATGTTTTTGCTATTCTCTTTCCCTCTGACTTTTCCTGCTGATAATGAAATAATGGATGCTGACCTAATGTGCTTTTCCTTGGAGCACCTCCTTATCTTTGGCAATAGGTTCCATCTGTTTTTTTGTGTTATACTTGGAAGGTGGTGGCCTCAGGAAGCTTGAGGCTCTTCCCTACTCTTGCAATGGCATAACCTCATGAGACAGCATCATTCTCAGGTGGCTCCAAAAGAAAATAAAAGTGACAGCCTTGTACATCCCTTCCTCAGATGTATAGTGAGACAATGGACATCATATCAAGAGCACTTTCGAGATCCTAAGCCAGCAGTGGAAAGGACTGTGTTACCATAGCTGATGTAGTTACAGCTACACCAGACCCAGTAAATAATGGGCAATGTCTCTTTCCAACAACAACCTCAATTTTAGCAGCTGCCTTGGCCTTCCATTTTTGGGCATTCATTGACAATCACAGACAAAGGGTCAATCTCAGAAATAGTGTATAAAGGTTTGTGTTACTACAGAATTCCAGAAGCATTGTCTCTAGATTGAAACTAAAGTGTTCATGGATGCACATTCACTCTCTGCTCTTTTATTTTGGATAGGAAGCAATCGGTTTTATGACAACATTGAAGATATGATTGGGTACAGACCACTGATAATGTTTAAATGGTGTTGGATGTTTATTACTCCTGGCATTTGTGCAGTAAGTAATAAAACATGTGATTAGTATGAGAATACAATTTGTAAGGCTCTGGCAAGGTTTTCATCCAGATGCCTTCTTCAAATTATTTTGTAGAAGTAGATTATACAAGGAGAATGAAACAAATCTCTAGTGATTAAGTGAAAAAAATCTTATGAAATATCCTTCCATTTACTTAGCTATTTTTTTTACTGATCGTGTTATATTAAGATTTTTTTTCCTAATATGCCCAGATTCAGGCAAGCCATTGTTACATGCTATCTTCACTTTGTCTCTTTGGTGTATGCACGCACACACACATATCTTTGAGTCAGTGTTTACTCCTGACAACTGCCTAGACATGTCAATGAGTTTTTTGGCAACATTTCAAAAGTAGCTTGTCATTGCCTCCTTCCTAGGGCTCAGAGACAGTGACTGGCTAAATGACAGTGACTTGCCTAAGGACAAGAACTCAGGGCCTCCCACTTTCCTGGCTGATGCCTTAACCACACTGTTTCTTTGTACATTAATTCATATTGTAATGATAGAATGTATAACACATCTAAATACATGCATTTCCTACATGGCATAGGATTTACTAATCTGCCTATAATGGGCACTTGAACAAAGATGTGGTAGACTGAATCCTAACTGATTCGTATAAGTCTTGCTGTACCCCTCCCTTCAATTCCTGGGAAAAACTAACTTGGTTTGCTGGCACTAACCATTTCACTCAGTATCACTGATATACCAGATAATATTGGTGGACATATGTACATACATACAAATATGTGCATGTGGGTTGGTATGCACACAGGCAGGCACATAAACTAGACATGTCAAACACAAGGCCCGGGGCCCGGATGCGGCCCACAAAGTGGTTTCATGTGGCCCGCGAAGCCATCCTGGAAACAGTGAGGGAACAGCCCCCACTGCCTTGGCCAGGTCGGCCGGGAGCCAATGTACAATTTTGTGGTGGCCATCTATGCTGAAATGCATTCAGCCTTAGCTCCACTAGGCCATCTGGAAACAGCAAGGAACCAGCCCCTGCCGCATCAGCCCCGCCCCCTGGGTGCATGCTGGGGAGGTGTCACCCGTTGTGAGGAATGAAGAAATGCACCATTGCCTGGAAGTGGCCAGCAAATGGCCCTCGCCTACTTCACATATCCGGCTTGATGGGCTCCGACGGAGGGGTTTCAGCAGCAGTGAGGCTCCTCCAGTGGACCATGCCTTGGCACTTGCCCCGGTCCCACGCCCTTCTGCCAGAGACCCTCAGATCTGTCCCATTCCTGCCCAGGCTCCCACATACACCCTTGAATAGGCCACAGACACCCAATAGGCCACACCCACTCCATCCACACCCACCCAGTAGGCCACACCCACCCTGGCCACACCCACCCAAACCCCGAGGGCAACCACAATGCTGATGCGGCCCTCAATGAAATTGAGTTTGACATCCCTGACATAAACACATCCACATACATACACAAACTCACTCCTTACATACATACATACATACATACATACATACATACATACATACATACATACATACAAATGCAAGATTGCAGATAATATAAATGGGTGATTCAGATGTATTTTTGAAGTGCTAATATAATAATGAAAACTTGATATTAACTATGATATAGGACTATGTTATTTTCACAACAGTTTAATATTTTTTTAAGTTCCTATGAAATTTATATGCATTTTATATATTCATTCAAATATATGTGTACCTGCATATACATATTTATGTTGTGTGATCACAAATTATGCAAGTGATTTTTATGATATAATGCTTTTCCTGTACGCAGCCAAGTATAGTCATGTAGATTTTGTCTGTTATGTATTAAGTTGTATATAGAATATATGCTTTTTTGTATCCATGCTTTACTGGAGAAATGCACTGCAGCAAAAGATTGCAGAATTCTCAACTCCATTCTGTCCTGAACACATCAAACGGCTCTGGTTTAGCTATTTCCAGAAGTAAATATTCCAAACTAGAAGTGGTTTGAAGTATATTGAATGTTCTGGTATTTTTGTCCAGGTTGAGGCCACCTGAAATTGCATACATTGCAATGTTTGTGAGAGGTGTGTGGGAAGAGATAGGAAAAATCAACTCAATAGTATGCAAATGGAAACACATTCTAATCACAAGCCCTAAGTTGATCTGCACAAATGCAGCTTGTGGCCAAATTGAAAAGAAGTCTTTATGTCTTTGTTATTTAAATTAAAGCTCATTTGGATTTCAGTGTGAAATCTGGTTCCTTTGGGTAAAACAGGAGACAGATGCAAGTTATGTGAGTGTTGAAATTAAAGGAAACGGCAGTGATAGCATGCTGTCTGTCTGTTTTCCAAAGTGTGACCTTATATATTAATTTACTGGGATGAAGGAGTTTCCTAAGCAAGATTTCTCTCTCTTTTTTTCTCAAGGATACGTAACACATTCCTCCTTATTTCAGGGCATCTTCATATTTTTCCTGGTGAAATATAAACCTTTGAAGTATAACAACGTATATATATACCCAGACTGGGGTTATGGTATTGGCTGGATGATGGCTCTGTCCTCCATGGTCTGCATTCCTTTGTGGATCTGTGTAAAACTGTGGAAATCAGAAGGAACCATTTTGGAGGTGATGCTTGTTTTTATTAAAAAGCAGTTTGATATCGTAGACAGATATAAGCCCAGAAAGAAAAAATAGGATATACATATTTCAGTGAATCCTGAGTCTTTACCTTCTGTTGGTAGTACTTCAGAACTTATGGACTTCTGACTGCATAAATTTGTGCCCACTATTGTGACTCAACAGATGCAGATGTCAAATGTTAGCAATCAATTTATTAATTTACCCTGGATTTGAGAATGGGTTATGGTGATATCTGAGGAAGAACCAAGAGACAGCTTGGGAGGGTGCAAAAGTGGACATTTTTGTTGCCCAAACAACATGTTTATATTTTAGGAGGGTTGCTTTGGAGGGTTTTTTTTTAAAAAATCACAAGTTTACTTAAAGATGTATTCCACAATAGTCACTTGAGGGTCATAAATAAACAACCTATATTATGTTGATTAAGTAGCATACAAACACTTGTTAGATATGGTGTCAGGTCCACTATCACTGTCCTGTGTCTTGCTGGCATCCTGACATTAAAAAAGGGGAGGGGGTTTATTGGTTACTATTGCTATATCTTCAAAAGTGGGAAATAGGGAGGGGGAGTGACAGTGGAAGAAGACCAAATCTCCACTAACCAACTTATACCAGGATCTTCCCTGAGAATGTAATGATACCAGTATGACACCTCAGAGTTTCTCAAAACATTTTACTGACATCACATTGGCTGGCCAGGGGACCAGTCATGGGGGAAATGGAATGAGAAAGGAAACAAATAGCTTTGTATCTTGCGCAGGACCACCAGATTCTGTCTGACTTTACTGCCACCAATTATTTTCATAAAAGGTCTTCTGCTTCAACCAAATGGGGTCACAAGTCTTACTTTTCTGAGAGAGTAGACTGGGGCAAGCCTGAGAGATGGTTTATATGATATCAATTCACAAGCATAAGAAAAATATTTCATGAAACATTTTAAAACCAAAACGTGAAAAAGGAAGGGAACAAAATTGAGGTAACAAATACCCTGGAGTAAGCCTCTAGTAAGAACTGAAAACTGTTAGGTGGGGAGTATTCAGAACCTGAGAGGGTGTTATTTTATGCACAAAATAGCACCATTATTTTTATCTTAAATAATCTATTATGGAATGAATGGATAACACATTATTAGGCCTGTGGTATGCCTCAGAATCACTTCCAAAGACGTTCTTTCAAATATGCTGTTCTTTGAACACATCACCTGAGTGTACCTGTCACTACAGCTGTCTAATCCTAGAAGGAGATGTGACTACTTTAATGAGGTATAGACTGATGCTGCATTCATCCTCCCATGCTTTCTGACACATCTCTTCAAAACCAAATCCAAAGCCCTCACAGCCATATTACATACATACATACATACATACATACATACATACATACATACATACATACATAGTTTTAAATTTGCACCATGCAACACCAATATATATTACGATGTTAAAATCCTCCTCGATCCACAGCTAAGTTTAGAACACCATCTTTCGGCTGTGGCAAGGGAGGCATTCGGCCAGGTTCGCCTGGTGTGTCAGTTGCGGCCCTATTTGGACCGGGAGTCACTCCTCACAGTCACCCATGCCCTTGTCACCTCGAGATTCGACTACTGTAATGCTCTCTACATGGGGCAACCTTTGAAGAATGTCCAGAGACTGCAAGTAGTCCAGAATGCGGCCGCGCGAGCCATCTTGGGTCTCCCAAGACATGCTCATATCACTCCAGCCCTCCGTGAGCTGCACTGGCTACCAATTGGTCTCCGAACACAATTCAAAGTGTTGGTTATGACCTATAAAGCCCTATATGGCAATGGGCCAGGATACTTGCGGGACCGTCTTCTGCCTCATGAATCCCAGCGACCAGTTAGGGCACATAGGTTTGGCCTCCTGCAGGTCCCGTCTGTTAGACAATGTCGTCTGGCGGGGCCTAGGGCAAGGGCCTTCTCTGTTGCTGCCCCAGCCCTCTGGAACCAGCTTCCCTCAGAGGTTTGTACTGCTCCCTCCCTCCTAGCTTTCTGAAAACTCTTGAAAACACATTTATGCAGACAGGTTTGGGGCATGTGAGCTGCGCTCTGCCCCTGGGCCTCTGATTGTGACTGTATGTTGTATGAGTGAAATTGATTGCCTGGTTTTTACACTGTGAATTGGTAGTTTTAACTGATTTTGTGTTATACTTGTATTTTTGTTGTGAGCCGCCCTGAGTCTTGGAAGAAGGGCAGCATATAAGTCTAATCAAATCAAATCAAATCAAGAACCAGTGCTTAAAAAAGGCAATATGTGTGAACCAGGTTTTAGTGAGTTGGCATGACTATAAGGATGACCGAAAGACCTAATGGTTGTTTTTTTAATTTTCTTCCTATTTTCCAGAGATTCAGAAAACTGATTGTAGCTAGCCCAGATCTGAAAATGAGAGGAAAGATCAGAGCTGGCTCATATGTTGCTACAGCAAATGACTACGATGCCAAACTGAAAGGTGATGGCAACATTTCAGCCATTACAGAAAAAGAAACACATTTCTAAATGAACTTTCTATTATTATTATTTTTGTAAAAATGAAGACGTAAATAAATAAATGAATGAATACTTCACTTAATTATAGAAACCAGCTTGTTTTGCACAACTTTATTAACAAGTTAATTTTAAAGTGAACTTGTATAATTGTTTAAAAGTGGTTTTTAATTATTATATAAGTAACAATTATATATATAAATATATATATATATATAAATCAGATAGAATTCTTTGTTAATGATGACTTGTAATATTGTGATTCCAGTGTTTTTATAGCTCCTAGAAGGATCTGTATAATCTGTTGTAAAATGTTTACACTTTTTAAAGGCATGTGTTGTATAGTTACTACACATTCTAATTTGTAAGCATGTCCAACCATTTCAGCTTCTACTGTATGTACATAAAGGGAATCACAATGTCATTATGTTAATATCTAAAAGGGTACTTTCTTCAGATATGTAGCTTTATTTAACACCTAACTTCCTGAACTGGGGCCTGATCCAATATCATGGATGTTGATCTAAATCTTTCTGTGGACCATCAGAGCTGTTTACTGGAGCACTGATAGCCTTCAGTCATGCCTGTGTATTGTTAAGTAAAGAAATGATACAAGCCTACCTTGGCCAGGCCAAACATTGACATTTGGCAAGCCTGTCTTCACAGGTTCTGAGGCAATGCTTTTCTGCTCAGCCCTTTGAATCCAATTTCTGCTTTGGACTTGTGTTGTCTTGAATAACACACTCCACATCTCATGGAGTCACCTTGGAAGCTTTTGGGAGTTTCAACAGCAGCCTCTTCAATGTATGTATTCAAATACAAGAGATGTAGCTCTGAATCCTATAGTGGATATACATGTTCAGGTTTCCCTTAGTATTACAGTGTGTATATATATATACAGTATATACGGTATATATTATTTATAAAAAAGTAAATGAGGAAATTCCTTCTTTAAACTTGTTTATTTTGCCTGACCTACTTAACATACTTACAGAAGTGTGGGGGAGACAACTTGAATTATATTTTTCCTGAATTCTCATAGAAATTATTTTTATACATAAAAAAGCTATTAAGATGCTAGTTATATTAATAGAGTTTGATTTCCCAGGTGTTGGTGTATGAATTTTATTCTTTTTTGTTTGAGCCTAATGATTACATAAACTATCTCAAGTGTTTTGCATTTGACTTTTGATTTGTTTTTACAGAGAGGCACACATAGTTTATGCATGTGACATTAAAAGAAATCATAGTAGGAATGGTAGGAAATTATGTCTTCAGTTTTCTCCAAACTGGTAATACAAGATCTCTTGGGTCTGTAACTCCCACAATGCCAATCATCATGCTTATCTGCTGACCAGAGATTTGGGGCATTCTACTACTTCTGGCTTATTTGGAGGAAACTGGTTAGAGATGGCTTCTTCCATAAGTAACTAGCAAAAGTTATTGTGTTCGAAAAACTGACATATGCAAATATATATAAGGCATTTAATAAATGCCCTAATTTTAATAAATCCCTATATTGTTTCTTTTGCTGTAACATTAGGGAAAAAGCCACCAATTACTCAGCATGACATGGTGTAACACAGCAGATAAAATTATTTTAAAGTTTAATCTAAAAATAATTTTAAAGATAACTAAACCATATTAAGACACTTTGAACTCTGGAATCTGATATAATTTATTACAGAAGAACTACTACAGAAAAAATGGATTTTATTTAAGTATTGTTGAATTTGATCAGCATTTTTTTTTTGCATGGGATGCTTATATTGCTGATTTTTTTTAAAAAAAAAAAACCAAAGCAGCAAACTTTCAGACAGTTTTAGTTAAGAATCTTTAAGTAGCACACTACTAAAAATGCCCCAATGAATTATATGCTTCAGGTGTTTTATTAGAAGAAAATTCTGAAGAAGTGGGTGGTGATTCAAAATGGGAAGGTTCACACATACCAAAATCTATGTACATGCTCTATATTAATCTTTATCTCTCCGATCAAATCTATTGAACTAATTATATCTCATTATTCAAGGTAGAGGAAAGATGCAATATAAAGAATCTTTTCATGAACCTTTGCAGTTTAATCCCTAGCCGCATAGATTCTACAGATTCAAAAAGAACTGAAAAAGTCAGTCTTTACATCATATGCACGCTTTGATCTTTTGAATGATCTTGACAGCAATAAGTGATAAATCTGTATTATTGACTTTTTATTTATTTATATTTTCTTCATAGACAATTATCCATTGCTAGAATCTATGCATTGCCTTTTTCAAGTTATATATGTGGTAAGTACCAGTTTTTTTCTAAATAAATAAATAAAAACAGAATGAATCAAGTTGTTAATTTAGAAGGTAGTCTGTATTCTGTGTCCATGAATCTCCTTATGAATTCCTATAATTACATGAATTACTAAAAGATACAAATTTAATTTAAAATTCTTCAATATCTATGGAAAGTAGTTTTAAATAATTTAACTCATATTTTCAAAAATGTGAAGCAATTGTCTCAGAAATTATTGCTGCTACATCAACTAATCATAATATAGTTTTTTTTCCAGGTAATGTAACCTGTCTTTAAAATTAAAGAAACTTTTAGCCCAATCCTATGCAGACATTAATTCCATTGTGTTCAAAGGGCCTTCCTACCTGGTAAATATGAAGAAGATCTGGTTTTCATTGTCTTGAGATGATTCACTGATATGGATTGTCACATGTAGAACGTTGCTTTCATCCAGATGCCTCAACTCAAGAACTATTCTGTGAATATGATTCCTATCTGCTGCTATACACCAATAGCTTTACACACATTCATGTGGTTTAATATGGTCTAAAGCAATGTTTCTTATTTGGTGTCCTTGTTAATTTACACATTTACTATTTGATTCATTTAATTCTTAGACTTCTTTTTTGATGTATTGCTGGGAGAAGTGGGTTCAATTTTCTGATTAAGGAGTTTTGTTTTTCTGGGACAAACTGTGAAGATGATAAACAGCAATGGCATTGTGATAACTTCTTTTGATGTGCAGTAGGAAACAATAATGCTCATTTTTGAAGTATATGCAGTATTATTCAAAAGTGAAGAAGAGATGAGATTTATGTACTCTTTTACACAAAAATTTTATTTGGTATTCAAGGAAGCACAACATTTTGTTTGCTTACTTTTTAAAAAAAAATAAAGAAAATGGGTAAACCTGTGGTTCTTGCTTTACTTAATCGACTGCCTAATTGGCTTGCATTAAATGGATAAATACCTGTAATTTTCATGGCAACAATGCAAAAGTGGTTTGCTATGGAATTGCAGCGTTCTCTGAATGTCTTTAGACCATTCTATTTAGCAGAAAAATAAACAGTATTCATTACAACAACAAAAGCAAAAATGCTGCTTTAGAATTCAGCTTATTCCATTTCAGCCAGCACTGACTGAACTCTTAGTATTAATGTGTCACCTGTATGGTTCATAGGTTCATATCTTTTAGTCAGTATGGCAACATACAAGTCATCCTGACAAGGAGATGAACATACACCTATTAATGTATTAACATAATATATCAAAAGACTAGCAAGGCCTTTTTTTAAGTCTGTCTCCATATATCATCCCTCTGACAACAAATATTCACATAATGTACAAAGTTATTAATGAAGGAATACTCTCTCAAGTAGCTTTAAGTGTAAAAATGAACATGGATTGTTTGCAAATAAATGCCAGCAGTTTAAGTGTGGATGTGAGACATTAAAAGGCAGTGAGACAAAAATATGGCCTTTACACATATTAGGATACTTACAGACAAATGATTACATGATTATTGTCTATGGGAATGTTGAGCAGCATGATGGCCTAGAGGTAAAGATGCTAACCTTCCACTCAGAAGGTTGAGAGTTCAATCCTAGACAGTGGCAGATGTTTCTCTATCAGGATGCAAGCAGAAAATATCTGCTGCAAAGTCTGCCTAGGCATCAGGAAGGGCATCCAGCCAGTAAATGCTCAGCTCCAAACTGCCAAAAGGAAGGGTTTGTTCCTCTTTCTTACACCACTTCACAGAGAAATACATTTGTAGGATCTTATGATAATTAACAAACTAATTGGATGGAAAACAGTATGGGTAAATTATTTAGACAGTTGAAGTACTTTACTTAAGTTAAGTCTTGTATTCTTACTGATTGCCTGAAAGTAGAATGATACTTTTTTAAATGATCTGTTAATTCTTACTTGAAACAGAAAACTGTTAATTCTTATTTGCAGAATATGTTTCCCTACATATGCAGTTAATGTAAATGGTTTTCTAACATAATGTATAAGACTTCAAAGTGCTAATAGTAAATGCCAGGTCTGTCTGCAAGAAGATGACATTCATTCACAAATTACTGTGACTTTCAGATTTGCAAGATTGATGACAACCTTACCAGGCAGACTGAATAGGAAACACAATCAGACAACACAATTCTACTTTATTGTAAAACTACATTAACAAAAGCCTGAAGATACAATTTCTTGCTTTCACCTTTACAGTCCAAGAACTTAAGGAAGTACATTCCTAACCTGTTACTCCACATTCTATGCAACTGCGAACTATGTTCTCTCTAATCTGATTGACCACTAGTATCTCTTCACCCCATCTCCCAAGGTCATTGTCTTATACCAATAGACATTTGGGAATTCTAGGTACCACCTTCCCATGATTCTGTCCCTTCCTCTGGGGTGGTTCCAATTGGTAGTCAAGGCAAAGGAGAGGTCACTTGTAGTTGCTCAGTGATTAAGTGCCATAGAGGTCAATCCTCTCTCCCCAAGTTTTTAACACTGACATGAAGCCATGGAATAAAGCAATGTAGTTTTATCATACACCAATGACAACTGTAAATGATCACCCTAGGCTGACTAGAGACCCTTTCCTAGTGTCTAGAGGCAGTAAGAATCTGGGTGGGACAAAACAGACTTGTATTAAAAACTAATAAACTGAAGTAACTGTTTATACATCAGGGTTCTATGCCTTCAGTGGGTGTTTGTTTTTTGATGGGAAGATTTCTGAAAGAGCAGGCCTGCAGACCTTTGACTTTGGGATCTTTCTGGATTCATAGCTCCTGTTAAACTAACAAATGGAAATTGTGGCTATGGGTACTTTTGCCAAACTTCAACTTACCTGGACCAGAGGACCTGGTTGCAGTGCCTCATGCTTTTGTTACTACAAGACTGGATTACTGCAATATACCATACAGCAGTACCTTGGTACTCAGTTGCTTCAAAATACTTTAAATTTGGTAGTACTTGATGCATTTTGATGTGAAAATGTTGTCATGGTACTCAGTGTTTGTTTGGTACTTAATGTGCTGCAAAAGGAAGTGGGGGACAGCCACAGAGGGCAGATAGGAAATTGGCCATGCTGGGAAGGTCACTGCAAAAGGAAGTAGGGGACAGCTGCAGAGCAAGCAGACCATGCTGGGAAGGTTTCTTCCCAGCTGAAAAAAAGGGTCATGCTAAGTCACATGGTTTGTTTGGTATTCATCCTTTTTACTACTTGTGCCTCCTGGAAGCAATTAAGAGTGAATACCGAGGTGCTACTGTACATGGGGCTGCCTATGCAATTTGTGCCTTCAAGTCATATTGGCCCTTAACAACAGTCTGGACAAGTTTTCCTGGCAAGATTTCAGAAGTGGTTTGCTGTTGCCTCCTTCCTGGGGCTAAGAGAGAGTGACTATCCCAAGATCACCAAGCAGGCTTTGTGCTTAAGATGGGGCTAGAGTTCACAGTCCCCTGGTTTTTAGCCTGAGCTTGAACTTCTACATCAAATTGGCTCTCAGATTCAGTTTAGATCTTCAGATCTAAAGATTACCAGAAAGCTACAGATGGTTCAGATGGCAGCACATGTATTTTGAGTTCTACTTTTATCTTCAGGTACACTTTAATGTTCTGGTTTTAAACTTCCTGGACTGTGTTTCCCAGCTAGAACTGTCCTGACCAACAATATCATGTGGACAAAAACTACTGCTTCTTGTGAGAAATTGTGGGGCTACTATCAGGAAGCACTGCTTTTTGGTTTCAGCTTCAGTCTCCTGGAATAGCCTTCCCATAGACATCAGACCCATCTTCCTGTCAATATTCAAGAACTGCTAATTTTCCACAAAGCTTTTCCTTAGTGTATGGATTCCATCGGAAGTCTTGTTCTCATTTCATGTGTTAAATGTTTTGAATATTTTTAAACCTACCATGGAGGTTTTAAGGCTCCATTTCACTGTCAACTTCAACAACATGAGATATATAGTTTTCAACTCCCCAAATTCCTCAGCCTGCTTGTTAAGGTTGAGAAATGGTGCTGTATTTGTTATTCCTGTGACCATGGATGTTTTAGGTTTTTGCTGTAAAACAAGATGAATCACTTTGTTGAGATTGGCAATATGCAAGTTTAATAAATACATAGCTAAATAAAGTATATTGATCTTGAGGGCAGAAATAAATGGTTGCTTTCCCCTTCTAATAGACCTTTATGCTTTATGAGATAATTTTCCACCATTGCTTCTCTTGAAAGTTCAAATAATTGAAATAAATAAATAATTGCTATGTATATGACGAACTTTGGTCTGTCTGCCAAGACCGTTTACCAGGGTGTGGCCACTGCATATGTTCTATTCAGTACTTCAGTATCCTGTCCTTGATTCCTCCATGCAACTAGGAATGAAAGGAGAATTTATTTTACTTCTTTTGGGGCTCTAAATTGTAAACATCCATCTTCTAATTCTTTGGGAATACTTAGCCCACTTTTATATCACAGCAAGAATAAAACCACAATGCTATATTTTGGAATTTCATTTCCTACAATATTCAATTTGTATGTATAATCTATGTGTGGGATAACAGGGTTTAATTCAAAGACAAAATGAATTATTTATTTTCCATTATTTGTTTACTTGGCATTACAACAAATAAGTCACTAGATGGAAAATATGGAACACTTAATACAAAATGGCTGAACAGCCATCTGTGTAATTTGGATGAGTTAAGCAATATCTTTATTATTATTATGGGGAATCTGAGTAGATCTACTCTTTAGTTTGTAGAAGATTATGAGGATCATAATGGATTTTGCTATATAAATAGTGCCAAGGAATGGAATAAATCCTCTTTCTAGCTGCTATTTATGTTTCCATTGGCAGCAAAAGGCACTTCACTTGAAATGCAAATAGTCAGTGAGGACTAACTCCTTCCAATGCACCATACAATATTGTAAGGCACCATAAAAACCTGGCTATAAAGGCTATAAAGGGAAGCAGATTTTTTTTAAAATGAAGACTAAATCATTGAAATGATTTCAAAAGCACTTGGGTACATTGTATTATATGCTGATAGACAAACAGACTACAGATACAGAAAGTCCCAAGGAACAGTTTTAACTTAGTATCTTGGTGTGGATGTTGTCTTAGTTCTCCTCTAGTCACAGCTCACTTACCACCACCACAGGTAAGCATGGCCTAGTCCAGGGATCTGCAACTTTGACAACTTTAAGACTTGTGGACTTCAGCTCCCAGAATTCCCATAGCTGGCTAAGGAATTCTGGGAGCTGAAGTCCACAAGTCTTAAAGTTGTCAAGGTTGCAGACCCCTGGACTAGGCCAAGAATGTGGAACAGATGAGAAAGACAGCTAAGTGAAACTAGTGCTCTTTCTGGATTTAATGTATAGTTGTGTAGATTCTACCTGTTTGGAAGAATCTTTCATGCTATAAGCTAGAATATAACCAAGTTTAAAAACAAGAATGTTATTATATTTCATAAGACAAAGCTCTCTATTCCCTAACATGCATAGCTATATGGGTTGTAACAATGTTTGGAAAAAAAATATGCTGGAGCAAACTTGACAAGCCACAGAAAGTTCCTCTGCCAAAACCAGTCTCAGACTGGCTAATTATTGCTGTACTTTTCACTTCAATGCAATTACTATATGACAGCAGCAACCAATTGTTCATAAAGACTATAGCTGATCTGACCAAAATTAGACCCAATTTCTTATAAACCCATAGGTTTGATTTTGTCCATGACATGTCATGTCCATGTCATTTGCCCATGGGAGGAAAACCAAAGCTAGAGTGGAGAAAATAGCAGTATAGAAATAAATAAGCAGGCTTATTTAGTCCAGCTGGATTTTTCCCTCAAAGCCAACTATATAGCCATCAGCATCCACTGCTATTGGAGAGAGGAGAAAAATTAAAGACATTTCCAGAAGTCCGTTCCACTTGATTCTTCCTTTCTTCCAGAGAGCCATTCAGCCTTAACCGTGTGTCTGCAAAATGTCCTGGAGAAATGGACCATTGGTCTTAAGAAAGGATGCCTCCCTATGACAGGTAGCCTTCATTCCTTACTGAGACATATTTTGAGATTTGAATACAGGAAGTCCATTCTCACAGTGAATAATACTATGTCAGTTTTCATTAGTTCTTTTTATTTACATATAGTTATTAATATAGCCTTAGAGGAAAAATCTAACACTGTGCCAAGCACTGCTTCAGCTTCAGTTACTAGTATTTTGTTTGATTATCCCCTCAAGAGTTGAAAGACAGAGCAAATGCTCTGATGCACTTATTTGCATATTTTACTTTTAAAAGGACCAAATCTAAATGGAACAGGTTGCATCATTTCTAGGGGACTTGCTGCTGTCAGAAAGAGTATCCTCAGGGATTAGTGAGATTCCACGGGCCCAGTGGAGCCCTCAGTCCTCTCCTGTCCTCCTTCCCCCATGACTGATTTTCCTTTACACAGTGAGTATTAGACAATGGGATACTCTTTCAATTTCCCACAACAGCCTTTAAGTATTATAGAAAAAGCACTGTATAAAATAAAAAAGTGATATTTCCCTAATGTGATGTTTAGTTCAGCATGACTGTTGTTGCCTGCTGCTAACAAAGAGGTGACCACAACTGTTGCCACCTAATATTGAGAATAGATGGCAGTGACAGGACAGGACAAGCCCCATGATTGTCATTGTTGCATTTAAAACTTGACTTTTAATTAGAGCTAATTTAATAGAGCCTGCTGTGCTATAGCTACTGTATATACATATAAGGCAACTCCAATTGTACAGGCCTGTCCAATGTGCAGGATTTGTTTTCCATAATTTCATGGCTGTGGCTAAGTTGATAATGTGTTGAAAGGATTGCTAGTACTCTTTCTGTAGGCCCTTCTATGCCACCACACAGAAGATGGTTCTGAGTTTGGGAAATCCATTCCCCTGAAAATCTTCAAGCAGGACAACTTTTAGCACCTGTGGGATTTATTTTAGATAAGCCTGCTTCCAATCCTTCCAGGAGCAGATTGAGTCTAAATAATTATTTCCTTCTTTTTCTGAGGCATCAGATAAGAAAAAGAAAGGTTTTTTAGTTTAGAAATGTTTTTACAGCTTGTCCTTATTAAGAAACAGTATGTAGGCAAATAATAATTGTGACCTCTGAACAATACCCTTTATACACACACACACACACACACACACACACACACACACACATACACAAATTGGCCATGACTGTTGACCTTCAGAAAGGCAGTAAAAACTTGGTGTTTTCCTCATGCTTTATGGCCAAGATGATTGAAGTTCCCATATGGAGGGTAGTTTAAATGCAGTTGTTTATTTTTCTTTTTGGAAAAAAAGACACAGAAATCAGAGTGTCTTCAAGTGTGGAGGTGGAAGTCATATAAAACCCCATACATGGGAGCTTAGCATAATGTAACATCTGTTTGCTCTGAGTTTCAGGAAAAATGTAATGTACATACCAGCAATTTTCAATGTGTTGTTTGTGGATCCCTGGAGGTTCCCCAGATCCTTTAGTGTTGGTCCATGAGGTGAACATTATTTTTATAATAATTCTACAATATTATTTGTGCTTTCAAGTGAAAATTATTATTTGGAAATATATGTTTCCAGCTCTCTGAACTTGGCAGCTTCCCAATACTTAGATTTTTCTGGTGCAATTGGTGGGGATATTAATAAATGTCATTTTTATATTGTGTAATAAAATAGGTCAATATTTGATAAATCTGCATTAATTCAGTGAAGCAATATTTTTCAAATGACAATGAACAGTGTCATAAAATCATGGAATATCCATTCAAAGTCCAAAAAATATCAAAGCTCCATTAATATGATTTCAGATTCTGTGATACACCTTTAGGAAACCACTTTTTTATGTTGGTGTAGTTTAAAAAAAAATATCCACGGTTATCTAAACAGATTGTTCAAATATTCCTTTCTTTTCCAGCTACATTATCTGTGTGGGGCCAGATTTTCTTCATGTTCTTCAACTACTAAAACAATATATATCACAACAGGCCAAATGCAAAAGTTTTAATTTCTAATATCATAACTATTGATGCATAATGCCTACATTAAGCAAAGGTCTTTGAGATCCTGAATATTTTTTACTTCTAACATCTTAGTCTTTGATCCATTCAAATGCTGTTATGGGTTTTTAATCTTCCTCTCTTCCTCCCATTTAAAGTTGCTTCAAGGTTCTAGCAACCCTGTTTTGTAACTTTATCAGGAAATTATTATCCGGGTCATTATCATGGCTTGTCATTCGTATTTCCACTTTAACTGTCATCTCTGTCTTGTAATCCCCAATTCCTTTATATTATTTTTTTATATAAATCTGCATAAGCTTTCACCTCTTCATCTTGTAGGTCTTACAAAGGATTTTCTTTGACAACTTTCTTTTTTTTATTTAGTAAATATTTTTGCCATTGTATCATTGTAAGTTTTTGTCCGCATTCTTCAAAATGTCTTCAAATTTCATAGCATTTGTCTGTCATTCTGTACAATCCATTGCTTACTCTTCAATTCAAAATTGAGAGGCAGAATTTTTTCTTTTTCCTGCTTGGACTCTTTAGTCTCCTTTATATCTAATTTCTGAAATCATAAAGTCAAAGTCGATTGAAAGTAAAATTTATACGCAGGATTTACCAGTTAGTGCAATTTTCTACAGCAAAACTAGCAGTTCATTGAACTCTTTCTTGAACTATCTGATGGGGCTGCAACTCACTTTTTTTTTTCAGTCCCAGTAAGCTGTACTTAGGAATCTGTCAACACTTCAGATATTTTTTTTTTAAAAAAAACTAATGACCTGCAAGAGAAACAAAACACATTTTCTTTTTCAAATAGAATTGCAAACTTTTTTAAACCAAAAATATGTGTTTGAATTCAATAGTGTCAGTGGCTCAAAAAAATTGGTAAAATACTTAATAACTTGTGGTTTGCTGCCTGAAGTGCTGGAGAACCAAGAAAGGATGTTCTTATTAGTTAATCCTGGATATAAATAGCAGTAGTTCTGCTAAAACATTTGATCATGATATTGTGATATGGTGATGTCTTTTGTTTTATTTTTTTTCTTTTGGTAATTAATGTAAAAGTTATAGTATCCTGTATATGTTTTTGGACCAAACCTGTTATAATTTTGGAATTATAATTGACGTACATCTAGAAGACTCTAAACCAGAGATGGCTGCCCATTTCTTTAAATTAGTAATGACTTGTTTCCTTTTGAAGACTGAACAAATGCAATTGTAATTCAATTCTTTTATTTCACTTTAGACTTTGAACTTACATAGTTTAATCAATTGGTCAGCCAGGCCAAAATGTGAAATGCTTATCTGACCTGGGTTAGTCATAACACTTTTTCCAACTGAAAAGAAAAATCAGTCCCTTTAAATAATGGTGGTCAAATGCCATAATGCAGTTGCATTCATGACTTCTTTGCAATCAGCCAAAAACTCATTAATACTGCATAAATAATTTACTCAAATAAACAACTTTGTCCATAGCTGAATATCTTCAAATACATAGAAAAGTCTAGTAAATATCCCTACATAAGCAATAATTCTTTAAATATTCTGATATCTGAAATATATCTATCCCAGTAAAGATTGTGAAAAATACAACCAAATGTTAAAATAATTGCAAAACAAATTTAGTTTTTAAGACAATCAGATAAGCAATTTTTTTCATTCTAAATTGTCAGCCCAGTCTTTTTATAGGTCAGTTTGGGAAAATTGCTCTGGATGTTACAAATCCTTCAACTCTGTGGGATCTGCAAACCAACATAAGTTTGCTAAGTCCATAGAGAAACTAAGAGTCATGGTCCAACCAAATAAGAAATGTGCTCTTCAATCAAGTAATTGTCAAACATAATTTGTATGCCAATGCACCTTTTAAGACACAGAAATAAGTAAGATACCTCAGCATGCAACTCCAAACTAAAGTTGGGACATCTTTGCAATGGTGACTCATGCAATCATCACCTTGCAATTAGACTACCACAATGCACTTTTCAGGGGTTGCCTTTGAAGGCAATTGGGTTGGTTTTATTTTTCTTCTATGTTGCAATAAATCAATAAAATAGACGTGAATCAGAATAAAAAGATGTTACATATCACCAAAATTCATATATTCTTCTTTTCAGGACAGCCACTTTTATGAGCATCCTATAGGCATCTGGATCTTCACTGTGAGAAACGACATTATGGACTAAAATTCAACATAACCAAGCAACATGTCTCTGAGTCCACATGTCCGGAAACAAGTAGTTACATTAGCAAAGTTAAGCACTATAAATATTTTCCTGAAATTTTCAAAAAATAAAAATTCAAAACCAAATAAGATTTTAAATTTGGGGATCAATTTTTCAAATATTGTATGCGTTATACTTTATTATTCTTTTCAAGGATATTTTCCATTGGAGACGTGAATGAATCTTTGTTTTATACAAGTTTCACTTGAAAAGGCAATTAAACAGTACAGTTTTTAAATAAAGAGTTTGATCTGCAATTATAAAGGACCCATGTATAATTACTCTCCATAAACAACTGCCTAAGAGAAGAGCTATTTAAAGTTGCACATCAACTTAGCATTTTTCTTGACAAGGTGGTATTTTGATTCTGACATGCAGATTGACAATGTTATGGCATTTTGAATGTTCCAGCCACATTAATGATGTGCTCGTATTTACAAATGCTATTCTTTCAGCAACAGATACTGACTCATAACAAAGCAAGGAAGCAAAGTCTGGTAGTTTTCTGATCCTGTAACTCGACTGGTTCACCAGGCTTGTTTTATGTAGATATGTATTTTGTATCTGGTGTGTGGCATTTTAGAGAATGCATCAAAATTATTTTGAGAAAGGCTTTCAAGGGGAATACAAAAGCACATACATTTAGAATAAATAATTAACCTCGAGTTACAACCTTCGCATTTCTGTGAATAGTGAGAAATTTAGGGATTGGTTTCCTTTTGGAAAAAAATATAATTATGTTAAATTTTGTAATGCTTGCTTTATTTTTAAATCCACTATTTTTAAATAGTGAAAAACCTTTTATACATGTAAATCTCTAGACAGATGAATGTACTTTTTTTGCCACAAAATTTTCGTTCTTGTTTTATCATTATTTTTCTTCCTTTCTTAAGCTGTATTCCTTCTTTTGCACACAGAGAGGTCCAAAGCAACAGAGTGGGGAACAGTCAAACTTGTTAACACAAATTCCCTCCTCTACAATTCCATCTCATATAGGGTGTACAACTTCGATTGGTACATAGCATGCTGAATCCAAGAAACCAATTTGGGTAGGACAGGGGATATTTGTAAGGTTCAAACAAAATTTCACTCATTAAAACACCTCTGAAATCCCCAAAAGGACAACGAATGATTTCTTAGCCTCTACTTGAACACCTTCAGTGAAGCAACCAATTCCATGATCAAACTGCTTCTTTAGAAGTTTAGAAGAAGGTTGTTCACAAGAGCACCAGAGAGAAGGACAAGAAACAATGGTTGGAAACTGAACAAAAAGAGAAGCAACCTGGAATTAAGGAGAAACTTCCTGACAGTGAGGACAATCAACCAGTGGAACAGTTTGCCTCCGGAAATCGTGGACACTCCATTCCTGGAGATTTTCAAGAGGAGACTGGATAATCACCTGTCTGAGATGGTATAGGTTCTCCTGCTTGAGCAGGGGGCTGGACTAGAAGACCTCCAAGGTCCCTTCCAGCTCTATTCTATTCTATTCTATTCTATTCTATTCTATTCTATTCTATTCTATTCTATTCTATTCTATTCTATTCTATTCTATTCTATTCCATTCCATTCCATTCCATTCCATTCCATTCCATTCCATTCCATTCCATTCCATTCTAGGTTTTCTTACCATTCAACAGGATCTGCTTCCTTGCAACTCAAGACAATCTTTCTCTGTCTTCTGGGTGACAAGTACAACTCCTTTGAAAGCAGTTTGAAACCGCTTTTTTGGAATAAGTAAAAGAGGGAGTCATTACACTCTGACAATAGCAGCAGCACCAATTTTCCAGAGGGAAAGGCTGCCAGCCTCATTCTAGAGATGCACTAACAAGAACACTGGGGTGGCAGTAATATTCAGTCCAATATACTTTCTTCTTGTCTTGATAACATTTAGGTTTTATGGAAGAGCCATATTTCATGTTTCATTACAGTGAGAGAAAATACTTGGGAACTTAGGGAATAGAACTTATAATCCTTTTAAGAGGATAATATTTGATCATTACAAATTTCCCATTCAACCAGTGACCTAAATATGAAAAGGCAATGGATTTTATTACTAAAGTCATCTCAGGAAAATCAATAAACCATTTCAGTATAATATGCATTGATCTGCTGTCTTGATAAATGTCCAAAGGCTGCTTAACAGGCACCTGATTGCTTCATTTTTAAAAATTTAACCATCTGGCTTAACTATTTATTTAACATCAAATAGCTTGCTGCTGAATAAACAAATATTTATTTCCTTCTAAGAACATAAAATTAGAAGCAGAACATCAAACAGACACTATTCCTTTCTTTCATACTATTTTTTAAAATTCAGACTTCTGAATATGTGGCTCACTTGCAGTCACTCAACTTCACCCCTTTGAAATGGGAAAATGTGCTTCATAATTTTGCTTTGAGGGAAAGCTTTCTTGATGTGATGTGCTCATCCATTCTGTGAGTTCATAATTCATCTCCAAGAGATAATATTATGGGAGTGGTAAGTCAGTTGGTCAATCAATCAATCAATCAATCAATCAATATCTGACAGTATGAGTAAATATTTGGGTTACACTTGTTTTTTCTGTCCTAAACGCAACCCAGCAACTGGAATGTCCATAAATGATAAAATGACAGATAGATTGCAAGGATGTAAATTCTACCCTACACATATATATGCAACATTGTGCCACAAGTAAAATAGGTCAGAAGTTGCATTATGACATCGTGACACTCATTTTGCAGTCATATATTAACTGCATTAACCACCTGAACTGCATTGACACACTGTGTCAGTTGAGAATTAACCTCTTTCAAACACAAAAAAAACCCCAAACAAAAAAACAGTGGGATTGAAACTGTATACCGGTAACTTTGACTTCTCACAAATTTTGCTCATTTTTCTAACTATATTTTTTTTAGGAAAATGCTTGACTTTCCTGAAACAAACTATAAAAGAATTCTGCAGCATTAGAAGCAGTAAAAAATTAAAATTAACAAGGGCTGGTGTGATCAGAGTAAAGAACTGGCTTACAGCAAGAAAAATGATGCATTTCCATGTTTAATTCATTCAGACAAAAAGCTTTTCCTTGACAATGGCACATGCTTATTTTTACAGAGACTTCAAAAATCTGACAATAGCTAATTACCATATCATTAAAAATATATTATTTTGTTGGTTTATAGAGGACAATTTTTAATTTCTTTGCTTTCTGGAAGTTAAATTTTCCTAATCTCATGATTTCAACTACAGCTGATGAGAATTTATACTGCTACTCTTCTTTTTGTAAAAAAAATGTAAATATTAACTGTTGGAAGAAAGTTCATAACTGATCATTATTGGAATTACAGGAGGCTGAAATGGAGATTTCCTCTGGTGCAAAATCCTATAAATTGCTCTCTTACCCTTCCTAAGGGGTGCAGTCAAAATATGTTTCATGTCTCAAATGTCCTTTTTTTTTTTAAGGGCAACTGGACTGTTTTTTCCTTGAGGAAGAAGAAAATGCTTTGCTTCTCATCTAGGGAACTTTATCAGTTCTGATGGTGGGGGAATGGAATGATAGGTACTCAGAACTGATGAAGCTTCTTGGATGAGAAATGAAACGTTTTCTTCTTCCTCAAGAAAAAAAACAATCCAGTTGCCTTTTGAAAAAAAGAACCTTTGAGAAAACTATAATCTGGCTGACTGACAATCTTCACCAATATGTTTCATTTATATTTGAATGTGAACCACATTTGTATTTCCTGAACCAGTATGAGAATCAGATAAAATTACAAACGGTTTACATAACTTGCTAAATTTGTAGTTGCTGCCATTGGAGAATATGTTACTTCCTGGATAGTCTGCCACATTAATCATTTTTCTCAGTTCCTATTCCACAATTTTCCATTCACTGAGTTTTAGATTGTCATTAGAAAATGCTGTCTTGATTATTTATTTTATGCAACTGTTCTATATTAAGGCTTTTGATTGCTTCGTTGATTAGGAGCTTGAATGTATTATTTGGTTCTGGGAGTTCATAAAAAGGGGGTCAGGCTTTGGCCTTGAGCAACAGGCATTGGTAGATTTCTAGGCTAAAAAAAAAGACTAGAGGAACACCTCTCACCTATTCATCTTGACTTCATATTACCATTTAATGAAATATGCCTCCTCTGTAATTCAAGACTATATTATTCTCCCTCTGAGATTGACCTTCTGGGTAACATCTTTCTACAATACTTCTTGAAAGAAGTATAAAGCCGGCTGGGGAATTCTGCAGTTGAAGTCTACACATTTTAAAGTTGCCAAGTTTAAAAATACTGCTTTAAATGCAGATAATGTAATAGCTCTTAGCCACTGTTTTCGGCTATCAGCTATTTGTACAATATGTAATCATAACTAAAATGATGGCGATTTATTTATATAATTTATTTATAAATTAAATTAATATGACATTCAGTTCATAAATAACTAGGTGGCATGCAGGTTAAAACAATAGCCATCACAATAAAAGAAGATGATAACCCCTAATGAAACTCCCACAAAGCAACATAAGACTCATGGTTCCTCAGCTACCCAGCATGATGATGATAAGTTACTCCTTTCATCCTAAGTCTGACAAATGTGCAATTATTCCTCTAAAGGGAAAACCAACAGGTATTCTTAATAATTTTATCAGATCAGAATTATTGTTTTTAACATCTTAACTTTCCTGATTGGTTAGTTGAACATGACATCATCCTCTTGGAATTCACAAATCCTTACCGGCAATTATCACCCTAATTGCTCATGATTTTCATGGACACAAATAAAACACAGACATGTTGTCAAACTTAATTTCAAATCTTATTTTTTTTCCTCCTAAGGCTTCCATATCATATGCAAGAAATGTACTTAGTGTGAATAGTGTATGCATTAGAAATCAGGATTCAATCAGGTTAGAAGTGTGCTAATCAGTCCTCAAATAATTTGCCAAATTTGCTAGATCCAGTTTTGAAAACAGTTGCGTGACCTGTTTCTTACCTTATTTTCTCTCAGCTGCTTTTCCCCATCCACTAATTGTTCCTCATAAAATGGGACACAGCATGCTCAGAATTAGTTAATGGAGCATGAAATTCTACATGCAGGCACTGTGAATCCAGGGCTGGGATGTCAGTTATCTATCAGATCCAAGATCAGCTTGTGCCCTTGCACATTTCCAATTGTTTGCACTCTTGCTTACAACATTCATTGTATTCTTATCATCCAAGCACTGGTAAGCTTGGATAACTCATTATGCGTTCTTGACCAAGGGCTGTATTTCTTCTCTTCTCCCTCTCCTTTACAAAAGAAAAAAAAAAGCCACATTCATATTAAATGGATAACCTTTTCCATCTGGTCTGTTCCTCTAGATAAGATGCTGGATTATAAATTTAGAAAGCTGTCTCTCTCCAGCATTTAGTATAAATATTGCCATTCTAATTCAGTTTTAGTAATAACAAGAATAACAATAACAGCAACAACATGTGGAAGTCAACATGTATCTTTTCCTATCTTGCTAATTCTAATTACACATCACAGGTGTAGAATGTTTAATATTGGATTTTTGTAATGAATAGTGTAATGAATACTCTGACCTTTGTTGCCACCATGAAATTTATGGAAAAAAATATAGAACTTGTCTGTATGTTGGGGTGAGTTGCTTTGCTATGAATAGCTTGCCTTAAGTAATATATTGCACTAATATTACTGGGTTACCTTTTGACACAGTGATGCGGAAATCATCATCATCAATCATCATCTCAGCCAACTTAGAAATGCATTGGAAAGCCTTTTTTCCCATCTAAAAGTCTAACCAGACACAGAGTATAGAATGAGAAATATGAGCCAAACTCAGTCCTCCTTTCTGCTAAATTGTTCTCCAGATATAATCCCTTGACTGAGCTCATTTCTGGGATGTCACTTTATACAAACATAATTAATCTTAACTAATGCAGATAGATGTCTCACCAATTTATTAATATGTCCTGTTGACATATCTATTTTACTGCTTAAGCTAGAAAAATATTTCAATTTTCTTTATGCAAAGTATTGTTTTCTAAGCCTTTTCAAAAGTTTTTCCCTGAGTTCCTCTTACATCTCCTGTGATGTATATTTTTCCACTAAATTTTAATGATGTAATTTGAAATTGGGACATATGAAAACCTAGAGAATATTCTGTGGAGTGCAGGAAGGGTAAAACTCCTTCATTTCCTCCGGAAATAACCTGCTGGTTCTTTCCGTGAATATGGACTTATAAGCACATCTTTATCAAGATATCATCAATAGTATTTTGTGAATCAATAATATTCAGCATAACAAGAGTTAAATTCAGTTCACTTCCATTTATTCTCTTGAATCAAGTGACAAGAGTACATGAACCAGAAAATATCACACAGTAACTTATTTATTTGTTCAATTTATTTGCCATCCATCTCATATGGGGCTACCCTGGGCAGCTTATAACAATAATTACACCTACACTACATTAATTTGTGCCTTCTAATCTTGAAAATGGCTTTTGGACCTTATTGAATCTTGCCCTCTTACTGACATTTCATTCTTTTCATCCAAAAAGCATACACCCTAAGGTTTTTCCCTCTTGAAAGATATAAAGTTGAGAATCTGGGATAATATTATAAATTTCCCTGCTATTGTTTAGCTGGATGGTAACCAAAAGTAAATATATAATTTTGAAAGCTGCTATACTTATTTATAAAATAATTTTCATAAATTCATACATTTCATAAATTCCTGTACTTACCTTCCTGATATCTTCATAGGAGCATTGATAGGCAGATATTATACTGTGATAGTGAACTTAAGGGTTCTTTGGTTTTAATGGTTTTGGGCCTTGTTTTGGTTTCACATGTTTTTTTTATATATATATAAGGAAATAATATTTATTTCTTGTTGAAGAAAGTGTAGATTATTTCTCATCATTTCCTTAGAATGTAAATAATCAGAAAAAGTCATCATGCTATAGTTATTTTGGCTAGTAGAAGGTAGTCATATACAAAGATGAAGAACTAAAGATTGTCCATGAATTATTTTTACACAGATTTAGCTTATTTTCTGATGTTTCATCTTTCAATTTTATTCTGTTTTTAACAATCTCTGAAAAACTTCATCAATGTGTTGGGAAGCTATAAGAAACATATTGCATTGCATTTTTATATGTGAAAAATCCCACTGTACCCTTGAGACAAAGGGCTAGAGATGATAGAACAGCAAACAAAAAAAAAGCAATTTGACAGCAAAGTATCTCCAGAAATATTAGAAGTAAAAGAAGAAAACTGAGAGAGAGCAAATCAAAATCATAGATTAAATTACAATGTATGGAATTAACAAAAAAATAACACATTCCTTTAATGAACTGATTCGGATGCAGATTTCCTGTAAAGAAATTATTGATAGAAGATTCCATATAACCAACTCGTCAAATTAGTAAAGCCTGAGTATTTTGTAGACTTTGGGTGAATTGCTGGAGATTTTAAAGAAAAGATTGGACAAACATTTGTATGGGATAGTATAAAGATTCCTGCTTTGGGCAGGATGTTGGGCTAGATTAGAATACTTTCAAAGACCCTTCAAGTCCTACAACTCTAAGATCATTCTTCTTACAGTCATCCCCTATCTCCAGATCTACTACAGCACATTGCATATAGAGTTTGAAAAAAGAAGTCTAACTGCAAAAGCTGCACCCTATACTAGGCTGCTTGTGATTCTTATGATGGAATATTCTGCAATTCTTCAGGATGTGAACTTTACTATAAAGGAGAAAATTATGTCAGAACCGGACAGTTGAGGATATAATTGAATACTTTGTTTACTTTCTTTTTTTCCCAAAGGGAAAGACTAGAAATTTAAGCTTCTAATAAGGACAGAGAACTCTCTCTCTCTCTCTCTCTCTCTCTCTCTCTCTCTCTCTCTCTCTCTCTCTCTCTCTCTCTCTCTCTCTCTCTCTCTCTCTCTCTCTCTCTCTCTCATGTATGAATGCCATACATGTTTACATCTATTCTGTTCTAGATATTAAGACAGAAAGATAGCTGATTAATGTTGGTTACACCATAGTGTTTTTGCAATTCCATGATCATAAGCAAATAGCTTCACAATGCTTTAAAGAACTAAATACACATCAGATGTAAACTTGTTTACAATAGGAAGAACAATCCAAACTGCTACATCTAGGGGAAATTTAATATCAATTACAACACTCAGTTCAAATTTATTATAAGATTCTTAACTGATCGCAAAATGAAGATTATAACTGATGAGCATTTCAAAAGGAATTGAAAATGCCAAAGGTGCAAAATTTGTTTAAATGAGCTTGACTGCAAGAGATGCTGTTTATCTGTGACTGGATGTACTGTTCATAATGTTTAAAAACCAAGCCTTGCAATAACTAAAGAGTTCAAAAATAAAAGATTTGGCTGCCATTGATAGACTTATATAAAAGCTTATTATCCTGCAAATGCATACAAACATCATATATTTTGCTCCTTATAGGTTCCGACATCCAGTCAGTTTCTATTTAATTCAGAACTGAGATCTTAGAAGGTAAAAACAGCCATACCAGGTCAAATCAGTAGCCCATCCATTCCTATGTCTTGCAAACGAAATCATATCTGATGAATTCAGGATGAGGTGCTAAGACAGCATTCTGTTCCTTACTCTGGTCTTCCAATTTCAGTAATTTAAGTTATGCAGAAAGTGCAAATCTGTTGAAGGGTTTCCTCAGTAGTTATGTTTGGATCAAAAATGGACCTCTTTGAATGGAAGGGCTTCTTCTGTTCCTGGAGAGAACAAGAATCCAGAATGGAATTTTCTAGCTGGAGGAACGGTGTAAACTAAAGCAAGTTTCTCAGCCTTGGTAATTTTAAGATGTGTGGACTTCAACTACCAAAGTTCCCTAGTCAGCTGGTTGTGGAATTCTGGGATTTCAAGTCCACATATCTTAAAGTTGCCAAGGTTGATAAATACTGGTGTAAAGCAGCAGTTTTCCCCCTGTGTTGCAAATCCTAGCAGCTAATCTTCCAGAACAATGTAGGGATAATTAGGATGACAGCCTAAGGAAATAGTTTCTTTACTTCCTTTCCCCCCAAGTTCTGCTTCAACATATCCAATGGAAAATTCTGGGTGCAATTCATTGTTGTTGTCATATATACCATATTTCCATCTGAACGAGCTCTAATCACTATACAAAAACATGTTAACTAAAACAATCAATAATAAAATGTACCCTAAAATGGGAGGGAAAAAGATGAGTTCAAAAAAAATTAAAACAATATTTATTTTTTAATGGCAATTTGATCCAATTATTACTGTGTAAATCCCAGGTCAGTATGCATATCTTCAATCAACACTCAACATAAAACAATCTGGCAATTTGTACCCAGTAATCTAGGTAAAACTATTGAAAGACTACTTTTGAGTTGGATGACACTATGGAAGATAATCTCCTGACTTCTTCAGCACTAAATTGAATTGAGATTTATTGCGCTCAGGAGTTCACCTGAAACTACTGCAGGGCTTTAAGGCCTTCTTAAAGGCCTGGTTTATTTAATGAAGAAGGTGCCCTCTTGTTGAAGCTTCTGGATTATATTCAGGCAAAGCTTTCAGAGGGTTATCATCTTTAGCTGAAACATCAAAAGAGCCAAAGGCAGTGGTGGAATTCAGTCAGTTCGCACCAATTCAGCAGAACCAGTAGCTATTTTTTTGTTGCCCAGGCCCAGAACGGACTTCCCAAAGTGGCATCCACACACAGAACTGGTTGTTCACATATTTGAATCCCACCACTGGCCAAAGACCATTAATTATTGTACTATGAAAAACATAAAAGCATTTACTAGTGTTTTTCTCTTATTTACTAACAGAGTAAAAAAAGTATAGTAAAATAAGTAAAGTATTAGGGATTCATAATTTTTAGACTACAAGTCTCATAAACTTTTTTAAAAAAAACAAATTTTATTAGTTTTTTTAACTCTTACAACAAAGTGCTCAGGACACACCGTGGTGGTCAAATATCCAACAATAAATCCATATAAAATAACCCAAATAAATACATTAAATATTCCCTCTCTATTTCCCTCAGAAAATATAATATATTTAAAATAATCCATTTCTACATTAAATTTCTATAAATCCTAATCTTGTTTTTAAACTTTATTAATTTACAATTACCATAATCCACTTTAACCTTAAATAAACATATTATCACTTTGGGTATCCCTTCCAGATGTATTCTAGTTCTTAATCTCCTAAATCCTTAATTTTATCATGAATCTCTCTTATTTCTTCTTCCACTACTCCAGCGGTTCTCAACCTGTGGGTCGCAACCCCATTTGGGGTCGAACGACCATTTCATGGGGGTCGCCAAGCACCGCAGTCCGCCATTTTTTTTGGGGTCGGCCATTTTTTTTAAATTTTATTTTGGTCGGCCATTTTTTTCCCTATTGCGATGCGGGCCGTTGTGCCATGCATGCGTGATGCGCCCCGTCGCACCGCACATGCGCTTTGCGGGCCCTCCATTTTTATTTTTATTTTTGGTCGGCCATTTTTTTTGTCGGCCATTTTTTCCCCTATTGAGATGCGGGCCATCGCGCCGTGCATGCGCGATGTGCCCCGTCACGCCGTGCATGTGTGGTGCAGGCCCGCCATTTTTTTTTTGGCCGGCCATTTTTTTTTTTGGTCGGCCATTTTTTGTTCCCCTATTGCGATGCGGGCCGTCACACCGCGCATGCGCAATGCACCCCGTCATGCCATGCATGCACGATGCACCCTGTCACGCCACGCATGCGCGATGCGGGCCGGGGTCGAGCCCCGGAAAAGGTTGAGAACCGCTGCACTATTCAATATTTATCCTAATTAAAATAAAATATAACTCTACTCTATACATATATCATCCATCAATCAGTCTATCTCTATAACAAAACAAAATAATACCAAACCTTAAACCATTTCAGTCCATTAGGCAAAATTCAAATCTCGTCCAAATAGTTATCATATCTAGAAACACCCATATTATTATACAAAGCATCATCTTACTAAATTAACATACTCAATTAATTATTAAATCAATCCAAATCACTATAAAACCTCTTCCATTTTCATTCTTCCATTACAAAATAGTTTTCATGCAAATAAACCTATTATTCCAAAAATTACATTCTTAATCTATTTAACATATATATTTTAGTAATCACCAATTTTTCTCTCACTTCTAACTCTAAGTCTTAAACCTTAAATCAATCCATATTTCTACAGTGCCTTTTAATCCATTACATATAGTTTTAAATTTCTCTTTTCAGTCTTATTCTGGCTTTCTTTTTGTGACAGGCCGGTTTCTATAACAAAGCTTCTATATCCGCAAGTAAATCTCCCTTTGTCTCTTGTAATATCATTTGAGTCAATAGAAAAACACCCCATCCTCTGTAATGGGTGTGTGGCTCTTTTGTCATAAAACCCTCATTGCTTCAAAAGTTCCAGTCTCAATCTTTGGTTCTTCTGATCCTCGAGAATATGGATGGAGTGCTTATAAGGTAAAATAGATTCCTTTTTAATCTCAGTTAGTTCTTCTTCTGATATATTTTGATTTATAGCATAGTCAGATGAGGTCTGGAGATCAGTTTGAAGGTTTGGAGAATTTGGAGTAAGGCTTCTGGCTCTTATTTCTGTAATAATCTCTTTCATTTTAGCACATACTTCTTCAGTAGCTTCATAAATTTTTTCCATTATAAGTTTACAGTTTAGTTGTAAATAAGGTTTCTCCATTTTAGTAGTAATTGAAGAGAGTACCTTTTATCATTTAGTGGAGGCTATATATAAACAATATGCACCCCCACAATTTCCCACAGCTGGATCAGCTTATCTTTTCTCTTCAAGAATAGTTTGGAGGTCAAGCCCATCTCACCTCCAAAGAAAAACAGATAATTGCAATATTAACTTTTTGCCACAAGATATCCTCAGTAGGTTACAAAATCTTTCCCAGACACCATTTTTTCCCTTTTCTCTCTCTTTTAAAGGAAAAGGTGGAAAAAAAATATTTTTCCAAGTGATAGTAAAGCTCTAAAAAATTTTTTTTGTACTCCAAAGTAAAATGATCTGAATTTAAGGGGCTTAGATATCTTGCCTATGTCATGGTCAGACCATTTTCTGTTACGGCTTGTTTTCAAGGCTCCAATCCTCCCCCGCAGGGAGGCGGAACCAATTAGGTGGTTCCACCCCAGACGTCTGATGGACCCAGAGAGTTTTCAGAGGACGCTTGGGGAAATACCGGATTCTCTCATTCTCGGTTCGGCAGAGTCTCTGGTTATGGCCTGGAATATGGCTGCGAAGAGGGCTCTTGACCGGATCGCGCTGCTGCGACCTCTCTGTGGTAGCAGACTGAGGAAATCTCCTTGGTTTACTGAGGAACTCAGGGGGATGAAGCAGCATATTCAGCTGCCGAGCCACCGAGCAGAAATAAGAACTTTGTTACTATAACAGACGCCGAGCCGCCGAGCAGAAACAAGAACTTTTTACCATACCGGACGCCGATGCCGAGCTGCCGAGTCACTGAGTAGAAACGAGAAACATTAGGAACATTAAGAACTAACAACAAGCCAGGATTTGGAAGAGCTTGCTCGCCGGTCTAGCCGCTACCCTGACCAACTGGACCACCGCCTGGCCAGACCTCCTGAGAAGGACGCTGAGCCGCCGAGTCACTGAGTCACCGAGCAGCAATAAAACCATTAAGAACCAGCAAGAAGTCAGGTTTGGAAGAACTCGCCCGTCGCCCTAGCCGTTGTTCTGGCTGCCACCCGCCACCCTAACCGTGAAGCTGGAAGACCGGCGGGAGGGAGAGCCCCGGAGCTAAGGCTGGGATGGGTAAACCATTTCAGAACAAACGCTGGCTGAGTGTTTTAACATCTCTGTTTGCCTCACTGCTGAGCTAGGCAGGGCCGGGCCAGTGTTTGGGGCTGACGGAGAACCGGTGAGGTCGCTGTGGACCGCTGAGCTCTTGACAGCCAGCTGGGGAGTTTGGTCAGCGTGTGTAAGCCAGCTGGGAGTCGGTGGAAGTGCATGCTGGCTACCAGGGGACAATAACCAAGATACTATTTATGATGAGAATGAGGTCTTATTTGCTCTGGTAGAACAACTGGGAACTTGTACAGCTTTAGTTGAGGGGCTTGACTATATCCACTGTCTGTTGCCCCCACTCAAGAGCTTTACTACAGTGGAAGAGACGATGTTTCGGGACATGGCTGCGGAGTTCTTGAGAGCAACTTAATGGGTTTTTAAGGGACTTTTTAAGGAATGATTGTATTGTTAGTTTATTGTTTTAATTTAATTAGTTTTAAAAGGGGTGGTCTTTGTGGTGGGATAAATGATGGTTTGGATGGAGTTTGTAATGGAGTGGAATGAATGGGATGAATTGGCTGGCCTGCCTGGCATGGCAGGGGCGGAGGGGAGGGGGGACGCTGGCTCTAGGGTGGTAGAGGGCCAAAGTATACCGGTCTTGCTGGGGAGAGGCAGATATGGCGGGACCATAGGGTAGGCCATTCCCGGGGAACAAGAGCTCGCTGTTTAAAAGCGATCCCTTGCTCTGACCCCGTGAGCTCAACCCGAAGTACTGGTGATGGGCGAAATCCGGACCCTGGGCTCAGGCTGTTGCTGCTCAATGCCAGGTCGGTTGTAAATAAAGCTCCCCTCATCCATGATCTTCTCCTGGATGAGGAGGCCGACCTCGCATGTGTGACCGAGACCTGGCTGGCCCGGAGGGAGGAGTTCCTCTCTCTGAGATGTGCCCAGCCGGGTTTCAGGTATGGCATCAGCCACGACCCCAGGGAAGGGGGGGAGGAGTGGCTATTATAGCCAAGAAGACCTTTAGCCTACGCAGGCTCGCTGTTTCTGAGATTGCGGGTTGTGAGTCACTCCTTGTGAAGTTGGACGTAGGGGTTCAGGTGGGCTTGTTGCTCGCGTACCTGCCCCCCAGCTGTGTGTCAACAGCCCTGCCTGTGCTGCTTGAGGAGGTTGCTGGGTTGGCGGTTGAGTTCCCCAGGCTTATTATCTTGGGGAACTTAAATGTTCCGTCACTTGGCGAATCCTCTGGGTTAGCGCAGGAGTTTATGGCCACCATGGCAACCATGAACCTGACTCAAGTAGTTCAGGGTCTGACTCACGAGAGGGGACACACTCCCGACATTGTATTCCTCTCAGAACAGTTGAGCAATGATCTGAATTTAAGGGGCTTAGATATCTTGCCTGTGTCATGGTCAGATCATTTTCTGCTACGGCTTGTTTTCAAGGCTCCACTCCTCCCCTGTGGGGAGGTGGAACCGATTAGGTGGTTCTGCCCCAGACGTCTGATGAACCCAGAGAGTTTTCAGAGGACGCTTGGGGAAATACCAGATTCTCTCATTCACAGTTCGGCAGAGTCCTTGGTTACGGCCTGGAATATGGCTGCGAAGGGGGCTCTTGACCAGATTGCGCCGCTGCGACCTCTCTGTGGTAGCAGACCCAGGAGGTCTTCTTGGTTCACTGAGGAACTCAGGGGGATGAAGCGCCAGAAGAGACGCCTAGAGAAGCGATGGAGGAAAAGTAAATCTGAATCTGACCGAACACTATTGAGATCTTATATCAAGACTTATCAGGTGGCTCTCAAGGCGGCAAGATGCGCATATCATTCCGCCTTGATTGCATCTGCGGAATCCTGCCCAGCCGCCCTGTTTAGGGTGACTCGCTCCCTCCTTAATCAGGGGGGGTTGATGCACCCTTGCAGGGTAGTGCTGAGGATTTTAATAAGTTTTTCGTGGATAAAATCGCCCAGATTTGGATGGACCTTGACTCCAATTGGAATGCAGTGTCGGCTGACAATGAGTCAGTCGAGATGACAGGGACTCGTCTTGATCCTGTTGTGTGGGAGGAGTTTGACTAAGTAGCACCCGATGAAGTGGACAAGGCCATGGGAGCTGTGAGTTCCGCCACCTGTTTATTGGACCCGTGCCCCTCCTGGCTGGTTTCGTCCAGCAGGGAGGTGACGCGGGGCTGGGTTCAGGAGATTGTCAACGCCTCTTTGAGGGAGGGGTCCTTTCCGGCTCCCTGCAAGGAGGCAATTGTGCACCCTCTCCTCAAGAAGCCTTCCCTGGACCCAGCTGTGTTAAACAACTATCGTCCTGCCCCCCAGCTGTGTGTCAACAGCCCTGCCTGTGCTGCTTGAGGAGGTTGCTGGGTTGGCGGTTGAGTTCCCCAGGCTTATTATCTTGGGGAACTTAAATGTTCCGTCACTTGGCGAATCCTCTGGGTTAGCGCAGGAGTTTATGGCCACCATGGCAACCATGAACCTGACTCAAGTAGTTCAGGGTCTGACTCACGAGAGGGGACACACTCCCGACATTGTATTCCTCTCAGAACAGTTGAGCAATGATCTGAATTTAAGGGGCTTAGATATCTTGCCTGTGTCATGGTCAGATCATTTTCTGCTACGGCTTGTTTTCAAGGCTCCACTCCTCCCCTGTGGGGAGGTGGAACCGATTAGGTGGTTCTGCCCCAGACGTCTGATGAACCCAGAGAGTTTTCAGAGGACGCTTGGGGAAATACCAGATTCTCTCATTCACAGTTCGGCAGAGTCCTTGGTTACGGCCTGGAATATGGCTGCGAAGGGGGCTCTTGACCAGATTGCGCCGCTGCGACCTCTCTGTGGTAGCAGACCCAGGAGGTCTTCTTGGTTCACTGAGGAACTCAGGGGGATGAAGCGCCAGAAGAGACGCCTAGAGAAGCGATGGAGGAAAAGTAAATCTGAATCTGACCGAACACTATTGAGATCTTATATCAAGACTTATCAGGTGGCTCTCAAGGCGGCAAGATGCGCATATCATTCCGCCTTGATTGCATCTGCGGAATCCTGCCCAGCCGCCCTGTTTAGGGTGACTCGCTCCCTCCTTAATCAGGGGGGGTTGATGCACCCTTGCAGGGTAGTGCTGAGGATTTTAATAAGTTTTTCGTGGATAAAATCGCCCAGATTTGGATGGACCTTGACTCCAATTGGAATGCAGTGTCGGCTGACAATGAGTCAGTCGAGATGACAGGGACTCGTCTTGATCCTGTTGTGTGGGAGGAGTTTGACTAAGTAGCACCCGATGAAGTGGACAAGGCCATGGGAGCTGTGAGTTCCGCCACCTGTTTATTGGACCCGTGCCCCTCCTGGCTGGTTTCGTCCAGCAGGGAGGTGACGCGGGGCTGGGTTCAGGAGATTGTCAACGCCTCTTTGAGGGAGGGGTCCTTTCCGGCTCCCTGCAAGGAGGCAATTGTGCACCCTCTCCTCAAGAAGCCTTCCCTGGACCCAGCTGTGTTAAACAACTATCGTCCTGTCTCCAATCTTCCCTTTATAGGGAAGGTTGTTGAGAAGGTGGTGTCACTCCAGCTTCAACGGTCCTTGGATGAGGCCGATTATCTGGGCCCTCAGCAGTCAGGATTCAGGCTCGGCTACTGCACGGAAACTGCTTTGGTTGCGCTGACGGATGATCTCTGGCGGGCCCCGGATAGGGGACATTCCACTATCCTGGTGCTACTTGACCTCTCAGCGGCTTTCGATACCATTGACCATGGTATCATTCTGCAACGGCTGGAGGGGTTGGGAGTTGGGGGTACTGTTTTGCAGTGGTTCACCTCCTACCTCACTGGTTGGTCGCAGGCGGTGTTGGCAGGGGGTCAGAGGTTGACCCCTAGGTTCATCCCTTGTGGGGTCCCTCAGGGATCGGTCCTCTCCCCTCTGCTGTTTAATATTTACATGAAACCGCTGGGTGAGATTATCCGACGACACGGGGTGAGATATCATCAGTATGCTGATGATACCCAGCTTTACATCTCCACCCCGTGTCACTTCAGTGAAGCAGCGGAAATGATGTGCCGATGTCTGGAGGCTGTTAGGGTTTGGATGGGTGCTAACAAGCTCAAACTCAACCCCGACAAGACGGAGTGGCTGTGGGTTTTGCCTCCCAAAGACAATTCAATCTGTCCGTCCATCACCCTGGGGGGGAGTTTTTGACCCCCTCAGAGAAGGTCCGCAACTTGGGTGTCCTCCTCGATCCACAGCTAAATCTGGAACATCATCTTTCAGCTGTGGCGAGGAGGACATTTGCCCAGGTTCGCCTGGTGCACCAGCTGCGGCCCTATTTGGACCGGGAGTCTCTTCTCACAGTCACTCATGCCCTTATCACCTCGAGGCTCGACTACTGCAATGCTCTCTACATAGGGCTACCTTTGAAAAACGTTCGGAGACTTCAGGTAATGCAGAATGCAGCCGCACGAGCAGTATTGGGCCTACCTAGAAATGCCCACATTTCAACATCACTCCGCGAGCTGCATTGGCTGCCAATTGGTCTCTGAACGCAATTCAAAGTGTTGGTTATAACCTATAAAGCCCTATATGGCATCGGACCAGGTTACTTACGGGACCGTCTGCTGCCCCATGAAACCCAGTGACCGGTTAGGGCCCACAGAGTCGGCCTTCACCAGGTCCCGTCAGCCAGACAGTGGCACCTGGCGTGGCCTAGGGGAAGAGCCTTCTCTGTTGCGGCCCCGGCCCTCTGGAATCAACTCCCCCCGGAGATCCGTGTTGCCCCCACCCTCTCCGCCTTTTGCAAATTATTGAAGACACATCTTTGCCGACAGGCATCTTGCCCCAGCCAGTGTATGTTTGTTTGCATGTCTGTTTTGGATGATTGGTTTTTAATTAAGGGGTTTTTACAATGTATTTTAATGCTAGATTTCTTGTGAGTATCCATGTTGTAAGCCACCCTGAGTTCTTGGAATAGGGCAGCATAGAAATCTAAATAAATAAATAAATAAATAAACAAACAAACAAATAAATAAATAAATAAATAAATAAATAAATAAATAAATAAATAAATAAATAAATAAATAAATAAAATATTCACGGTAACCGCCCTTCCCCACAGTCAGCCTGAAAGTTTCCTTCTGGGATTCTTTCTTAAATATTCCAGTCTAGCCCCAAGCCTATGAAGTCTCCTGTCTGAGGACTCATCAGAGATGACTCTGTTTAGCTTCTGGAATCAGCCCTGATTAAGTATGGTATTGCTATTTATTTTAGGAATAATACACAGAAATGAAGCAAAAAATTGGCCTTGAAAAGTATTATTTTTTTCACTTTTAATTATGACGATTTAAAATATGACAATTGTTCTCACTGTAAACAGTTCACAGTCATAAAAATGTAAAAGGCTCATTTCAGTTTTCAATTAACATTTTAGAAATTGAACCCTACATATCAGTCTCTACTGTAATTATAATCAGCTCTCTTTTTTCCCTATAGAGCTAAAATAAGAAACTGACAGGCAGAATAAAGCAAAATGTTATAAGCCTTTGCTTGGCTTTTAAACATCTAGTCAATTTACTTTATGATCAGTATGCAAATATAAGTCAAGATCTTTTGGGAGAAAAAGCATTACAATCTTTCCAATTCAAAATGTTTGAAAAGTAGCATCAAAATTTGTTTTTGCACAAGATTTGAAGAGTTGCATAGAGGATGGATTACTATGCACCATGGTTTTGCCTAAAGAAGAAAGATGTCCCATGTTATACAGATAACACTAGGCCTGAAACCTACCAGACAAAAGTTTCAGCCAAGCCACCCAGAGTTGCTGTGAAATGGATGAGAGGTAAATAAATGTAATACATACATATATAACATACACACACACACACACACACACACACACACACACACAAAATCCTTTCCTCACCTCTAGATAATCCATGGGTAGAACTGAAGGGTCCCAGAAGGAGCAGCTTTCCACATGTTTTGTCATACAGACATTATAGTGGTCACACTTTGAGTGTGCAATAATCTGGAGAACTCTCCTAGGCCTTACACAGCATGTAGAGATCCACTTTTCAAAATGGGCTAGCACGAGGACCCCATTTTGGGAAAAATTATCAAAGGGAACATGTGGCTTAAGTCCATCATTTTTGCCTTTAAACATCCCAAAAGAGTGAGATGAGCAATACCTAAATTTGATAAATGAATTAAATAAATAAAAGAATCACAAAAAGGGATTTGTGATTTGAGTCCACCCATCCCAATAGATTCTGGTGCCTACTAAAAAGAGAGTGATAGTTCTTAATTTAATTCACTGAACGTGAGATTTCATCTATCTTACAGTGACCTTCATTATAAAGGACAGAAAGCTGTCCTTTAGATTTATTTGACTGAATGATTTATTTTCTTGAATTTGCTCTTGAATTTTTCTTTATAAAAGAAAGATATATATATAGTATATAAAAGAATTAATTTTAACCTTTATGAATCTCTTTCAGAGTTGCCTCTTTTTCAGGTTTGTCCTTTATTCTTTTCAAGAAAATATGGTCACCACACCCATACTCAACTACCCAATCTACCCACAGCTCTGGAATTCTTAGCTGGTTCTCCTACAACTAACCAATGCTAACGCTCTTTACCTTCAGAAAACAATTAATGTAGACACTTAGCCATATTTAGTTCAAATTTCTGTTTTGCTATTTACTGATTGTGTCTTTGATGATGTTGTAATAGGCAAGGACTGTACCAAATAGGTCAGTTCTTGAATGTGACATTTGTATTACATTTGTACCAAAATAGAGAGTTTCTTCTTTTTCTGATGTAAATCGATTTGGAAAGATTTCAGAATGGAAAGCAAAGTCTAAGCAAACAAAAGTTTCTTGTCAGGCATTTGTACTATTTACAGTATTCTGAACTCTTCACTGAAGAAAGCCCAAATTATTAATAGTTAAAAATAATAGCAATCTATTTAGTTGCTAGCTTAATAATTAGAAGAACTGGATTTTAAAACATATTAAGCTAGGAATCTTTTGACTGGTCATTAAACAGACATTCTTATATTTTATCAAATTGCTTAGAAATGAATAGACAGACAGGCAGACAGACAGGCAGATATGAAAATATTTAAGACTATGGATTTCCCATCCTTGGTTTCTTTGCAATATTTAAAAGCTGAATCAGCTCCAAATTCTTGATATGATGAACTCAGCTTTTCTTGTGATGTGTAGATATTTGAGTTTTAGAAGCAGTAGTTTCCTTCTTCTTTCTCAGTCATGTTGAAGTGCCGACATCTTAGAGCTAATGTAAAATGTTGCTTAGCAACAAAACTAACCCTGCTTGGATAAACTGGTGTTGATTTTCATGAGATATATTTGGGAGTTTTATAGTGCCACTTTTGGCATAAAAAACACTGCAAATTCCATCTTCTTCATGTTCATCATTTTTTCACAACTGAATAAGTTTAATTAAAAGAGAAAATGCCTTTTCTTAAAATGTTCTGTTTCCATGATCAGATATTATAGTCAGGAATCAATCCTTGAGCATTTTTCATATCCTAAGGGCTGAAAAAATAGTTTTTAGTTCCAGATTATATTAGTCAGTGGCATTACTCCTAATTTTCAACATGAAGAAGAAAACTATGGGCTAATAGAGAAATATCTTGAATCAGTTGGTGAATGGTCACGAATACAAGCTCTGCTTTTTTTTCTTTATATTACATTTTTATATTTCAAAACTGTTTTTCATGTCCAGCTCATCTCACAAGCTCTGAATATTTATTGGCAATTAAAACAAAGTATTTTTATGCCCAATGCATAAGGCAAAAAATCTTACATCACTGTCTGTATTGACACAAGCAGAAATGTGACTCACAAACATTGATCATGCAAAAAAGAAAATTAATCCACAAAGAAATAACTAATATAGAATAATAGAATAAAAAACAATAAACAGTAAATAGCATAGATTTTGTAAGATTTTCAAAACTGAGCAGTAAGAAATATAAAGAATAGAAGACAATGTATTAATTGATGTATGAATGAAGCAAGAATGGTTTTCAAGGGTAGAAAGGGATGGAGAGGTAAAGTAAATGGCATTAGTATAGAATAAAAATAGTTATATTTCTTTTTCTTATGTTTTTAATTTCTTTTTCCTATCATTTCTGCTCTTTAAATAATGTGGCTTTGTATAATATGTCTTACATTAATGACAAAGTCTTCAGGAAATACTTAATCATCAGTATTATGAAGTTTTTAACTCTACAATTAATTTTATAACAGATGATCAGTAAAAATGTTGGGCATGTAGTAATTAGTAATTCATTTTGCCTGACTATCTCTTAATCTAATCCAAAGTCAATGTTTTATAGTGTTTGACAAGTGACAGGTCATAGTGATTCATTTTAGAAAGATTGATTTTCATTGTTAATCACATTTTGCTTCAAGTGGACTTGCGGCAACTTCATAATGTTCTGGATGGCATTTGTTTTTATCTACAAAAGATTTGGTACGGATACTGTATTTCCAGATTTTCACAACAAGAGGTTATTCAGTTGTATGTTGTTAGAGAATTTGACCTGTTCTTTCCTGCCCTTTATATCATCTGTTGTTAACTCGTACAGCAAAACAGAAAATGTTTCAGCAGTGCACAATGCTCCTGGGCAGTTGCTTTGCATGGTTACATTAGTGGCTTGGGAATGACAAGGCTGACAGTATGCCCTGTAGGGTTTCTTTCCTTCTTTCCCCATCGTCTGCTGAAAACTCTATTTATACATGTCCGCTTTAAGCCATGCAAAACATTTCCTACTATAGCTAAGATATTTCTGGGCTTCATCCAATAATCAGTACAGGGCTATGCAAAATCATATGTCAATAAATTATAATAAATTAGAAATGGGGCCTAATTTACCAATCATTGGAATTTAGGCCAGGATGTTGTACCTTTAAGTCTGCAACATGGGATTCTGTCATGACAGAAAAAGTGTAGAGATTCTTGAGACATTAACACACTCTGAAAGGGTATGACAAATTTTGAAACAGTAAAGCCTAAAGGCACAAAGAACAATCCTTTTAAAAATTGGTGTTTAAATATGCTTGTTTCCCAGCATGTTGAACAGAAGGAGAAGGAAAGAGTTTTTTTCCTTAAAGAGTTTTTTAAAAAAAGCTCAAATTATTATCACACCAATTTATTTGCACCCATTACATACAAACATATTACATGCATCAAACAGCATCTATTTATTTTCAATGTGCTTGCCAAGTTTGTTCTTTCTCACAATTACTTGTCTGATGCTGCCATGTCTGGAACAGTAGCAACATCTATGATTCTGTCAAACTGTCAAGCATTGAATTCAATGGATGCCTTGTCTGAGCTGCCTATTCACAGCAGAGATCAATCCAAGTTATGACTGGGTTGGAAGTTTAATAGAATTCTCACAACTCCCATATTTCTTTTTCCTGGCTATACTTTATCACATCTATGGTGCATCAACTGGACAAACCAGACAAGCTTCTATGCTTGCCAATAGATGTGTATTTGGCAGGTTCCTGCCAGAGAGCGGGAATTAGCTGCAGCTTCTTGACATGTGTAGATTTTTAGCATCAAAATGACCTTGTCACCGCATTATGCAAAATGGCCCTAGGGGTTATTTACTGTTATATATTTATTTAACCTCCTTCAATATGTTTACTGTGTCTGCTGTCTCTTAGAAAACAGATAACTGACTTCTGTGATAACTGACTTCATCTACCAGGCCCAGTATTGTCAATGTAGATGTGAGGTGTCACTTCAGGGCTTCTAGAAGCTATTTCTTTTCAGCCCTCATCCAAAGACACCAGAGCTGAATTTGGCATTTGCTGCATGCCAGATGTTTATTGCTCAGTTGTGTAATAACAACAAGAAGATGCAGTAAGAGACCAGTTAATATAATTGCAATAAAACCCAAAATGTGTAAGTATAAAGTCTAAACTTGCAAGGCATTGTATAGACTACAGCAAAAAACAGGCAGTTCCTATCTCCTATCACATTCTCTTCTAAATGCTTTTTCTCTTTTATAGCCATTTTTAAGAATCTAAAAAAACCTATTGTATTCTGATCTTCCTATCTAATGGAAAAAAAATATTTTACGACCTTCCCTCATCAGTGGCCTTTTCCATAACAAGCATGACTGTACCACAAATAGGTCCTACAGATTTAACTGCATGAGACCCACAGGAACAAGGGTACTTTGAGACTGAAATATTATGAATATGCAAAATGATTCTGACATGCTGATGCAGTGGACCAAGGTAAACATATTTCTGAGATAGCTGGGTGCCTGTCTGGATTATAAACTTTCTTATTCCAGTGCATTGAAAATGAATGAATAATTGCTGTTTTTGTAATCTGTCCAAATAACATCTATTGGCTTAAATAAAAGAATATGATCCAGATCAAGTCCAATACCAAAAATGTGCAGAATATTTTTAAAAGGAGCTACCATTTCAAAAAATGTACCTTATTTACTTGCAATCTTTAGTAATTTGAGGCTATACAAATAACCTTACAATCAGAAACTTACCTGTGACTGCTTAAAACAAAAATACAGAAATATAAAAGAGTTATTCTATTCTATTAAAAGAAATAAATTGTTTTGTTAACTAAGGAATATATTGCAAAGTATCCATGAACACAGATGTACATTTTTACAAATAATGAGGAAAAAAACAAAATACCAAACATTTTTATTTATGATTTATTAAATTTGTTTGCCTCCCATCTTGCCTCAGGCAACTCATCTGTTTCTTCATAAAGAGTACAACCTCATCTAGAACTACATTTGGAACGTGTCTGGAGCTAGAAAATTTCTATACAGACAACTTAATCTTGCTGGGTTTCTATCTGAGCCTATTTTTACAGGCTATTATCAGGTACCAGGTCAAACCTTCTATCTCAAGGCTCAATATCCTTTCTGATTTTATTCCTCATAGATTATTTATACCCATCCAATAAGGTAAAATAGATTAGGGAGAATCCCCTTAAGGTTGGCTTTGGGACACCATGGCCCCTAAAACAGGGGTTCCAAATTTCTTCCCATTTGTGTAATCTTAATATACAGTAAATGCTTATCCAAAAAATCAAAACATTAAGATGAACACAAGTTAACAATGAAAACAATACAATACAATTTTGGAAAAGTTTGGGATTCATTGTTTGGGAAATTTTGGAATTTGTGGTAGAGATATACATTAAGTTCACATTCTGGAATTCAATCTTATCTTCTGGAAATTGGTAGTTGGAGGTATATAATGAAATATTTTTGATTAAATTATCATTTCCTCTTTTTTATGAAACCTACATTGCAATAATGTTGAAGTCAGGTAAAGATCTTGAATGTTGAAGCCATTGCCCTGTTTTTTTATTTAAAAAAATGCTAAAAGTTTCACTGTCCCCTTACAGAATATTATGAAGTTCAGTCTTGCTTCAAAAAAAGCATCAGACTGGTAACTATATATTAGAAATACAGTACAGTGTATAATGCAGTTGTGTCTTTAGTTAGCTACAGAAAAAGTCTTTGCTGTATTGCAGATTTTAAAAAATGGAATCTGTTTTGGTTCAGTGAACTTTTCTTCCTGTTTTGATCAGTGGGATTAAAATGTTGTACCTTAATCCATCACCTAGAGCAGTGGTGGCAAACCTATGGCACGAGTGCCAGAGGCGGCACTCAGAGCCCTCTCTGTGAGCACACGTACCGTTGCCCCAGCCTTGCCTCCACCCGTGACCCCCTCCTCACCAGCAGCCTCCCTGGAGGAGAGTTGGCCCCAAGTGTGGCCCATGTGGAGCAGCACAGTGAAGGACATGGCAGCCAGGCAGCATAGACAAGACTCTGCCCTCACACCCCAACGCTCACAGTTGATGCTGCGGGGGGGGGCAGAGGGCGTGGCCGCCATGGCGCTGCTGGGCTGCCTGGGCAATCTATGGCGGGCTCTGGAGGTGGTGAGTGGCCCTGCAGGCAAGCAGGATGGAGCAGAGTGGGGGCAGGGCAGGGGGTGGAACAGGGACGGGGCCAGTTTTTGGGCACTCAGTCTTTAAAAGGTTTACCAACACTGACCTAGAGTTATTCAAATGGAATTATTTCTTCACCAAATAGTCAGGTCTCCTAGAACTTGACAAAGATGTCTTTTATTCCTTGTCACATTTATTTTGGTTTTAGAACCATTGACCTATTTTATTAGACAGACGATGAACAAAACACTGATTGCAGTCAAAATTCAAACTTCTTATTATATGCAGATACAGATAGTCTTCAACTTAAAACAGTTCATTTAGTGACCATTCGAAGTTACAATGGCACTGAAAAAAAGTGACGTATCATCATTTTTCACACTTACAACCATTTCAGCAGTCCCATGGTCATGTAATCAAATTCAGACACTTGGCAACTGACTCTCATTTATGATGATTACAAGATCCTGAGGTCATTTTGCAACTTTCTGATAAGCAAAGTCAACGAGGAAGCCAGGTTCACTTAACAACCATATTACCAACTTAACACCTGTCTTGATTCACTTAACAACCATGGAAAGAAAAGTTGTAAGATGGGGCAAAACTCACTTAGCAACAGAATGTCTCACTTAGCAACAGAAATTTTGGGCTCAGTTGTGGTCATAAGTCAAAGTCTATCTATACTACAATATTTTATGTCACAGACAATTATCAAAGCTCTTTAACTATATGAGTGGACAGTACTCAGTAGTATAATAAATTATCAAGTTACTTTCATGCATAGAGCATGGCAAAAATGCTGAGTTTGCCTGTGGCACCCTTGTTAATTTTCTTCTGAAGAATGACTCCGGTGCCCTTTTTCTGTGCAAAAAAAAAAAAGGCATGATGAAAAAGGCATAGGCTTAGAACAACATATTCCAAAATAATTCCTTAATCTTAAATGAACACATTTTCTTTCATGTTTGTGAAGAGGCCAGGCCTAAAGCTCAGCCGTCTGTGGAAATTTGACAGGCAGGCTAATGTAGCATCCCATTTACTAGATTGGGCATTAGTATTTATTAGCAGCCAGCCAAAAAGGTTGCAGCATTTCTTTCCTTTCAGTGTAATAACCACTACTTAAAATGCATGCGTCCAGGAAGGATGCTGTCTAATCTTGCAAAGCCAGGATTGCTCCTTGCCCCAGTTTTTCAAAAGTTAGTAATGGTGAAAGTGAAAACACTTTGGTTCTTCGATTGAAGATGCCTGATGATAATTGCTTTCTTTCCAAGCAATATCGGGCAACTCATCAGAATAATGATGTTATCAGCTGTAACTTCTAATGAAGTTTGAGCCTGTCGTATTCAAGGTAATCATTGTCTTCTTCCTATAAGCAAAAATCCATCCTGATATATTATTATAATCAGTGCTTAATAGAACCCCAAGATTATTTTAGCATTTCAGGTTAGATACAGGATAATGAGTGTATGCTTACACTGGTTTTCAGGATCCTCTTGCATGCAATTTGCACCATTTTTAAAAAATTCTTGCATCAGTCAAACATGAAAATTTAACACAGCGGTCCATTTGGCAATCTAGAAAATGTAGAGCCTATACTGGTATAGGGGGTTAAAACTGAGGATGGAGAAAAATGCAGTTTCAGAATGGAACATTTTCTTGGAGTTTGTAATAATACAAAAACATGTGCACAGGGTTAATCTCTCTGTATATAAGCCAATGCAGCTTTGCTCAAAAGTCAGTCCCAGCTCACTGAAGCCAAAATGAATATACCAGGCCTCTGGGAGGTGGCTTGAATCTGCCTTGATCAAAAGCTTCACACTGTGGAAGCAACATGATTCTCTTTGATAAAGTAAAGAGGTGATGTGATTTGCCTCAAGGAGGTGCTTTGCAGTGCTTTGCCTGCCTCGGCTGGCACTTCTGTTAACTGGGAGAGACTTCTGAGCATACACAGCACATACACAGAAATCACTGCCAGCTACTGTGACTACTTGTCACATCAAGGCAGGCAAAAGCGATCAACCTGACTATTTCGCTCCAGTTTACAAACAGGAGGGCCATCTTGCTTCCTAACCCAGCTTCCACATTTGATTCCTGTGAAGCATAGCCCAGTAATATATTGCTATGTATATAACATTTGCAGTCAAAGTTGCAGAAGAAACCTAAGAAAGCAAACAGCAGCTTTTCCCCCCTTCCTCCCCCCACCCCTTTTTTGTGGCAACATTTTTAAACAATATAGATATCAACTCAAAAGAATTTTGCTTGAACAAAATCCCAGACTGACCAATATAAAAATAATAAAAGATCAAATACTTCCTGCCCTCAGGCGAACAACATGAAAGGTTTCATAATCCTTAATAAGATGATTTCTTAACTGAGAGAACTTAAATCTCAGGGAAAAAAATGTGCAAACCTTTACAGAAGATGTTATAAACAGAAGGCAGAGAAGACCAAGTTTGTGCTGTAGCTGTGAGAAATCTGCTTCATCAGACTTTATTTGGCGGCAAAGTATTTTCTGAACCAACATCTTTGCTACTTATTTCAAAATAACAGATGCAAGAAAGCTCTGCTCTGTTTCCATTTTTGACTACCTTGACTCAAGGAAACTTGAAAATTTCTCTGCACATCCAAGTCATTTGGTCAATATCTCACCACCTCTGAGTTCATTTTCAAGGAAGAGGGGAAAAAAGTGGCAGAAGGGAAACTTTCTGGAGCACTCTAGGTATCTCAACACATGGGATACAACTTGAACCAGAACTTCTTCCAATAACTGACCAGAATTAAACTTAAGACCAGGGGTCTTCAAACTTAGCCCTTTTATGACTTGTGGACTTCAACTCCCAGAATTCCTCAGCCAAAGTCATAAAAGGGCCAAGTTTGAAGACCCTGCCTAAGACCATAAGAATGCTACCTGAATGCAAAAGTTTGAGGTCACAAGATTGGTTTCCTTAGGACTAATGAAGAACAAATGTGAGTAAATTGTGGTCCTATTGGATTTGAGTAGGACTCAGCAGTCTGAAGCATGAATAGGCACATAAATCTGTGAGAAAGTGATTGAGAACTGCCTTTGCAAACTTCTGCCTGGAAACTGGCTTCTTGATATACCAAGGCTCTATTTTTCTGACTACTTCTTGAACTTTCCTCCATTCTGTCTTTGTACATTTCAACTCAACTTGACTTTTGTTTATTCCTTTATGTAAACTGACTGAATAGTATTTTATAAACATGAGTCTATCTGAATCCTTGGTATTTTCAGAAAGATAGTTCCCTTTCTCTCATTTGTTCTGCTTTTTTAAATTAACAATTCATATTCTTTAGCCTACCATCTGTCTTTTTCTTTTAATGCCAGAACTATAGTTTGTAATTGTGGTAACTTAAACTGTAATTAAATAGTCTTTTCAAAAAATAACCTTTTAAAATATCCATTTAATAACATAAAATTGACTTGATGAATTTAGGCAAGAAATCAAATTGCATACTTTTATAACATCTCTTTAACAGCTATTTGCTAATTATCACTTACATACAAAGCAAGCCATAACATTTGTACTCTGCAACAGTTACCTGTTTTTTTAATTCCTCCTTCCTCTCTTATATTTGCTTGATGTGAAGCAAATATTTAATAACAAAATCTGTTCATCACTGCATAAAATATCAATGTAATACACCCACAGCAGATTGTAAAAATTCACAGAGGAAGCCCAAATATCTCCAGTATATATTTATGGCCCATCTTATAATTAGCTGAAATGTCTACAATAGACATCCTCAAAGATTTATGTGGGAAGCAATAACAGTGATATTTTATTGCATATGGTATACTGACAATATTTTTTTTTAAAAAAGTATCCAGAGAAATCAATAAAACTATAGTGTTGTGTTTGAAGAAAGTAAAAATATAACCAAAGGACATATAAATCAAGAACACTAGCTCAGCGGGTTTGGTTATTAAAATTGAAACTTAAATCATAACATGCTTAGTCTATGGTGCACAGCAAGTTTTACAATCTTAAAAGTGACAGATTTATCTACTTGAAATGCAACATAAAACCTTGATGGCCTTCTTGGAACAGCTCTACCAATCAAATGAAGGCCCATCTTTGTTCGGTATTTTGTATCACCTGGTGGTCAACTAAATACTTCTGCAATCCTGACAAGCAGTAAATAGAGCGGTATTTCTCAACCTTCGCAATTTGAAGATGTGTGGACTTCAGTTTCCCAGAATCAGCCTGTCTGGGAAATTATGGGAATTTTCCACACATCTTCAAGCTGCCAAGATTGCAAAGCACTGGAATAGACAGATTTCCTATCCTGCTCTTGTTCCTCTCCAATTGATATTTGGAGGAATGCTTTCCCTCATAATCCCGAGGCAAATCTGAGTCTTCAAAACAAATAGTTCTAGTATTGTCTTGTAGAATAGACAAGTCAACTTTGTTAGATGACTAATGCTAAAGCTTTGTGAGAATAAGAACAAATTGTCCCTGTTCGACTTTTCCCTTACTATTGTTTTTTTATTTTTACACTTTGATCATTTTACCACCCCTGTTGTTCTTATACTACCCCTTTTGTTGCTGTTGTTGCTGCTGTTTTAGCCTAAAGAATTCTAGTGCTCTTGTTTTTCCTCATAGGTCAGGTTTTTGGCCCCTTCATCATTTGTTTTGCCCTTTTCTGCATTTTTACTGCTTCGTAATATCCTTTTACAAATGTGTAACCAGAACTGCACACAGTACTGCAGAAGCAGACATATGATAGACTTACATAAGGGAATTATAGTGTTGGCAATTGTAATTTTAATCCTTTCTTAGTGATCCTTATCATTCAATTGGTGTTTTTATAACTTCTGCCACTGAATCCATATCATTATTGAGCTAATCACTATGACCCTAAGCTTTTTTTGCTCAACCCCCATCAATAATCCAGTGTGCATTACTTACACTTGCTTAAGCTGAACTGCATTTGCCATTTTGTTGACCATTACCTTAACTAAGGAACAGATATTTTCTCTCAAATCTTTTTACCAAGATTGAAAAAGAAAGGAAAAAAAGTACTCCACTGACTTTATTGTAACTTTATGTATTGTTTTAAGCATTCTCTATGGACAGTATCAAATTAAGCATCAAAACTGCCCCATACAAAAATTCCTCTGTAATAAACTCAGTCACAAATCATTTGAAAATAAGGAAATAAGAAGTAGACTCTTGAATGTGCACTTTAAACCAGTTTTAGCACTTTTTCTGAGAGTCGTTGAGGCCACTTGGGGGTATATCTGTTCCCTCAGGGTCACCTGAATAGTGCAAATGGATATGGAACCTTCCTGAAATGGCTGAAAGGACTACATTGTAAACACAGTCAGAACTGAAAAGGCTGAAGAAGCTTCTTGGATGAGAAATGAAATGTCTCATCCACGTGGCCTCAACAATTCTCAGAAAGAGTGCTAATAACCAAATGACTGGAAGGAATATAAATCCATTCTCCATCATTCATCCAGAACTGAAGAAGTGAACATCTTCAAGGAAAAACAAAGAAAGTCCAGTTGCCTTTTGAAAAAGCTTATGCGGACCTACCTTCTTCTCTTCTCACAGTTTCAGATTTATCTTAAAGCAAATATCCGCATTGTAACCAATGTATTATTTTTTACTAACTGTTGGGATTGTGTTCACCATCTTATGATGGTGTTGTGTGTGTGTGTGTGTGTGTGTGTGTGTGTGTGTGTGTGTGTGTGTGTGTGTGTGTAGGGATTCAAAGAAGACATGCCATTCATTTCAGTTTTGAGGCTAGTTAATTCAAAATCAACCACTTAATGATTTGATCAAAACATCCATCAGTTGTAATGGGAACACATCAGAAAGCCTAAGGCTGTTCTGTTGTTGGAAGAGAAGAATAAAAATAGGATAGTAACAATACAAGTTAAAGTACAGTTAAAGATTCTGTTGGAATCCTTAAGGCTTTTATCAAATACTTTTTTGGAAATATTCCATCTATATCTCTTTTATGGCAAGGATGAGGGAAGTACATCACAGCTATCTCAGAACTGCTCATCCAGGAATCTATATACAAAAAGTGCTGAATTAATGCCAGAAGCATCATATTCCAGCTTCACATTTTTATTCTATTTTCCACCTGTTTTTCCAGAGCGCAACTTTTGCTTATAATACCAAAGAATACCAACTGGTATGGTGCAGCTTGGTTGCAATTAAAATTAACACTGGAGGCTGACGAACATGGCCCTTCTTGGAATGGATCTATTTTTACTGGATTTGATACAGCACTAGATTGGAGAACTTGGCTTCTTATGGACCAGCCTCAGCTTTGTTAAAGTACGGCTTTATGTTGGTTACTTGGTTGTCTGAGATGAGATAGGCCGGTTGGAAGAGAGAGATGCAATGCCACAAAGGAAGAGTGGCACCGGCGTAGATGACCCTCAGAACTTTCTAACTCTATAATTTAATGAAAAGTAAAGTCTGTTTTAGACTTGAGTCCATATTCAATTTGGTTTTGAGCTGACATAAGAGACTATGACATAAGAGTGTCATAGGGCCAGAACATAAATTTTACATTTCATTAGCACATGAGACAGCAAAGTTAAGGATGAGAGCTGAAGCCCAAAGGAGTGTTGACCTTGCCATTCTAGAGAGATCTAACAGCAAGATGGTAAAATGTATTGGTCAACTACTCTTCTCAGTATTATTATTATTATTATTATTATTATTATTATTATTATTATTATTATTATTATTATTATTATTATTATTATTATTATTATTATTATTATTATTATTATTATTAATTAATTAATTAATTAATTAAATTTCTATGCCGCCCTATTCCGAGAACTCAGGGTGGCTCACAGCATACACAACCCACATCCTCTTTGCATTCTCCATATATGAAGCATCAGAGATTATTTGAATTTACATTTCCAGATGCAGCAGTAAAGTCATGCATCCATCAGATTAGTTTCACCATTTCAAAGCCAATCTCTCCCATGACTCTGATTCAATGGCTGATTCAAGGGAAGCTTCAACAAATCAAATTATCCCTTTGAAGCATTACACAACTCTACTAAGCAGAATCTTAATATTTGTTTGATCTGTTTGAAGACTGGGGGCAGATAAACCAATATATCAATTGAGAATAAACTATATATTAAAGATTTCAGGGACATAGAGAGTGGTACCACTAGGTGTTAGGAACTTTGAAAATTCTGCTATTTTGCCCTTTCATTATGAAGGAAGGGAGGGAGGGAGGGAGGGAAAGGAAGAAAGAAAGAAAGAAAGAAAGAAAGAAAGAAAGAAAGAAAGAAAGAAAGAAAGAAAGAAAGAAAGAAAGAAAGAAAGAAAGAAAGAAAGAAAGAAAGAAAGAAAGAAAAAGAAATCAAAGGCTGTGCATTTTTTTCACAAGTTCTCAAACTCTTTTATCAAAATAGTTATTTGCCTCCAGAGAGATTAATATTTGCTGGTTTGATTTCTCAATCAAGAAAGACTCTGATGACTTCCCGAAGCAGATTTGGACAGAATTTTACACCATAAAGAGTTTTAGGGTGACTCATCAGGTTCAAAGTGTTCCTCCCATAATTAAAAAAGAAAATCTCAAAAGAACCTTGAAAAAAGAAGAATATCATAGAATATTGATTAAAGGGCATCTTTCTTTTGTATCAGTGAAATTAAAAATATAGGAAATGGCATTTAGCTAAAAAAAAAAAGACCTAAAAACACACAGTGTCATGGTCTTTTAAAATAGACCATTGGGAGATAACAAACACATACAGGTATTTTAAATATACTTTTTCTTAAGATTTGATATACTTTCACTCGCTTTCTAATTATTTGTCATTATCTTTTTTAATGCTTGCTCTTTGGAAGTTTCTGTCTTTTGCCAGTAGCGGGTTGGCTGTATTTTATGCATTTTTAATCTTTATTATTTTGTTGAGCACTGATTAATTTTTTTAAAAAAATTAAAGATTATCTAACCAAATCTCATTAAGCAACAATGTCATTGCTCTTCAGCCTTTGTAATGTGCCAAAACAGCAGAATATTATAATGACCAACCAATGCCAAAATTGAGGAGGGACTAATGGACTTTGGGTCACTTTGCCTTGGCTCTATCTGTATGAAAAACAGGACAATAAAGAGAAAATAAGCATAATGCTTGAATGGAGATAACATACAAATATGGGATAATTTTTTTCCTTACTTTGCTTTTCCACATTTCTTTCCAGCCAACTAACAAGCTTGTCATAGTGACTAAACTTTGGGACATTCTACTACTGAATGTATGTTTGATTTCTTACAGAGTTGCTTATATGGCCTATTGGCCTAGATTAAAATGGGGTGGATAATTATGGTTCTGAGTATTATAGAAATGTTAATTTCTTAATTAACTTAACTTAACCTTGCCAACAGTTGGGATCTAAAGTATTTGAAGTGCAAAACTTGACAACCAATAAATGTAAGCAAAGAGATACACAAATCTCAAGCTATCTGCTGCCATCAATTTTTCCAAATGGGAGTTTTCGATCATGTTACCTGATAGCTTTAATATTTCTCTTGTTTTATTGAGTAATCTGGTTTAATTAACTGAACCACAGCCCATTTCCAATTATATGCTTTTGTTATTCCTCCAAATGTTAGATATCTAAGAGGAAAATAGTAACAATGATTCTCCTGTACTGAGATTATTTAAAGTAAGGAAAGCATTTCATTCCATAATTAAGAAGCCTAAAATGGTATCACGTTTTATAGGTCACACACACTTCCACCTTTCCTAGCAAACATCCAATGAACATTGATCCAAATTGCCCACATCTGCCTTTGTACTAGCCCCTAAAACTGGGGGGGGGGACGACAAAGGAAAGGGAAACAAGTACAGTCCGCTGCACAATATGTTTTTATGTTCAATGTTGATTGTTTTAATAAAAGAATTTTATATATTAAAAAAAAGACAAAATATATTGATAAATGTCTTATCTGACTGAGTTATGTATTAATTTGAATGTGATACAATAACTAAGGGAAATAGAGAGGAAATTTTTGATGATGGAACCTGACATGTGCATGAAAGAGCTTGTTATTTGATTATGGACTACCCAATCACCATGTTGCTTCCTTAACACTTGCAGCTTTGTAAAATTGGAAAATTAATAAAACTTGTTTTAAAAAAAAAGAATACAACTGAGATCAATCACATAAAACCAATCACTAGTTGCAGCTGCCATGGTTTGGAAAGTGACCAAATCAGCAGTTTCCCAAGTTGTGCTGGGATCCTTTTTCTCCTTCTCTCTCCCAACAGTCATCAGCTTGTGAAAGAGTAAGAATTTCCTTTGCCACTGGAAGTTTGGTAGGGGATGGAAATGCCTGAACTCCCAAAACATTTTGAAGGATAAGGCACAATTAAGAGCTGTAAGCTGACAAGCATTGGGACAGCCAAAATCATCTTTGTATTCATTATCAATAGATGTACTTTTCTCCAAATTGTAGATAACTGCTTCTTCTTTTGTACAAATGCTTTCACTGCTGGCAAAGCTGTCTTTTTGGCTGTGCTTAAGAAAACCCCTGAAGCGGCCCTTTTCATTACAGCATTGAGTCACATTCAATGAAGCACCTGTTGGTTTGCTCATGAGGATATTGTAATGGCTTCTGTTCTGGGCCATTTTTATTACAATCCTCCAGTCAGCAAGACTGTCCCTAAAGGATATTTTAGATCACAAATAAAATCTGCACGATTAATGTACATGTCTGTACAAGCACCTAATATGTATGCAAGCAGATGCAAATTGTGTAATCATCACATGTGATTATCTTTAGGGAAAGTCAGATGTTTTTTTCTATATAGAAGCATCTTTCTTTTGTAAGGTATCAAGCAGAACTTGATTACTGCATGAATTTATTCTTTTGAACAAGATAGGAGATAAAGCATTTGCTTCATTAGAAGGCATCCCCAGCACTGACCAAACAAACCTGTGCTTTCTGTGGTCCAAATATGTTCAGCAGAGTTTCTTTCCAGTTATGTGTTCATAAAAATCCATACATCTATGATTTTTAATTAGACTGGAACAAACCCATCATATAGTCAGAAACTATGTTTATTTACATGACTATGCTCCTGTTTGCCTCTCTTATTTACTATATTATATAAAACTGGTTCATGTTGGCATCTTTGATTCCATTTGGACACCAGCTGCATAATTCCTTGACAGAATCACTGCAGTTGCTAACTTAATAACACATTTATTAAGTGAATCTGGGCTTTCCCATTGACTTCCTTTAACAGAAAGTCACAAAATGGGAGCACATGACCCTGAGACACTGCAACTGTCATAAATACATGCCAGTTGTCAAGTATTCAAATTTTGATCATGTGATCAAAATCAATGTTGCAACAGTTGTAAATGTGAAAAATGTTCCTAAGTCACTTTTTTCAGTGCCATTGTAACTTTGAACAGTCACTAAATGAATGGTTGTAAGTCAAAAACTACCTGTATTTTATTTAATTATTTCTTCAATTGTACATAGATGATCACCTCATATACCTGACTCACATGCAGCTCACATCATTAAAATATCAAAAAAGACAAAACAAATAATAACAAAAACCATTCAAAAAATTAAAACAAGTAAAATATAATTTGTGGGAGAGTGCAAACCATATCTCATAAATAGCATAACCATTTTGTAGGTCCATACCCCCACTAGATCTCCAGGCATAATGGCAGAGTCAACTCATTCAGGTGTTCCAAGAGGGGCAATAAGGCCAGGGCCAATCTGATCTCTAAGGAGAGATGCCCCAAACATCCTTTTTAAAAGGCAACAGGACTTTCTTAGTTTTTTTCCTTGAAAACATCTCACTTCTCATCCAAGAAGCTTTTTCTGTTTCAACTGAATGGTGGGGGAATGGAAGGATTCATATTCTTTGCAGTCATCTGGTCATTAGCACTCTGAAGATCAGTTGCTTGCTCTCTGAGATCGTTGAGACCACCTGAGGATTTATCTGAATCTTCGGGGTCATCTGAATCAGAGTGCAAATGGGTGTGGAACCTTCTTGACCTGGATGATTGAGACTCTCAATAGACATACAAGGGGAGATGTTCTAAAGGGGAGACAGAAAAGACTCTTCTCCTGGATTCCATCAGATGACACTCCTTAATGCATGGGATATGTAACATGCCCTTTCTGCCAGACCTGATGGTCTGGAAACATTTAATTGGGAAGAGGCAATCCCTCAAACAGCCTGACTCTATATCATGTTTTGATGATACCAATGCCAACCTGATCTAGGTGCACATATAATTGCCCATGTAACTGCATTTTGCACCAGGTGCAGCTTCTGGATGCTCCTTAAAGATAGACCCATCTGGAGTGCATTACAGTAATCCATTTAGGAGGTGATCATAGAAAGAGTGACTAAGACTAGAGTAGTGTAAATCTGGTGAAGGAGGCTGTGTGAATTGTTTAACATATGTAACTGAAAACTGCACCTGTGCTATTTCCTGTTCAGTGGAAAGATAGCAAGGGTAAATGGAAAATCTACGATGGGCTTCAGTTGTTAAAGTTGCCTGGGCAAAGGATGTTTGGTAAAATTCTGATTGAAAAGGTGATACAAGAGATGACTATAGAAAAATTTGGCAAGCGTTGTGGGGCTTAATGACAGGCATGGAAGTGGAGGCTTAATTTTTTTATATACATGCCATTGAGGAACCGTTATGAACACGAGCTATATTTCCTCTTCTTTTATCAAATGGCTTTTATTTTCTTTTGCTTACATATTTTCCCCAGTTTGCATAACATTGCTGTCCCCAAATGAATAACATGATGACTGCATATGTGTGTGTGATAAAGCTCAGTTCTGTGTCAAGGTCAATCAGTTTTATTCCCTAGTAAGTACATTTCAGATTGCATCTTTAAAGGAACAATTAATTATAGCTTTTCTCCAGTGCTCTGTTCCTTACAGGAGGAAAAAAATGCCTTTTCTTTGTTATTTATTTAATGTACTTTAGCAAAAGTCAGCTGTTAATTAATATAAGGTGGAAAAATAGTCTCTATTAGTAGTAATGTGTTTGGGAGTCATTTCATATTAGCAAATTCTTTATTTAACTTGAGTTTGGAAGGTGAAAAAAAGACCAGTACTAATAGATTTCAGCTGTTGCTATAGCAACAAGGTAGCCAATAGAAACCCCCGAATATATCCTTTGTGACTCAAAATGAATTTGTTTACCTTAATTTCACCACGTTCACTGAGTGAAGTAACTCCCCCAACCCCACAACCCAATCTTCAACAGCTGGCTGTTGTGTTGCTCAAGCGTGGTATTGTTCAGGGTTATTTTTTCCAAGATGTATAAAACTGTCCTTAATTTCCATACAAATTAAAGAAAATTTTAAATCTGACTGATAATAATTCAATATTTTAAAATTGGGAGAGTCAACTAAGTCCTTTTAAGTGTTTATCTTTCAGCAAAGCCCTAACCCTGGGCTAATAAAACCCACTTGGTATGTTTACATAACAACCCCAAGCCAACAAGCCATATTATGACTTAACTAGGGCTACAGTATCTGGGCTGCAAGAATCCAACAAAAGAGTCATTATGATTGCTAATGAAATTCTACAACATGAAGTGCTCCAGTTCAATATGCTCCATTCCTTTGGCCTCCTTCCTGGTTTCCTGTTTAGAATGCTAAGGACAGTTTGCATTCTGCATCCAGTGCTCAGTCTTCACAGTTTAATTCTGTTTTTCTTTCTCTTTTGCATTTAATACTTTGCCTTTTTTTTGTAGTTCTGCAAACTTGTTCTGTTTCCCCGAGCCTTGCTGAGAGCAACTGCTTTGTTTCCAGAATGACTGGTCTTAAAAACAAGGGAGAGAACTTTTTCATCTCAGCCTTAATCATTTTTCTTTCTTCCATTCAATCATGTCTGATACTTGGAGGCTGCCTGGACAAGTCCCTGCAGTTTTCCTGGAAAGGTTTTTAGAAGTGGTTTCCATTGTCTCTTTCCCAGGGCTGAGAAAAAGTGACTGGTCCAAGTGATCCAGCTAGCTTTGTGCCTAAGGGGAGGGGGAGGGACAAGAACTCATCGACTCCCATTTCTAGCTTGATGCCTGAATGACTACACCAAACTGACTCTCAATAATGGCTTAATATATAACAATTAGCGGTTGATGCTTGGCATCCAGTAAAAAAAAGTCACAGTAATGTTAAAATGCCATTGCACACATCATGATGGAAACTTCATTTCCGATGCTATAACTGAAAAACGTGAGTTGTGTCATTTCATGAGGTCATGAAATGCCCATTGCTTGTTCCCCTCCCTCCACCACCACTGCTACCCCGCCACAAATATTCTCATGTGGATTTTCATATTCACGGAATGGAGAATTGTTTTCAAGGGGATTTGTAAAAGTCTGTGTTTCAGAAGCCTGTGAAAAAAGGGCAGCCTTACAGAGACAAAAAAGAAGGCAACCAACCACATTAGCAATGGTAATGGATCAAGCAATGCAATTTGGCCCAGGGTCTGCTTTGTTTGGCTGAATCCAAGGACAATAATGTCTCCAGTAAAACCTCAGAGACAGTAACATAATCAGAGCATTCAGTTTGATCAACATTATGAGCTCAATGGGACTTCTACAGCCCACTTAAACAGGGGAACCACTTTCTACAAGGGATTAAGCTTTGGCCCCCTAAACTAGAACAGCATTTAATAGCCACAGTTTTTCTCATTATTCCCAATTCTGGACTTGGGATAAAATGCCATTCATGAACCAAATGTTCTTAAAGGAATAAAAAGCACTTATGATTTGTTATATAGACACTTGGGTTTTCCATCATGTTACCTGCAAGACCATTTATACAAGGAACTTTCTGTGAGTTGTTTTCCATTGGGACCAAGTATTTATTGTTCCTATTGTTCCTCTTTCCAGCTCAAGGGTGGATTTTTTTCTAGTATAGTTATTTCTAACTATAAATTGAATTCTTAAATGCTTTGTAGATATTTAAGAGTGTATGCTGGAAAAAGTTGCATAAAATATTGCCTATTAGGAGCAATAGGTTCTGACTTTTTAATACTCTCACTTGATCATATTGGATAAGTGAGCCACTTCTCAAGAAAAGGTTAATTTTAATTTTTCGTTTTTCTTACATAGAAACATTTTTCACTTTTTTCCCCCAGAGGTAGAATGTTAGAATGGGGCAACAAGCTATCACCCTGTCTTTGCTAACCAAACTTTTTTTATCAATGGCGTTAATCTCAGAGATCTGCATGGTGGCCTAAACATTTCCAGAAGGAAAGCCAAACTCTGTTTTATGAAGTCTACTGAGTTACAAATCTCTCTAGCTGGTTGCAGGAAATTCTCTGCTGCCATTGAATGGCCATCTGGACTTTTCAGGTCCACATCTGGTAGCCCTGGTTTTATAGTGGAAGTGGATGCAAGTTGGGGGGGATGCAGATTGGGGGCTGCACATTGTCACAAAGCAGGTTTCCCATTTTTGTGTTGGATTTGATGATATGAGTTACCTTTCTCTGCTTTCACAATTAGTCAAGCCTGTTTAAAGGAGATCACCATAGGATAGAGTTTGTCCATCCTTGCCTTATTTTCTCTCGAGGTAAAAATCTAATAATTAAATACATAAATAATTGCAATTGCAATAATTTTAATACTGGTTTAAACCTCGGTTTAGTAGGAAATGGGCTTTGCTAACATCCCTTAAATCTGAAGGTTGTTTGGAATGGTATAGGGCAGGGATAGGTAACCTTGGCTCTTTTATGACTCGTGGACTTCAACTCCCAGAATTCCTGAGCCAGCATGGCTGGTTCAGGAATTCTGGGAGTTGAAGTCCACGAGTCATAAAAGAGCCAAGGTTGCATACCCCTGGTGTAGGGTTTCCTCTCAAGTAGGAGGTTGGATTAGAAGTTCTCCAATGTCCCTTTCAACTGGGTTATTCAGTTATTCCTTTTATTGTTTTGGGGTTTGTTTTCATTCCTGAAGATTGACCACAGACCAAACAATAACAGCAACAACAATCATCATCACAACCATCATCATATTTTGAAGAATGAAGTACCCATAAATTCTGGGTATTAGTCTTAGGTACTCTTTTTTCTCCAGCTGCTCTTTTAGGGTTGGTCAAGCCAGGAGTGGGGAAAAGAAATCACTGCTACTGCAGTATCTTTCCCATGAGTCCCCCATCTACTCAATCAATCCAATTTCCAAGGACCTCCCTTCTTCCATTCCCCTTTAGCTGCCCATCCTTTCATAGGCTCAACTTTCTCTCTTTAACTTAACCATCAGGCTGACTCACTCAGTTACATGCATGTTCTTCCTGAGCCCATGTGCCTCTTCTCTCCAGGTCCCAAACATGAACCAGGAGCAAGTATATACCCATTCAGGGAACAACAATAAATGCAATACAATAACAGAGTTGGAAGGATCTTGGGGGTTTTCTAGTCCAACCTCCTGCTCAGGCAGGAAACCCTATACCATTTCAGACAAATGGCTGTCCAGTCTCTTCTTAAAAACTTCCAGTGTTGGAGCATTCACAGCTTCTGGTGGCAGGTTGTTCCAGTGGTTAATTGTTCTAACTGTCAGGAAATTTCTCCTTAGTTCTAGGTTGCTTCCCTCTTTAGTTAGTTTCCATCCATTGCTTCTCATCCTGCCTTCAGGTGCTTTGGAGAATAGCTTGACTCCCTCTTCTTTGTGGCAGCCCCTGAAATATTGGAATACTGCTATCATGTCCCCCCTCATCCTTCTCTTCATTAAACTAGACATACCCAATTCCAGCAACTGTGACCATGCTCAGACTGCTCCCATACAGCATGAGCCTTATTTTAGAGTGCTGTCCAGATAAAAATATAGTTCATGGTGTCTGAAGTCTGCTAAACTGAGTTCTATTCAATATGTATATGAGCCTTCTGTCACCAGTGGATTAATGTATTTAACAAGAAACATCTCTTAATGTACTTTTTTTCCTTTCCCTATTAATTGGGGTGGTTTTCAATCCCTAAAAGAATTTGCTTCAAAAACACTGAAGCATATACTTGCAATCCTACAATGCTCTGAAGATATCTTTTTCTTAATCAAATGATGCGTTAGTACATTCTGTATAGTGAAATATAGCATATAATATTGGATCCTATTCATGTGCACTATTTATAGATCACTAAATTGGATCTTAAATAGACTCCAGAAGAGGGGTTCTCAACCTTGGCAACTTTAAGACTTGTGGACTTCAACTCCCAGAATTCCTCAGCCAGCTTTGCTGGCTAAGGAATTCTGGGAGTTGAAGTCCATAAGTCTTAAAGTTGCCAAGGTTGAGAACCCCTGCTCCAGAAGATGGTAGAGGACAGGAAAACCTGGAGGAACGTTGTCCATTGGGTCGCGATGAGTCAGATACGACTTTGCAATTAACAACAACAAATTGGATCAAGTAATCTTAACATTATAGTTAACCACTTTATGTTAACCACCACTCTAATCCATAATTCACCAGGTATGGGAATTAGGTAAGTTTTTTTAAAAAAAAATTATATATAATATAAATGAAAACAATATCCTGGACAATTGCACTTTGAAGCTGGCTTCATTGCTGTTTGTTTGGCTTTAACTCACTATGTTGCATGTTGTAAAATGTCCAGTTATGATTTATTCAACATGTCATTATTAAGCAAACTATAGATTATATGATGTGTAATTCAGCTTAAGACTTGGCAAGTGAAGTGCTAATTTCAGTCTCTATCCAGGTGCTTAGTGAACATAAGCCTCTGTTCAGTCATGAGTCAAGAAAGAGCAGCTCAGAGAGAGATTAGTTCAGTTCTCTGCAGTCATTTGTCAGATTTCTCTCCCTCTCTCCTGTTCCATTCCTCTAAGGACCAATTTGCATAAGAGGCTGCCTTCAAGTCACTTATTCCAGAATGCCACCACTAAATCCCACAGCTCTCTTATAATCTGAATACCATCTACAGCATACATATCTACAGCATGCTTGTATGGTTCTCCAAATAAAACATATACAAGAATAGGTCTGTTCCCACTTTTCTTTCTAACGTTTGTAAAACCCTCAGGTTTCCAATGCATTTGTGCCAAAAGTAAAATTATTTCTCATGTCTCTGCAGATTTGCTATTGATGTGAAGTCAACATGAGCTTAACCCCTTGTTTGCAGGGATATAGATTTAGATAACCTTCCCTCCAAGCCTGTTTCACTACAAAGAATTCTGATTCCTCCTGGGAAAGATTAAATTCTAGTGCAATTTCTTTCTTTAGGGAAAGGAGCAGATTTGCAGCACAGTGTGTGTGAAATTAGAAAGGCAAGTCCTATTACTGTTAATGGGATATTTATTCTGTTGTGTCCTTTCATGGAAGGTTACGATTTTGTTCTGTCCATTTGAATTTTCCTTTGCATAAATTCTTTGTTTGTTTATAGTTCCAAGTGTTTTATAAATGTACCCAAAGCTGAGTAACCATCATTAAATTGAATTTGCAGTGACATATGCTTGTCATTAGTTATGTTGCAGATATTTCATGCAAATTTTTCCCAGTGTTTGTTTTATACAATGGTTTCTTCACATTTCAGTGATTTAAATTATGGTTATGTAAATAATTATACTGCCTGAAATGCCAGCTTCTTTGGATTTGCATTTTTAAACATTCAATTGTGTGTTATTTCTTTCTCAGTAAATTGGCAGGGCACACCTTATATTTTTTTTATATAATTTACACTTTCCTTCCACTCCTTTTTAATAGTATAGCCTGAAACTTTTTTTTGTCTCCCCTATTTCAGTTTTTTAGTTTATGATAGTCAAATTATCATGCTAACTCAAACTTGTACTAATACTTATCAAATTTTTGGCATAGTTTTCAGTGTATTTTGTTGCCATTATAAATCAAATGGAATCATTACAAAGTACTACTGTTAAATGGAATGTAAGAGCACTTGAGATCAAAGTTGTATTTTATACAATGCTACTTTTGATAGCTAATTATCTGAAAGATGTTATTTTTCCAAGAGACTCTCCCCGTCCAATTTCATCTAGCAGATAGGGCATGCTGCAGATCCCTTCAACCAAAGAGGATTGGTGGTGGAGACTAGAAGACGGGCCTTTTCTGCAGTAGCCCCTGCTCTGTGGAATATCCTCCCCCTTGGAAATTAGAATGGCCCCCAACCCTGTTGGGCTTTCATAAGGCTTTAAAAACCTGGCTGTGTCTGCAAGCTTGGGGAACTAAATGTGTTAAGAGCCCAGTTTCTTGGCTTATATTGAGCTTTTTTTGTTTTTAAAATGTTTTTATTGTTTTAACTGTTTTTATACTTTTGGAATTGTAAGCTGCCTAGAGTCATCGATTGAGATGAGCAGCTATAGAGATTGAATAAATAGATAAACTATCTAGTTTCATTCAAGAAATCTATGACCACCCCCTTACAATTGTCACAGGGAAGCCCATGATCTGTGATTAATACTGAGGTACCCCTTTCTGTAGCACTGGAGTTCTTCCTGAGTTCAAGTTCCTTTCCCACAGAGATAGTCCAGACCAAACCTCTTCAGCTTCTTAATTTATCTCACCTCTTTCGTATCTGCTAAGAATAAGCCATCTGTAACTTTGAACTTTTACAGAACTAAAAAAAAGGCAAACTCATGAGCAGTATATCTATTGATACAATGAAGTTTAAATGACACTAAACTTTTGAATAAATAGTATCATAATAACTCTCCTCTACATTTTCATTCAGTTGTGCTACACTTTGCACAAAGTCTGATGCCTTCTCTTTTGTATATTCCCCCCCCTCTCTCTCTCTCCCTCCCACCCTCCCTATATAAATCTTTAGGACTGGTAGTTGATTAAACCTGGAGTCAGCATTTTTCTAGCAACCTGCAATCTGGCCTAACAACTTCAATTCATCCTGGCCATTTTTACTGCAACCACTAGATGCACAAAATCATAATAGCTAGTAGCTATTGATTGCCTTATTCTCTATATTTCAAGTTGTCTTTAGTAACAAGGTGCCTAATTACAATTGCTTTAAGCCTTTTCTGTGCATTTTTCGATGAAACAGAATTTCTATCTACACACACTTCTACCAATTAGTAAAAATTTCTCTATCTGGAAAAATATACTCTGCATTGAAATGGGTTAAAAGCAGGTTAATCAGCTGCCTTTAATTTGTCTTTTAATAGTGCAATCCTATATATGTCTGCTTGAAAGTGAATCTGAAGAGTTTCAGTGAAAGCGTGCAGAGAATTGCTATTGAAGTATTTCTTTTCCATCTCTTGTTTTAGATTCAAAGCTAAGAAAAGCCACAGAAGCAGACCCTTTCCTTCTCTATCTTCAGACTGTTCCATAAGGATATATTCTGCAATAGACTGTGTGTGAGTTCTTTCATTCCCAGCTTTGATGCTGAACTGAAGCATCAGACAGTTAGGAGACAACCACAACTGTTACTGTTTGCTTTGCTTTGCTGTGGCAAAAAGCAAAAATAAAGTCAAAGTATTGTGGAGGATAGTGTTGCTTGCTCTACTTGTGTTCTTTTTAGTGAATTCTTGACACACACTCAAGAGCAAGTTCTAAATTAAAACTCTTTATTATACAGCAATATTAGATTCAACAATCTCATTGTTCCCCATCTTGTCTCTTTTTCCACTCCTCTCCTAAATTCTTACTCATCCTGTCTGCTTTAGCATATCCTAAAACTTGGAATACTACATTATGTTGCTTCTCGCGATGCCAGATGTAAAAATACTATACATCCACTGTCAAATACTTTTAAAAAGAATCACAGAATGAGGGCCAAAGCAGAGGTTGGCAATGATTGCCCACAGAATAAATCCCATTGCCAGGATAGAACACCCTTGGAAACATGGAGCTTCATCTTTTGAGATTTACATTTTAGGAAGACTAATGGATTTCCTAATAAAAATAGGTATATAGCTATGCTGGTTCAGGAATTCTGGGAGTTGAAGTCCACGAGTCATAAAAGAGCCAAGGTTGCCTATCCCTGGTATAGGCAAAATGTCCAGCTTTGAAAAAGAGAAAACAGTGAATCAAAGACAGCAGGGCCTGCTCATAGGTTACAAGGTAGGCTGGAAAAGAAAAATGGTGGCTGCTTGATTTCATGTCCTCCATCTGCTGCTGTCTCATGAGAGCTTCTTGCTTTATTGCAAGAAGTGACAAACACAATTGCTTTAAATTCTATCCTAGTTTTGAAAGGACCATAAGCTGAAATACACATGTACAAACTAACCTTTGCCAGCTGTTTCTTCAGGATGAAGGGAGAACCAGAGCTTCTTAGATACAAGGGTTATCTAGAAGCAAAATCAAGATGGAGATATGCAGTCCTAGTCAAGAGTTAAAATCCATTTGTACGAAGACAGAAGGTGGTTAATGCCTGATGCTGCTACTTCATAAATCTTGGGGAACAGCATACATGAAAATAACAAATATTTTACCACTCCTTGCCCTTTTTTTTTTTTAGTAAAGGTGTTTTATATATGGGTCATTCTCTTTCAGCCCAACTCACCTCACAGGGTTATTGTGGGGACAATATGAGGAGGAAGGTTGTTGGATATGTTTACCACCTCAAGTTATTTGTTAAAATAATAAAGGTGAGAAATAGATAGATAGATAGATAGATAGATAGATAGATAGATAGATAGATAGATAGATAGATAGATAGATAGATAGATAGATAGATAGATAGATAGATAGATAGATAGATATGTGGGTGGGTGGGTGGGTGGGTGGATGGATGGATGGATGGATAGATAGATAGATAGATAGATAGATAGATAGATAGACAGACAGACAGACAGACAGACAGACAGACAGACAGACAGATAGAGTGATTTTAGAGAAGATCATATACTCATTCTTAGTTTTCTTGTTTCTAAGTGAGAAATCCCTTCGTCAGAACCAGAATACCCCAGATGACCAGAGATTGAGTGAAGACCTTTTACTTGCAGATGACTGAGTGCTGATTTTCAGTTCATCTCTCCTGTCAGAACCGTAAGACTTCTTTTTTTTTCATTCAGTTAAGGTAACTCCATCCATAGGTTTTATATTTTGAAAAGAGAACTGATGTTCTGGACATGTGCAAGAAATAGTAGTGAGGAAGGCTATTCATTTATCTATTAAACTCAAGTTGTACTTGAGATTAATAGAGGAATATTTTATGGAAGACTGCAAATAAACATTTGAAAATAAGAATTTGTCTAATTATTAAAACAAATATAGAAGGGCTATGTGTTTTATTATTGTAATTTCAAACTTCTCTGTATCTACATTTATAAAAGCAAGGCAGTGATCGATTCAAAACAATGTTAAATATGAATCAAAATACAGAATAAATAATAAATCAAGACATCAGTATTATAACCTGTTACTTTCCCACCTTTTCTTCTACAGTATGTAATTCTCAATAATATTTTAAAATTAAAATTTGTCACAGAACAAAAAGTTCCAGATAATTAAAAAAAAACATGCAGGTAGTATTCAGGATGTCAGTTTAATATCTCATTTGGAAGGTGACATCTTCAACAAGATGCTGCTGGCTACATTTGTGTTCCTATGCTAACAAGTGTAAGAAAAAAATGGTTCAGTCTGATTTCATTTATGTATTCTGCTTGGCATGGATTAAAAAATAATTTATGATTAATTAGGCACTCTGATATGTAAAATAAAAGGGTAAAAAAGGTAATTTATAAAAAGTTGGAAACAATGTAGGAGAGACACCCATGTTTTTAGGATGGATTTGAGCAACGTGGTGGATTGAGGTTGCGACTGAGGCTGAGAAATTAGGAATTATAATGTTACAATTGGAAGCACATCTTGGAGTGGCCATTGGGACTAAAGATAGTGCTTATCAATGTTGGCTTTATTCAGTCGGGGGCCCTTATTACCTGGTGAGCCAAAAGATAATTTGGAAAAATGAAGTTAATATCATATGATGCAACATCATGCTAAGTGCTACTACTGTCCCCTGGCTTGTAAGCAATGGCCAAGCAAAAAGATTGTGGATGATGATGATGATGATGGTGATGATGAATCTTTTCATACTACTTCAGTCATCCAAATCTAAGCAACTGACAGGAGAACAAATAGTATGTAACATTAAGTTAATTTTTAAAAATCGATATGATAAAATATACTATAGTTCATAAATACTGTGAACATCAATTCAGCATAAAGCATAACAACTTCATTAAAAAAACATAATAAGGTAAAACAGTAAAGCAGCCCTATGGGTAATATCAGCCATTTGTACAGAAGAGAAAAACAAGATAGAGCATTTTGTCAGCTAAAACCATCTTTTTTCCCCACGGGAAACCAAGCCACAGGCTGAGGATTGGTTGGCAGGGTGGAGCTGAGTTAATGACAGCGAGGGTCACCATCCTTCCTCCCCTAAGGCTGGCCTTGTTGAAAGAATAAAACCATACTTGCTGCTGATCCAAGTGAAAAGGATGAATTTGGAATGAAGAAATAAACCATCCTTTATTGAAACTTAGAAAATGTTTCTCAATACATGAGGATAAAGACATTTTATATAACCAGTAAATGTATGTTGTGGTCTTTACTGTATAAATACCATGAAGACAATGAAAACTGAGAAAGAAACAACAAAACATTCTGAATGAAAGTAGCATTCACACCATGTATTGTTGAAGGCTTCATGTTCATGTTTGTGTTCATCACAGTGTTTACCTCAGGATAAAACTGTATTTGTACACATCAGAAGTTGTTACAAAAGAAGTTATGATTTTTTTTTATTTTTTTTACAATTTTTATACGGCCCCCCTCCCGAAGGACTCGGGGCGGTGTACAGCCCAATTAAAACAACAACACACAAAAATTAAAATTATTAAAAATAAATTAAACAATTTGGCCTAATATTTAAAAACCCAACTAAAAACACAATCCCCTAAAAACAGTTATGGCCATTGTTGGAACTGGAGCTATCATCCCAGGCCGGCTTGTCGGAATAAGTATGTTTTTAATTCTCGACGGAAGGAACGCAATTCTGTCATTGTACGGAGTTCGGGGGGGAGCTCGTTCCAAAGCGTTGGAGCTCCCACAGAGAAGGCCCTCCCCCTGGGGGTCGCCAGCCGACATTGTTTGGCCGACGGCACCCCAAGGAGACCCTCTCTGTGGGAGCGTACCGGACGGCGGGAGGTATTTGCTGGCAGAAGGCGGTCCTGTAGATATCCGGGTCCGATGCCCTGAACTGAGATGCTTTTTCTTTCCGAATATAGTAATACCCTACTGCAGTGGTTAATGAAACTGAATGCTGGTCTCTTGGGAAATTGTATGAATTGAAGTCCAACTTATTTGAAGGGCATTAGATTGGCAAATGCTGATGTAATATATTTCAACATAGCCACCCTTTTCTTACCAGATAGAGTCTTTGTACTGTCTTTGGCAAATAATTTGAAGATAGGACTAAAAACAGTCTAAATTGGCCAAAACTGTGAAAGGTAGAAGGTCTGAAGCTTCCTGTTTTATCCATATTATAACTGTTATAAAAACTGTGAAATGGATAAGTCCATATTTTGATAGGTTAGAAAATGTGACAGCTGATTTCAGTGTACAAGCACTGAGACCATGTTTCACTACTCTTAATTCACTCTACATTTCTAACATTTCCCAGGAGTTAGTAAACCAGAGCCTAGATATCTGTCTGTAAAATAAGTTATAAAACCAGTGAAAACAATACTTCCAATCCTGTTAAAATGGTATTTGAATTTGTATTGGTAGCTGTGTGATATTTATTGGCTGGGTTTATAGTTTGACTTTCACCCAGGATCTCCAGAAGGTGCACACTGTTGTCCCATTTCCAATTTTATCCCCAGATAAACAACATCAGGAAAGTAGAGTTGAGTGAAAAACTGAGGACCCAATGTTATCTTTGGCTGAGGGTGACCTTGACATTACTAAGCACTTTGTCAGGATTGAGAAGTTTCCTCCCTTAATGAAATGAACATTGAAGTAGAAACAGGAAAGTCAATGATACTTTTATGACTCTTTCTCAGTGATTCATTTCATCTTTTAGATGTTTTCTGTCATTAGCCATATACTGTACATGCTTAGTAGGCAATACAGCACAGAATTCAGATTTAGAAAACAGCCAATCAAATAAGACATCGGAAGGTCTGGGTAATTTAAGTTAGCTTCCCTTCAAACCCTGACACCTAAGCTAAGTTAAACTCAATTTTTTGAATCAGTATTCAGAACCTTTGAATGTTATTGATATCTGGAGCTTTACTGCTAAATTCCAAAAGCAATGAGCATGCTGTGTGGATATGTAATTGCTGCCTTATGTGATCCCTGAGGCCCTGTTTTCAGCAGAACGGTTGTGTGTGTGGCTGCAGTCCATTTGTGAGCCCTATAACGGCATTTCAGGCTCATACATTTACTGCATGTTGTGTAAATTCTCACTGAAGCCCATTGAGTGTAAAGATGCATTCCAGATGGGAATTTAAATGGTAAATTTCACATCATATTATTTAACTGGTTATTTTTTTATCCCTCATTTACCTACCATCTGTCATGATTTCAGTTTCTCAGCAAGATAACCTAGGTTATGTGCGTGCTTTTGAAAGCAAAAACAAAGCAACCCCACCCCCCCCACCCCCCAAAAAAAACAACTTGAGAGAAAGGTCTTAACCTGTTTTATAATAAACTTTGAAATTGTTTATTACATAATCACTCATGAGGTAATAATAACATAATGATGCAATACTGTCCTTATGTATTGTCACAAATTATGTACAATACATCATTCATTTCATGATGTGACTGACACAAATTTACCTAATTCATATGTAGTGTGTGACATCAATGTGACTTCTACCAGATACCTGTTAAACATGTAATCATTGGTTGAATTTTTTAATAGTAGGAAAATTTTAATTATAATTTTTGTTAGTATGTTTTCCAGTACCGTATTCAAAATCAAAGGTCATAGCTAATGAGTCAGTGAGCATTTTACTAGTGCAAATATTAACAATACATATTTTATAGTTTGTTTCTTAACAATAATGGTAAGATTGCTTGTTTGTTTTTACTGCACATGCTTACAAATTATACTGAAATCCTAATTTTATATCTAAAATACCTCTTATGTAAAAAGAAATTGAACATATTGAGACAACAATGCATGTTATAGTTCGACTGTATATATATTGGAAAAAAGTTTCCAAAAAACTACTTGACCCGAAGGACACTTTACCTTGCAACCTCCCTCCAAATGGACCCAAGCGGTGAAGATCTGGTTTTCCCCCCAGGCACTGGATGTAGGATGCCTGTAGCGGTAGAGGAGGCAGAGCTGGAGAGCAGAGTAAAATGTGTCATTTATATTGCCACAAGAGACCCAAATCCAACCTCCTATGAATTCTATTGACCTTTATCTAGCATCAATTTAGCAATGACCACTAATTGACCAGATTCTTGTGCACAGTTTGCAAGAATAAACTCGTCTGTTCTTTGAACCCAATGAATGATCCTGTTTATTTGAGCCTGACATTGCCACGTAGTGGTTGGTGGATGGATATGAGTTTTTATCAGGGTCTCAATGTAGTTTATGGTTTTAAATGGTTGCTTTTTTTTTTTTGTTCACCAAGCAGAGTTCTTTTTGGAAGATGGGCAGCTATATAAATGTAATAAATAAATATCTGCAGCTGACCTCTTTCTTAATATCACTCACTGACCAAGTACTTATATAACAGGATCAACTACCTGTGTGTGGAGAAAAAAAATAAAAGCTAACTACAACAAACAAATGAATGAATATTTTTGTTTTGAGCATTGCAGTATCATTTAAGAAAAACTTTAAAAGAACTTGTTTTACCCTGTTGCTATTCAGCCATTAATCTTTGCTATCTCATATCTTGGGCATAAATTATTTCAACTCCTTCCCTCTGGGTAATGCTATAGGCATTATATGCCAATACAACTAGACACAGGGACGTTTTTTTCCCCCTTCACTATCACTCTGCTGAACACTTAATTCTCTCAGGGCTGCTGATGTCTATTAATACATGAAATGTGGCTGTAGTATTATTTATCCTTCTTATTATCTTCATTACTCCCTCTTTTATTGGTATGATGATGATGATACTTTGTATGTTCACTGAGTATGCTTCTGTATCATAAATTCCTTGTGTGTTTCTAAAAAATAAAGATAAAACCTTTATCTTTATCTGCTTTCTTTTCTATCTTTTGTAGACACAGAGCATGTGATGCTTTTCCTTACCAGCATTCTGTTCTTGATTTTATTACATTATTTCAATATTCATGTTTTGTTTCCTACACATTCAGATTCCAGTTTTAAACTTGCATCAATGCTTGTTCTTGGATGGGAATTTGGAGGAGTGGCAGAAAGGTATTAATAGATTTATTTGGAATGGCAAGAAACCAAGGGTTAAATTAAAAATTATTCAAGATATAAGAGAGAGAGGTGGTTTGAAAGTGCCCAATTTTAAGCTGTATTATTATGCAGCAGTTCTAGTAGCAATAAGTGATTGGATTAATTTAACTAATGAAAGAATATTGAATATAGAAGGGTACAGATTATTGTATGGGTTTCATGCCTATTTAGTCTATGATAAAAAGTTGGATAGGAGCTTTAAAGAACATTTATTGAGAAATTCACTGTTGCGTGTCTGGAAAAAGTATTACTATAAGTTAAATGGCAAAATTCCTTTATGGACACTCCCCAGGCATGCAATAGAGAGTATGAATAGACAACAAATTCAAGATGTGGTACCCTATGAGAAGCTTTTAATTAAAGAAGGGAATAGTTTAGAACTGAAACCACTAGATAGGTTAAGGGAAGAAGGAATAGCTCATAATTGGTATTCACATATACAACTTCAGGCTAGATGGCAAAAAGATGTTAAGACGGGTTTTTCTTTAAAGGATGAAAAATTAATCAAACAAGTTAGAGATCAAAGAGTTATGCATATTAAAAGATTATAAGATGTTTTAATTGAAATTGATTCTGGAACTGAATTAGTTAAAGATTGTATGATTAAGTGGGAATGTAACTTTGGACATCTAATTACGATGGAAACTTGGAAAAGGATATGGGTGAAAAATATAAAATTTACACAAGCTCAGCATTTAAGAGAAAATTTTTATAAAATGTTTTATAGATGGCATCTAGACCCAAAAAAATTATCACTTATGTATCCAGATATGCAACCCAAATGTTGGAGATGTGATTCCATGGACGCTACTTACTTTCACATTTGGTGGACTTGTAAAAAAATTAAGGCTTTTTGGATAAAAATATGGTGGATTCTTCAAAACATATTGAAAAAGCGTATTGAATTCTCACCACAGTTATTCTTGTTAGGTATTATAAAAGACTGTACCACCATAGAGACTAAGTTGATTTTGAATTTGACTACGGCAGCAAGATTGCTGGTGGGACAATATTGGAAGACATCTGAAACACCATCTATTGAAGAATGGACGTTAAAAGTTGTGAATTTGGCGGAAATGGCTAAGATATCTGCATATTTGAAGAACCACTCAAATGAACAATTTTTGATGGAGTGGAAAAAATGGATAGATTATATACAAAAGAAATATCAATTGAAGGAATTATATTTGGTTTATAGTTAAATAATTATGTATAAGTAGTCTAGCAGGGGTTTCTTGCGTTCTTACCCTGTATTCATTCTGGGAAGCCTGGGGGGGAGGTGGGAGGGTTTTAATAATTGTTATTTTATGTTTTCTCAACTGTTTTGGGGATCGATATTTTCTTTTTTTTTTTTTTAGGTAGCAAGGGGTTGCTCGGGTGGCCTCCGGGCACCACATTGGATGGAAAGAAGAAGGAGGAGTGAAGGTTAAGCAAGTAGGAAGAGGGTAAGAGGGAGAAGATAGGGGATAGAGGTGGGTGGAGGGGATGGAGAAAGTTGAGAAAGGAGAGAGTAGGTTGTTAGATGGGAAGAAGAGGGGGTTAGTTTTGTTTTAGGAGGATGTGGTGGGGAGGGGGTACCGAGCAGTTATTTTGTTTGATTGTTTGGTAATTGTACATGCTTGTTTACAGTTGAGTTATTATTCTTTTTTATCTTTTGTTAAAAATTTTGTAAAAACTAATAAAAATACTTTTTAAAAAAATGCTTGTTCTTGGTTGTCTTTTACATAATCACTTATTCTTCTTCAACAATTTCTTTGACTTGAAGTAAACCTCTGCTTCCATTTCTATGGGGTAGGTATAATCTATCGCTATCCCTATGGGGATATAATGCACAATGATTAGCCATCCATTTTCTTGGGTTTTTTGGCCCAAACGGTCCAATTCAGTTTGTGAATTGAAATTAATAATTTCATCAGTATATCAAATACAGTAGGTATGGCCGAGATATTGATGGCTTTGATGGTGTTTCCACTGCTCAATTTTATCACTCTTTAGATGCATTTTTAACCTTGGTGTTATCTAACTGTAAAACACTCAGATATTTGTAGGCTTTCTTCTGGTGGCTCCTGATAGTTTGGCCTTTCAACATTTTAATTCCATTAATGTTTGTGATTTAACCCTGATTTATTGCTCCTGTAACACATTTGCCTCACTATATCTATGCTAAAGCAAAACCAAATGCACAGGTACAGTATAGATGGTACTTTGCTCAATAATAGCAACTGTGAGAGGGATCTTGGAATCCTATTGGACAATCAGTTAAATATGAGCCAGCAGTGTACTGCAGCTGCCAAAAAAGCCAACACAGTGCTAGGCTGCATTAACAGAGAGATAGAATTAAGATCACATGAAATATTAATACCACTGTATAATGCCTTGGTAAGGCCACACTTGGAATACTGCATCCAGTTTTGGTCACCATGATGTAAAAAAGATGTTGAGACTCTAGAAAGAGTGCTGAGAAGAGCAACAAAGACGATCAGGCCTGGAGGCTTAAACCTATAAAGAACGTTTGCTGAAATTGGGTATGTCTAGTTTAATGAAAAGAAGGACGAGGGGTGACATGATAGCAGTGTCCCAATATCTCAGAGGTTGCTACAAAGAAGAGGGAGTCAAGCTATTCTCCAAAGCACCTGAAGGCAGAATAAGAAGCAATGGATAGAAACTAATCAAGGAAAGTAACAACTTAGAACTAAGAAGAAATTTCCTGACAGTTAAAACAATTAACCAGTGGAACAACTTGCCTCTAGAAGTTGTGAATGCTCCAATACTGGAAATTTTTAAAGAGATTGGACAATCATTTGTCTAAAATAGTATAGAGTTTCCTGCCTGAGCAGGAGATTGGACTAGAAGATTTCCAAGATCCCTTCCAACTATCTATTCTATTCTATTCTATTCTATTCTATTCTATTCTATTCTATTCTATTCTATTCTATTCTATTCTATTCTATTCTATTCTTCATTAAGCTATAATTGGATGTAAGCTAGTCAGATGTTTAAGTCAAAGGCCATGCAATTGATCATTTCCAGGAGGTATCCAGTTTTTAATATTTTTCAATCATTTTTTTACTATTTCTGCTGTTATTATTAATTCTTCTATTTGAATTTTATTAAATTCATCTTCAAAGTCTTTTATCCATCCAAGATTTTTATTGTAGTTCTTTTGGTTGTTGTTGTTAGTTTTCCATTGATCTTTCTTTTTTGTTTGGTTTTCCATTTTCAGAATTTGTGTTGCTGTTTATATTTTGGTAGAATTGCGTCTGGTCTAATCAAAATATTATGTTTAAATTGGATGATTCATGCCTTATAGTGTTCAGCTTTCCCTGCCTGGTAGTTATTTGTTGCTTTATCATTTCTAAAGCTGCTTCAATTTTTCTGGTGCTAAGCCAATATGCATATATATTTATTAGGCTTGTCTTTATCCTTTCATTCATCCATTTTGCCCTTTCAAGTTTTTTAAATTACTTGACCTTACTTATCTGACCTTACTTCCCTTATCTTCCACTTTGGGTTTAAATATGATTTTGCTTTTAGTTTCCAAATGTAACCAGCATTGCTATACTGTAAGCAAGGTGAATGGTTTATTTGATAGATGTTATTTTAATCCTAGCAAGCACCTTATTCACATCCTTCATTATAAGTGCCAGGTCTTTGGGGGGACACAATTTTCAATGCTGGCAATCTTTGTCTGTTTAATGATAATTCTGTACATATTATCATTTTCTTTTTTAATTCTTCCTGCTGGAGGTTGTTTTTTCCAATTTTTCTTATCTCAGTTTTTTCTAGTATTACACCAATGTCTTGGAATCTTCCATTTTCACAACTTTACTGAATCTCTTCCAGTTCTGCATCCCTGAAATTTATTTATTTATTTATTTACTCACATACTCACATACTCACTCACTCACTCTCATTCATTTTTATTCCACCTTTATTATTTATACAAACAACTCAAGTTGGTGAACATATCCAACATACCTTCCTCCTCTTAAATAAGGACATTTGAATTTAACTCTTGAATATTTGTGAAATGTGAAGTACCATAGATTTAAAGTAAGAGAATGGTGGTCTTCAAACATTAAATCCAATGATTAAATTTCTGACATAATGTTATTTGTTTAGTTGCCACTGATTTTATTACATGAGTCTCCAACTTATAAAAAAATTGGAGATATATTTAGTTCATTTGATTCTCACCTTAACTTCTGTCTAGTGCATAAATTAGACCAGGGCAATATATGGTTACAATTCAGCTTTGTGGATTTACTTCTTTTTCTTTTCTTTGTGTTAAAGATTTATCTATAGTTAATAAATGTTATTCCTTGACTGTATATGAATAGTGCAGTTTTCTTCCCCAAAGGTCTGACCTAGATTAAAAAAAACACAAACAAATATATGAAGTAAACTAAGGAAGTATAATTCCATGTTAATCATGCCATTCAAATCAGAGTACATTTTAAGATATGTGAATCTGATAACAACAGCATCAATATTTAGTAATATGGATTTGGAATGTTCATGCGGTGAAACATATTAAGGTAACATGCCATTCAGAAAGCTGAGAACTGAAGGATTGTGGGACCAGATTTGTAAGCTGAACATAACTGCATAACATAGGAGCAATGTAAACAGAACAAAAGGTTAGGCCTCTTACCTCCCACTATCCTTGCTAAACATCAAAGAACATTAAGCTCATATGAGGCCATTAGGCAGCTGGAGTTTTTCAAGTATTGCCAATTCTCAGCAACCTCCCATTTGCTAGAAGAGCTCTAACAACACTAGAGAAATAGCATCCTACCAGTAAACACAACAACATCCCAGTCATCTCTCCTCCAGGAACTACTTCAAACTTCACTAAAGACAATGGTTTGGGATGACTACAAAAACATTCTTTCATTACTTTCCTGCTTGGTTCAAACCCAGCACCCCTCTGTTTCAAAGTCTCTCTGTAGAAATCAACAAGCAAGCTTTCATTACAAAAGTCCCATACTTTTCCTATATACCAAGTTCAAATATTTGTCATCCTGACTCTTGTGCCCAGAAAAAAAATAGCTTGGAAGAATAAGGTTCTGCTAATGCTCTTCTCCTCTTCTTCTTCCTCCTTTATACTTTGGTTTGATGCAAATTTATCTATTTGACAAAGCTAGGAATTTAATAACAATAATGTATTAAATTTGAATGCTGCACCTGGCTCTCAGTGACTCTGGGAAGCTTGCAACAATCATAGAAATTATAATTGAATCAAATACAAACATGAACTATAAAGATGCAACAGGGCAAGTGTGATAAAGTCATGGGTCTCACTTTTCTTTTCCAAAGATCTGGGTAAAAAGTCAGGTCTTCACAACTCTTCTAAATGAGAACAAAGTGGTAGCCATCCAGTTCTTGGGGAAACCAACACACTTTATGTGTATTTGTGCTAAGAAGCAGTAAATAAGTAACTATTGGTCAGTTAGGTAAGGAATTTAAGGACATGACTATTGATCAGATCCAGCTTTTTTTTTGATGATTTTTTTACATCCATTTCAATCCAACTTTAAGCCTTAGTTTAGACAAAAGTGATTAGTTGTTCCATGGGATAAAATCTGCCAAGACAGAAATGAGGGACACAACCAGATTGATTCTTTTGGAGTTCTCATCAGCTTTGCAAAAGGTACTGCTAAGATATTATAGTTTTGGTAGATGATGTGGTAGTTTTGTGATGGAGTTCACCCAGATTTACTTTATCTCCTATGTTCTTGACATCTACATAAAACTGCATAAAACTTATTCAATGAAGTTTGTTGAGTTCTCATCAAAATATAAACAACACTTAGCATTATTTCTTATTTATATCTGTGGATACTCAGAATTGGTACTTGGGCTCCATGTTGCAACTAAAAAATGGAACATGAGGCATAAAAGTAAAAATCTAACATTATTTAGATTTTTGGTATTAAGCTATTACGTTATGCAGTTACATATTGATAAAATTCTATAGAAGGCTTTAAGGCTTTAAAGTTGATGCAGGATGTTCTCCCCATTCAAAATACATTATGTAAAAACTTTGAGCACTTCAATTCTTTTTCTCTCTATTACGTCTGTAGCAACCAAGCTGAATTAAGGTAACACAGTTGGATATCTTTCTTTTCCAAAGGATTGCAAGATATAATCTAAAGAAAATTATAAGGTAAGAAGTTGCAGCTTAATTTTTTAGATTTTTTTTGCTAGTTATCCCAGGAGGGACACAACTGAGGTCAGTGAGAACTAAAGTATTAAGTAACTTTTATTTGACAAGACATAATACTTTGCAATCTTTTTTTTTAAAAAAATATAATTTGAGATAATACTGATAAAACATCCTATGACTCTTTGGAAGATAACCTATTTCCAATCTATTTCCTATCCTATTTGAAACCTTTTTTCCTTTTGAAGCACATCAGTGATGATGATTATTATTATTATTATTATTATTATTATTATCATCATCATTATTCAGCCTCCTTATTTATTTCTTTGGTGTTCTGCAGGGCTTACTTCTGAGGATTCAGTAGTAACAACATATCCCCATCTTCAATCTTAACTGAGAAATAGAAATAACCTGCTTAGGGATTGTTTTTTGAGAATTGATAAGGTGATGGTGGTGTGGTGACCCTTGCAGATTGAGGTACAAAAGTGTTAAAAGTTTTTATATCATTTGTCTTAGTTACTGGGTTTTATTCAAAGTTAAGGATTGTAGAATGGTAAACATACAAAGGAATGTGTATTTTGTGAAAGCCTGAGATTCACTGGAAAAGTTATAGCTCCCTCTGAATGCAGATATGATGTGCTATCAGGACTGACTTTTTAAAAAAATAATCAGCCTAGTAGAAAATAATAGCTCTTCCTAAACAATGAGAACTGTAGCTGTTTACTCATTTCCTCTCCTTTCTATTTTCCTAATCAGAAGCTTTTCCCAAATAAATTTTATCTTTTTAAATCTGGCCCCCACAGATAATTTGAAAATGATTCTTCCTCTTTATAATAACTTCAAGTGTTTTTAGAGAAAAAAAATAACACTAGCAATAAAAAACATGTTTATATTTTATTCTCATATGCACATCATGCTCTACATCTTAATCACAGTTTTATTCTGTCACCTCCCAATAGTTAGGTTAGAAAGATCATGGAAATATGTGGATATGGAAAATGAAGTTATAATGAGCACAATACTTGAGAAAAACAATCGAACACCAGGATAAGCACAATATGTAAAATACTAAAATATTCTTGGTTGTGGATTATCAAGTCACTGTCAACTCCTAGTGACTCTAACATGGTTTTTCAGTCTTCCAAAGTTGCATTCATTACCGTTTGGTGTCTATCTACCTTGGTACTGATTATCCTTTTCTCATGTTTCTTTCTAATACTCTCAGCATTAGAGCTTTCCTCAGAAAGCTCAGTCTTCATATTATGTATCGAAAGTAGGGTAATTTGAGACATGTTATTTGTTTCTCAGATGGCAACTCTGGTTTGATTTGTTCCATGATCCACTTGTTTGTTTTGTAGGCTGCCAAGACTATTCTTGGGATTCTTCTCCAATATTCAGCATTGACAAAGTAGTAGCAATGGTGCATAGGAATATCTGCAAGAAATACCACTTGCCTGCAAGCAAGAACCGGTGAGACCCCAAAGTAGGCAAATTAATACAACATAAAGCAGTCAAAGTCCCCTGGAACTTTGGAATTCAAACAGAGAATCACTTGCCGCACAACACCCATGCTTTATAATTGTTGATAATAAAGAGAAAACATTCTGGATACTGGACATCGCAATACCTAGCGACAGCAGAATAAAAGAGAAACAATTGGAGAAAAATCACAAAATATAAAAACCTGCAAATAGAAATAGAATGATTGTGACAAAAGAAAGCAAGGATAGTACCAATAGTAATATACACCTTGGGTGTAATTCCAAAAATATTTGGGGCACTACTTGAACATCCTCAGCATTGAAGAAAAAATCACTATCAGTCAAGTACAAAAGGTAGCTTTACTTTGAACAGCTCACATACTGCAACTATACCTTTAATATTATTGTACAACATCTGCCTATCCCAGATACTTGGGAGGGATGTGATAGGGGGACAAACATTCCAAATTCAGTCTAAACATTTGGCTGACTGTGCAACATATACTAAATTTATATGTTGCCTGACTCTCATCAATTTTGAATTTAGAAGAATTTAGGACAACTGATCTTGAAATAAGTTGCAGCTTCATTCCCAGAACAATTAATCCAATAAAGCCTGCAAATTCAAAATTTGTTTGGCGGATTTTGTCCCGCTAATAACAAATTACTGATAATTTCATTAAATTATTTGAACTCTAAAGAAGAAGCAGGTTAGGAAAAATACTGATGCCTTTGACCTTTGATGGCGAAGATGACTCCTATGAATCCTGTAGACATTCAAGAAAACAATCTGCTGGATCATTGAACAAATTAACCCAGAACTCTCTTACAGCACAGATGACCAGGCCCAAACCCAAAATCTTGGAAAAGATTCTAATACAGGAAAAGGTGTAAGAAAAGAGAAGAAATAGATGGATTCGGTTGCAGTGGCCATTGAGAGAGCTGAAATAACTGTTTAGGTATAGATCATCATGGAGAAAAATCTACCCATTAGGAATAAAAAAATATGTGATGGCACATAATCAACCATGGAATTATTCAATGGATGATTTTCCAGATTTAATCAATTCCATCAAAATGTTCAAAGAAAAAGCAAATGTATGTGTGTATTTAATCCTGATATTCTAGCATTAAAGCTCCATTTTTTTCTTTTTACAAACTGCATTACAGAAAGAAAATAAGCAACTATAGAATTCCTCAAGTTAACAATGTCTCCCACTTTGACAACTTTCCAGATGTGTATTCCTCAGTTGCCAGAATTCAGGAGTTGGAAAGTTTGAGAAATACGGTTGTAATATATTAGAATATGTCAATCATTGTCCAAACTGATACTTGTAATGAAGATAATTCTCACATGGCTCTTCAAAAAGGATGACATCATAGTGCTTTTGGGCCTGTCTTTGGGCAGCAAAATACCTGATATTCATTCTCTACCTATTAATTTGTAGTCCATTTTCAGTCTTTTGCTGCTCTGTCCCTCCTTTTTACATATCTCTCCTAGCCCATCTTTCTTCTCTCTATGGAAGCGATACTCTGAAGTGATACTCAGGGTCATCAATAGAGTCATCACAGTCATCAGTCAACCACCAATAGAAAAATTCTCAAGTTCAAAATTTATTTTATGCTGTGTCAGTCTGAAATTATGTACTACCAGGATCAGGCCAGGGAAATAAAAGTCATTGCTTTTACTTGTACATTCAGATCTCCATTTCTTCTTCTCTCAGCAAGTTAAAAAAAACTGGTTGGCTCCTAAATTTGTAACTTGGCTTCTAAGAATCATAACGGCCTGTTTTTCTATGGTACTATAAAAGGCATTCTATGATTGGTTGCATTCCAATAATTGCATTTTGCATCTATAGAAATTCAATTCTTCCTTTCCAGATGTGAGTCAAATCAAGTAGTATTATTTGGAGTTTAAATGCTCTGCAAAGAAAGCCAAGGCAGCCCAAAGCCAATATTAATTAATCAAACAATTCTGAAATATAAAAATATGTTAGAAAACTATGGGTATAATTTATGCTGTAGTAATTACCATAATTATTTCATTGGATTATTTGCTTCAGCCCAAAATAAAAGCTATGGCCATTGTAGCTACTGTCCTATGCAAGATTTATTTAGGAGCATTTATTTAAATGCTCGGTGAATCTTCTTTTTAAAATTAAAATTCTTTTCATTCCATTAATATTCTAGCAAAATCTTTACAAGCCAGTTTACTTCCCTTGACAGTTTTGATAGTTATCATAAAATGATTGTACTTTATTTATTATTTATTTATTTGATTTGATTTCAGTGGTATCTGACTCCAAATCAGCTCTGAGTGGCTCATGATACCAAAAAAAATTTTTTAAAAAAAAATCTTGTAAATGTTTCTATTTTAAATTTGGAAGTAAACAAGATCCCCTACAATTAAAATCTAGATGGAATAAAAAAAACTGAAAAAGATCTGTTTTTCCCTTGCTCTCCTTAGAAAGGACAACCTCATTTCTATTATCCATCTTTTACTGAGGAGAAAATGAAACACAAAATCATGTAACATTCAGTTTTTTTCAGTGTGTCACAAAATGGAATACATGTAATGTAGAGGACATATATTAATAATTATCCTTTATCAGTACATAGGCAACTGAGATGTTCTATATAAGTGTAGTATACTACATACTGTATATCTAGTTTTGTTGAAAAAAGAAAAAATACAGAAAAATAAATAAATAAAAGAATAAGATAGAAAAGCAAGAAATAATCTCAGAATTATTCACCCTACTTAGGGAGCCAAAGTTATGACAAATATAAATTTCCCCATATTTCTGGAAATCTTGTAACTAAAATGTGATAAAACATTCTTATCAACTGGCAGGATGAGACAGGTGATTAAAATGAGAGAAAAAGAAACCTTCAGTTCCAGATAGTATAATCATTCAGTGCCTAATGATTACGAAAGAGAATAAAGTATTTAATCATAATTTTTTTTAGTCTGTATACTTTAATATCTGGTCCACGGTTTCCCAGAGTGCTTAAATATTGTATATCTGTTAATGTCTATTATATTATTTAATCTGCATTTGCATTTTTATAATCTGTGAGGATTATGTAATTGGTACTTTGTGAAAAGTAAGTTTTGGTGACTACAGTAGACATCCTGAAGGTTTTTATGACTACCACTATTGTTTTATAATGGATGTTGTTTTAGTTCCTACTCCTTATAGCCCTGGTATGACCTGGCTGATTCCTTTCCAAGGCCCAATGTTGCTTAATTTCTAAATCAGACTGTTGTTTCCATCTCCTGAGACCTGTTGCTAATGCCATCTGTTGAAGATAAAGGTGAGGAAAGACTTTGACACCAGCAGTTGCTCCCTCTCTTTTACTTATTACGAAAAACTGATTCCTTTATGGGCAGGGTCAGCTCAAGGCTCTAGACTGTCTCTAGGACATGTTGACAGATGTTGACAACTTTTCCTAATGTGAAGACTTGCATTTGTATAATTATTTGAAAGGAGGGCAGGAGCTGTACTCCTTAAGCTTTGGCACCCTGCGCCAGTATTTGCTTTCTTTTTCTTCCTTTTTCAAAATGTTTTTTCCTCTGTGTCACACCTTTGATATTTTATAGCTGAAGGGCCTGTTTTCTGGAAGTCTCTTTGCAAGGATTTTTTGGCTGAACATCAGGGTAAAATGGTGCAGGCATTACATAAAGTTAATCCCATGCTTGAATAGAAAGTAATATGCTTCTGGCATTATTAATAATCTTCATATTTCCAATTTTAAAATGAAATGGACTTGCTATAAGTTTATTTAGTGCAGTATAACTCATTTATATTTTAACTTCTGAAACAGCAAGACAAACTTTGATGTGACCTAAATTCATCTTTAGCAAATTAGTTAAAAAAAATTAAATAGCATCTTATCTCTAGGGATCCTAAATTCCCCCTCCCCCCCCCCTTTTTTTTTAAAAAAAAATTCAGGCCAAAGCTTGTGTTTCATTATAATCCTCTACTACCAAATTAAGATGCAGAATTAATTTTTTGCTTCATATTATCACAATGCAACTGTTTAGGAAGTAGTATGTGGAATTTCCTGCATCCCTGTAGAACAAACAAGAGTAACATGTACATAGCTTAGCAAATAATTATAAATATTATCACAATGCAACTGTAGCTTGATAGGTTTTGATTTTTTTTCTCCAACAGACTCTTCAAAAATGTTATTGAATCCTTTTTCTAAATTAAAATAAACTTCTTTCAATATGCCATTGGTAACTTCTGAGTGGCTGAGATACAAATATTGTGATAGGTGCCTTGGTGACCTTGAAATTAAATTACTTTCTACAGGGCTTCCTTTGGAAATTCCAGCTACTCAAGAATGCAGCAGAGTGACTATTGATTAAATTTTACAGACCACATAAAGTGTACGGAATCCCACTTTTTTTGCCTTCAGGTAAAAATGTTGGTTTGATATCTTGATGTTTAAACTTAATAACTTAATCAATACTTAACTTAATCAATACTTCAGGGTGTGCCTGTGTTCTTGTAGGACTTATCCCTATGATTTGAGATTTTTAGAGGAAATCTACTGTTGGTATCACTGCTGCCAAACGTGAGAAAAAAATTATTTTGGTTGTGATACCTTCATTGTTGAATTTTATGATGTTATTGGGGTCAATTCACAGGAGATTTCTAAGAAAATGGATATAATTTTTCCTCCCTGAAAATATCCTCTAAAAACAGGTTGCTGATACCAGTTCAACTATTGCTGATTATGTTATTTTTCACTTTATTGTTTGCAAGCACCATGCAAATCCTTCAAAATATGTTTTAGAGCAGCGGTTCTCAACCTGTGGGTCACGACCCTTTTGGGGTCGAACGATGCTTTCACAGGGGTCACCTAAGACCCTCGGAAAACACATATTTCCAATGGTCTTAGGAACTGAGACACCGCTCCTCTATCCGGCCACCGCCACCGCCCTCCTCCTCCGCTGGCTTCTCTGCCTCCAGGGAACCCTTCTCCTCCAACAGCGCCTGCTCCTGCCACCGCAGCGCCATCGCACGTGCCCTCGACACCACCCTGGGCTGGCTCAGCTGCGTGGGCTGCCAGGCCGAGCCGAACAGCCAAGATTTAGGATTTGTCCTTTCTCTAATTCTGGCTTTCCAAGAGACAGTAAAAAGTATTCTCTGGCCCTCTCAGATGTGAACAGATCCACTTTCACACACCATAAATCAATGCTTGGCTGCCCTGTTAAGCCATCCAAGCAGAAAACTGTCTTCAGCCAGGCAAACAATGGCTTATTTAGAGGAAATTTACTGAAGGCTGCCACTGCTACTGGCTGAGCTGGGCTGCAGCACTGAGCCAGTCCCCACACCTCCTGGTTGCCCAGCCGCACTCTGCCCCTGGCCGCCCTCCGCGCCATGCCGGAGTTTCCCCCGCACCACCCAGTCCACCTCCCTTGCCGTCGGAGGCCGCCTTGGCCCTCTGGCACCCGGCGCAGCCCTGGGGCTGGTGGACAGGAGTGGTTCCTTCCCAGCTCGCCGGGCTCCGGGCCTTGGAAGCGGCCAGGCAGGGGCGATGCCTGCATGTGTGTTGGAGGCCAGCTGGCCAGGCCAGGAGGGGAGAAGCGGCGCCTTCTGAGCGGGAGCTGGCACTCCAGCCACACCCTTCTCGCATGTGACGAGTTGGGGAAGGGATGTGGCGGTGAAAGACTGCGCAGCGTGGAAAGGGGCTCCTGCGACCCCACCGCTGCAATGGCACTCAGGAGGTTGGAGGGGCAGGCAGGTCCCGGAGGGCATCTGGGAGAGGCAAGAGGTGCCGGGATGAGGATGGGGGCTCCAGGTTGGCAGGTGCGAGAGAGCGGCTGGCGGCTTTGAGGCACGCGGATCCTCCGCGCTGCTTCCGAGGCCATGGAAGTGCCACGGCTTAGCTCTCTGCCAGGCTGTGGAGAAGTGGGGAATGCTGGGAGTTGCAGTTCATCACCATCTGGAAAAACATGACTCTCCAAAGATCGATCCTTCCATCCTTCCTTCCTTCCTTCCATTCATCCATCCATCTCCTTCCCTTCCCCTTCAATCTCTCCTTCCTTCCTTCCTTTTCCCTTCAATCTTCCTTCCTTCCTTCCATCTCCATCCCTTCCCCTTCAATTTCTCTCTCCTTCCTTCCTTCCCCCTTCAATCTCATTCCTTCTCCATCTCCTTCCTTTCCCCTTCAATCTTCCTTCCTTCCTTCCATCTCCATCCCTTCCCCTTCAATCTCTCTCCTTCCTTTCTCCCTCCCTCCCTTCCTTCCTTGCTTGCTTCCTTCCCTTCAATCTCCTTCCTTTCCATCTCCTTCCTTTCCCCTTCAATCTTCCTTCCTTCCTTCCATCTCCATTCCTTCCCCTTCAATCTCTCTCTCCTTCCTTCCTTCTTTCCTTCCTTCCTTCCTTCCCCTTTCAATCTCCTTCCTTCTCCATCTCCTTCCTTTCCCCTTCAATCTTCCTTCCTTCCTTCCATCTCCATCCCTTCCCCTTCAATCTCTCTCCTTCCTCCCTCCCTCCTTCCCTCCTTCCTTCCTTCCTTCTTTCCTTCCTTCCCTTCAATCTCCTTCCTTCTCCATCTCCTTTCTTTCCCCTTCAATCTTCCTTCCTTCCTTCCTTCCTTCCATCTCCATCCCTTCCCCTTCAATCTCTCTATCCTTACTTCTTTCTTTCCTTCTTTCCTTCCTTTCCCCTTCAATCTCCTTCTTTCTCCATCTCCTTCCTTTCCCCTTCAATCTTCCTTCCTTCCTTTCCTCTTCAATCTCCTTCCTTCTCCATCTCCTTCCCTTCCCCTTCAATCTCTCCTTCCTTCCTTCCAGCTCCATCTCCATCTCTTCCACTTCAATCTCTTTCTCCTTCCTTCCTTCCTTCCTTCCTTTCCCCTTCAATCTCCTTCCTTCTCCATTTCCTTCCTTTCCCCTTCAATCTTCCTTCCTTCCCCTTCCCTCCCTCCCAATATTTTTGAGCAAGGAAGAGTAAGCTTTTCCAGCGAGCATTGCTATATTGTTTTGTGATTAATCACTATGCTTTAATTATGCTCAATTCGTAACAATGAAAATACACCCTGCGTATCAGATATTTACATTACGATTCATAACAGTAGCGAAATTATAGTTATGAAGTGGCAACGAAAATATTTTTATAGTTGGGGGTCACCACAACATGAGGAACTGTATTAAAGAGTTGCGGCATTAGGAAGGTTGAGAACCACTGTTTTAGAGTATGTGGCAGCATATACAAATCACCTCTTTTTGAATAGTTAAAGCAGCTTTCTCTTCTAGACTTGAGTGGTTGCATCATTGAGTCTCATTATCTCCAGTCTTCTGAAACAACCACAGGAATCCAAAAAGTTACCACTGCTTTAACTGTTTGAAAAGAGGTGCTTTGCAGGTCTCCTGTGTGTTCTGAAGCACATCTTGCTAAGTATTTGCTAACTGATATTTAAAGGTTTTTAAATTGTGTGGTAGCTATACAACCACATTATTTTTGGCAACCTAGCTAGAAGAGCTAAGCAGCAGGTTCTCAAGCAACTAGTCTGAGGCTGGGAAAAGACACAGATGTTTTAACAATTCAAAAAAATGATTTCAAAGGATTTGCATAACTTTAAATTATATATTGATATTGTTAATTGTTGGTAGTTGCCATGAGGACTGTGTTCATGGCCAGCTGGCAAGAAACTGATTTTAGAATAAATAAAAATAAGAAATGGATTCATACCTGAAAAGCTTTCTATAGATCTTGAAGTTACCCAGAAATATAATCTTAAATATTTCATTTCATATGTTCCTGTAACACTTTTTCCTGTTATGCTCTGGTAATGGCATACATAAGGTTTTCAGGCATTCTTTTTACAAATGAAATCCAGCAATGTCCTAAATGTTTTAAAATAACTTCCAGAGGCCTTCTGAAATGTAGGTAAATTATATGTTTTTACATAACAAAAAACTACTTTGTCTGATACATGCTATTTATGAGAGCCAGTTTGGTATCAATAAATTTTATTTACGGCCAAAAGGATCAAAAGAGTTCAATACAGTGATTAAGTTTAGAAAACAGGAGATTATGAGTTCTAATTGAAGGTTATGTACACTTGATATACACAAGTTCTATTTACTACAAGAATCCTTTCAATAAATTCAAAATAGACATGGTATCCCAAAGGATTTGTTCTCAGAGATTGAATAACTCAACCAACAGAAACTGGACTTCTACAGACAAAATCTAAAGTTTTGAAATTGTGAGACTTAGGACTGAATTAAATATTATTGTTTTCAGATTCTATTTTAAATTCTGCATCTTTCACTAGACTATCCATTTTGATCCCTGGGTAGTTATGGAACTGACTTTTGATCTAGAACAGTGTTTCTCAACCTTAGCAACTTTAAGAGATGTGAACTTCAATTCCCAGAATTCCTCAGCCAACATTTTAAAGTTGCTAAGGTTGAGAAACAATTAATTAGAATGTTTCTTAAAAAGCTATAGTACTTCTATGTACTACTTACCTATTGATTTGACTTTTGACTACATTGATTAAGAACCATAGACTCTTCAGTTGTTCCTTCAATCTCTTCCCTGAAACGTAGCTGGATAATTGCTACTAAAAATCTTGTCACCCACCAACAAGGCACAATTTTTGTATAGATAAATTCTTTTAACATTGATTCTTTCCTCAAATATTTGACTAGCTGTTTCTGCTGACATACTCACCTTGAGATTAAAGTAATCCACACAGGTTTCTGCACACAGAATAAAATGCTATTATTCAGATCAGCAGGAGATCTCCAAAATGTGTAAGTTAGACCGTGAAGAATCAAAAAGAATTCATTTTCTCTCCTTTGGCAAATTATAGTATCACTTTGTATTAGACCTCAGAAACAAGAGCATAAAAATTAATATTAAAAAGTTCTTCTCAAAGAAAAGGATTATGCTGTGTTACAAAACTAAAACTTCTCAGAAAACATATAATTGTATGTCAAGCAGTAATTGGCAACCGTTGGTCAGAGATATTTTCATTTGGATTCCTAAGAAGGTGGTAGAATTCAAAGACTTAAATGCCTGAACTCTATTCTTTGATAGTTCTAGCATTTACTCCAAGCAAAGGGATGTGGTCAATCTGAAAAGATGTAGAGGAATATAGAAGAAGCCTGTAAGACATATGCTGCAACTGTGAGAAAAACATCAGTTTAGCCCTGAAACATATGAAAATTCCTTGAGAAAGGAACTGAAGATTGTCCTGCTTAGATTCTTTTTGGCATAAGTAGGAAGAAGAACAAAACCTTGTCAGGCTTTCAAAATTCTGTTCTTATATCCTATAATGGTATAGTGTCTTGTTCCTGACTTGGCCCAAATCTGAAGAACTGAAAGCAACTGTCCTAATGTATGAACTGAGGAGGAAGCTATCCTTCCTTAAGGTTTCCTCATGGTCCCCTCCATTGCTTGAAAATCTGTTAGGTTTTGATGGAACAGCCAATGAAACTGGAAGAGGGCCCTGGGTGAAAATGGGCATCCTTCTTTTCCTAGGTGGGAGCATTATCAATTGAATCCATATTCTTTGATGAATAGGAGTTTAATTATCATACTTTATACTTGTCAGAAATAGACTTGATGTAGTGCAGATTATCTTTTAAGTCTTACAAGGCCAGAATTGAATATGTGCTTGTAACTCAGGGTATGATTTCACTTGTGGAACAGAATATAATTATCTTAAATCTGTGATGAGAACCAATATAAATGAGCATCTTTTTAAATATCATTTGGTTTTGACAGAAGTAATGTGATTTCTGTTAAATTAGTTCTATATCACCTTATGTCTGATTTTAAAAAAGCTGCAATATGGACATGTGCAAGCAGAATAAAAAGTCTGAAGTAATTATGTGAATGGCTTAAAGCATCAGCTACATGAGTGCTTTCGAGAACCATGCTACACAAGTTATTTTGCAGCCAACAGCACTGAATGCAATTTAAAAAATGTTGTGAATATAATGACATCAATTGTGCCAGCAACTATTAAAACAATATGAGCAATTCTTTTTCATTCAATGCTACTGGGGTTTTTTTCCCTTCCTTCAGGCATCCAAATAACAGTCCATTTTTAATTACTCACTCAAATATCACTTTACTTGAGGGTAAGAAAAGTGTTAGTCAAAACAGAATCTCGCTAACACATTTCTTTGTAAAATTTTGGTATGTTAATAGTAAAAAGTTGAAATGAACAAGTGCTTTGCAGTAGACACTCATCCCTTTCCAACCCAGATGCTATTTTATCATTAATACGGTTCATAGTTCAGAAGACATTCTGGGTTCAGGATTATTTTCTGCCAATATTCAGTACAAGCAGGAAAGTAAAAACAAAAAACATCTGTGTTTATGGCATAGCAGCTTCTATATTCATATTATCACGAAGATGCAGCTGTTGGTGAAATATTGGTAGGCTGTGTTGAAATATACAGGTTGTAAGTTTTATATTCTGTATATTCTGCTATTTCTCACTATGACAAATTTATCGAGGACCAACCTTTCTGTATCTATTCAGGCAGAATCTATTGATAAGACTTGAAATACTGGTTTTGGCCACTTACAACTATAAATATCATAGAAACTAGATATTTGGAAATGCTAATAATTCTAACTTCTTCTGGGAGCATCTTTTTGCATGTCTGTCACTAAAGCAGAGCACTTTTTTAACCAATGGCCTCAACTTTGTATTTATTCTGTATTGTATTTACTCTGTTCCTTCCTATCTATGATTTTTTTTGTATCTGTGCTTTTCCATATACTGTTTTGTGAAGATACAGCCTAGAAAAAAAGGTAAATTAGCCATCAATTTAAAATGTACCATTTCTGGATAAAATGAAAATGTTTGTACCTATTTAAACCTGTCTATGAGGTGAGATCTGACTGTTTTAGTCATTTTAGACCTACAAAAGATGGGAGTACAATTCTTACTAGATTTCTTGGACCACTTAATTGTTTTTAATAATATCACCATGGTGTCTTTCTGAACTCCCTATTGGGCTTTGGTGAAACTAGTTCCTGTTGAGCTATTGATAGGTTGGTGATTGTGCTCCACTGCTCCTTGCCATTCAAAACTAAATCAATCCCTGCACCTTCCCTTGATCAAATTAAGGTAGCAAAATTAAATCTGAATAAGCTAGAGGTGCTCACATTCAGTGAAAATCAAGATAGCAGCACACATGGAACGGAGTACATCTCTATTAAGAGAACTGCTCTGCTTCATTCTTTTTCTGATCCCAGTTTAAGCTTTTGGTTTTAAACTGTAAAGTTTTTTAGAGCTTAGAGCTTGATACCTGAGGGAAATCTACCTTAATAAGAATTTGTCCAGACATAAAAGTTCAGGAGGAGAACTTCCTTATTTTCCAAGCATCTGTTGAATCCAGAAGTTTTGTCATCATGATCAAATATGTATCATGGAGTTGCAGTACAAACTCTGTTCCCCAGAGATGTCCACATTTGCAAGACCCTTGTCTATGTTGAACTACCGGTAAATGCTCACAAATAGTGCTAAGCTCTCATTCTTTCCACTTTTCTGGAAAAAGTCACCTCTTCAACCTGGCTTCTTCAAACTGACCTGACATACAGTGATTTCATTTTCTTTATGATACAGTATTGTGTCTTTTCTTCTTTATGATTGTTAGTAACCATAGCTGTCCTATGTACAGATAGGTGAAGTATACATTGGAAGAAGAAGGTGAAGAAGACACAGCTGCTAGTTCTTCTCCAATCCTTATTAAGTTGGTAACATTGCAACTGCTTCTTGAGTTAAATGTGTCCATTTGTCACCAAACTCCTATTTCTCCTTGGATCCATAAGTTGTACAGAAGAAACCCTACTAACACATCTAGTCCTCAGGATCTTTCTATGGTCCTGAGCCTGCAAGCTGTTACTCACATAGGTATTTGATGCTGCCATTTTACTTTTTAAGATAAAAGCAAAAGATCGATTCAACACAGTAGGATTCTTTTCTCCTTCCTCCTGTCTTGCTGCAGTGGATGGAAAAGAAATCCAACCCCTAACTGGGGACACCTACATTCTCCCTATCCATGGCTTTTCCTGAGTTGTGCTGCTGCCTCAAACCTGGAAGAGTATAAACAAAACACACCAGTGTTTTTTTTCCAACTCTTCTCTGTTATTCCCTATCTTTGGAACAAGGGAAAGAGTTAGATTGGATCCTTGGCAGCTGCTTCTGTGCCTCACTCACTCTCTGTCTCTAGACAAGGTAGAATATCACCAGCACTTGCTCAAAATGATTGGTCCACCACACCTCCACAAAGGCACTAGCTTATCTCTTGGCCTCAAAGCCTGAGTGACTGAAATCTGCCCATCCTACTCTGCTGCTTCCCCCAACTTTTGCATCCTCTCCGTGAGTGTCAGAGTAGAAAGAACTTGGGCTTGGTTGGGCCATCGGGAAAGAGGCAGAGTTGCCAAGAGAAGGGCAGGACAGAGCCCAAACTGTTCTGTTATCTTCCATGCTTTTCTGGAGGAACAGCATATCATGTAGCCAGCCCTCCGCTTAGGTCATGGCCAGCCCCTCTTCTGCACTCCCGGTGTGTGTGTGTGTGTGTGTGTGTGTGTGTGTGTGTGTGTTTTCATGCCTTTCAGCTGAAGTGGCAAAGCTCAGAAGAGGAGATGCTCTGAGGAGCAGGTGGGAAACATCCGGAAGCTTTTTGCCTGGCGAATACCCCTTGTGAGCTTTTTTTTCCCTTCAAGAGGAAGGGAAAGGGAGAGAGGTTGAAGGTTGGGGGGTCTTCTGCTTCCCCTCTATAATAATACAATAAAAGTGGCCGTGTTAACCTCCCCCATTTCCCCCCCCACCAGGTGTTGAACGTCACGTGCGGCCAAGTTCCCTAGCTGTGGGAGGGCATTGGCTGCTTCGGAAGAGGCGGAGTGGGGCGCGGAGCCACCGGGCAGGTGTGGGTCTCAGCCGGCGGGGGGCGGGGCTGCAGCGCTGGGCTCCTTCACGCGGGCTCGCGAGCGCCTTTGTGTCGAGGCTGAGGGAGAAGGGAGCGGAGCCGGGAGGCTACAGCAGAGCAGCCACTGAGCAGCAGGCGCCGAGCTTTAAATGAACATTCATAGCGCGCGCGGGGAACGGCGGCGCGGGCTGGCCGGGACCAAGCGCGTTTGGAGGCAGCGAGCGCGTCCTCTCGACTCCGGCAGGTAGGTTCGGGCGCTGGAGCCCAAGAGTGAGGGTGGGGGGGGGGTGAAGGGGAAGGTGCGCTAGGAAAGTGGCTTGGAGGAGCCAGAGGGCGCGTTTTTTTGGGGGGGGAAGGGGGGGAGAGCTCGAGACGGGACAGAGAGCGCTGAGCATCCCCGGGAGCCGAGGGAGAAACGGCGCTCTTCCCAGGCTTTGTGGGGGGGGGGGGAGGCGAAAAGGGAGAGGAGGGCAGGACGCCGAGAGCGTCGCCGGGACATTGAAGGTTGACCCAGGTCAGTTAGCAACTCAGGGGAATAGGAAGGCGGTTTCTCAAGAGACGACTTTGGTGGCTACGCTGCTTTTTGATAGTCCTTGTTTCATTCTTTCGACCGCAGGAAGAGCCGTTCTGCCCTGGTCTACTTTCTCCTTATCGCCCCTTCTTCTATTTGCGTGATACTTGCACACCAAGTGTTACTGCTTTTGGTTTGGGGATACCAATACATCCAAGCGCTGCGCTTGCCAGTTTTTCTGCGGGCTGTCGGCCCGTGTGTGTGTGTGTGTGTGTGTGTGTGTGTGTATTTGCGTGTGTGTGCCCCCCCACCGCGCGCGCGTGTGTTCTGTGTGTGCGTGTGTGCGCGCGCGCCCGCCAGCGGGAAGGGAAAGGAAAGAAAGGAGGCATGGTTTTGGAGAGGAAAAAGATCATTGGTTGAGGATTGTGTATTCACATCCCCGGCACCTCGAATCTTGGAAAGATGGACAGGTAAAAGGCAGAGTTGCCGCTGTTAACAACACTGTTGCCAAAAAAGAAACAAGTGTCCTGCTATCACGCAGGTATCCCATTAATCTATGTCGCAGTAATTTCTACCTGTGGAAGCGACCTATTCTGCAAGACACGATGTACCCTGGTTTAATGTGCAAAGGTTATGTCAGCAACGCTATTTGATATTAAACGGAGAATCAGGATTGTTTGCATTCTAGGATACAGCTATCATTATTTGCTCTCCGGTATAGCTTCTCCTTGAATGTGCTAGAACATACAAATTTCGGCTAAGGTTTCTGAAAATAAGCTAGCCTTTGGTTTGCATCAAGGTTATTTAACTATTGGGAGGCTATTTAACTGCTACTAGAAAACAAAAATTAGGAAGTTGTCGTTAACAAGATAAACGGCACTGCTGTATATAAGATTTTTGTAAACAAAATGAACAAAAAGTGATCTGAAAAAGAGCCAACACATTTTTTTCAAATACTGTGTCTGATGACACTTCTCTGGTTCATGGAAGGTAACATTTTAGACCATGATTCTACTTTGGCTGCTGTTGTTGCATCAAGAAGGATTGTTTGCCATAGGGAAACTGGAGGCATGGATTGAGAGAAACCCCTGCTGTTCACAAAGATTTGCCTCTTCTTTATGTTGATGGCTGCCTATTTCTATTTTCTTCCCATTTGCACTCTGTCATGTTGCCTTCCACACAGTGGTATCAACAATGACATAATGCTTGGAAATTGTTTTGGTAATGAAGGTTACTGAACAAGCCTTTGCCCCCAAACCACCATTCATTCTTGCTCCCCACTTCATTTAAAGGTAGAATTCTTTCCAGCCATGAACTTTACTGTAACCTAACCTTAATTTGTCTGTGGATCAGTGAATTGCAGAAATAATTATGGATTTAACCAAATACACATGATGCCTTTTGCCAGCAAAACTAATATACTAATATAATACCCCCCTTTTATTTTTGTATAAATTGCTCTTACTTGGGATTAAATATCATTGAACTCAATGGGATTTACTTTGTTGTAAGCATAGATAGAATAACATTGCATGTAAATTAAAATGCTTTAAAAGATTCTAGTTAGGTTCCAATTAGTCTACTTTCTGAAAGCAAGTATTCTCATCAGATAAAAAAACAGTAATATAATGTTAACATATACATTACATTTATGTGAAATGATATGTTAAAGGTAATTTAATGACCTAATTAATCACCATAAAACTGTCTGATAATTAGACATCTTTCCATTCCATTCCAATATATAATATATATATATATATTATTTGAAATGAAAATGCAAGGATCCATGAGGCGATTTTGGACATTTCTCTTAAATGAGATATCAGGAATTTTAATATTTAACATGGTAATTCTGAAATTATAATAATAGAAAATGATTTGCTCATTTAGTATAGTTAGCATACCATTGATGTCATCAGTGTTCCGAAGTAATATATATTTTAAATAGAATTGAATGGCCATATGCATAGGGATTTCAAATACTTTGATTACTAAAATGCGATATTGTATATTGAACATGCCTCCCCTCTTAACAATATTTGATTAAGTGTAATATATTATTAAAATTAATACATATATTCTCATATCTATAGCAAAAAATGTTCCCTGAATCTTCCTTGAGAATAAGCTCTGTTAAAATCAATGTGAGGTATTTGTACATTAAACGAAAACTGTGCTGTATGGGACATGTAGACTTTTATTTGTGGCATTTTAACACATTACCATGTCTTATCCATGATGATTAACATAGGATTATATAAAATCTTATTAACCACCTTACAAATTTACATCTGCAAAAAAGAAAGATATTTCAAATCCATATCTACATTGAACTAGGGAAGAAAAAAAATCTCGATAATGCATTTATAATTAGCTCATGATGTATTTAAGAGCCATAATTTCTGCTCATTTACTGTCTTTCCTGTGCTGCATTGGAATATATTTAAATATCATGAACAGAAATGACTGAGCTTTAAAGAAAATGAGGACAGGAATAGATTGTGGGCATAAAATCTATACAATTTATATCCAGATAAAGAATGACAGTGGTTTTTCCCTGCACAAATCAATCTCTTTAGGGAAAATATATTATAGAATTACAAGAGTTTCAAGAGTCAAGTGAAATATAGTTGAGGCTCATTTTATAGGATGTTATAAAATGATCAAGACAAGTATTAACCCAGATTAAAAAAAAACTTTTAAAATCCACTGATGCCAGTAGTTACGATATAAGAATGCATATGTTTTCCCCATTATATTTACAGGATCTCAGAGTGTTTATCTCTAAATGGATTACATCAATAGCTCTTTATTAGATTTCTTTAAGAACATTGGTCATATGTAAATGAATGTATAATCACATGTACAGTTTGTGAGTAATTTTTGTTTTCTTTTGCTTTGGGGGAATTTCATTATAGGCAAAACGAATTGTGGGAGCTATTGTTGTTTCAGACTGTTAATCAATTTGTGTTTTAACTTAAATGTACAATGCAAACAAATATTTGCAATGTTATAACAAGCTTTCATAAGGTATCTACTAGAATTGGAGACAGACCATGCGTCCTTCTAAGTTGAGAAAGGAAGAATGAAATACATCTTAATAATAAATTTATTTAGAACACAACCTTTTCCTACTGTTTTCTTCTTACTGCACGATGTTTGATCACAAAAGTAACAAATTACTAATTTTGAAGATGATGTTATAGTATTTCTCCACTTAATTTATCCTCTTAAAAGTCCTGGAGTACATGCCCCTGTAACTATAAAATTGTTTCTGCTTGGAAGGAAAGCCTGGTGTATAGGATTAAAATTCTGAGAAATCACTAAAAAAAAGTAAACATACAGGAAGAGATTATTTATTGCTCTGCTGATATGTAACTTGAGAAAATTATATGAAATAGTGCTTGAATATCAAATAACTGAATTAACCCCTAATTATGACTGTAGTTTCATTTAAATTGTCAATTATCGATGATATAATGTCTAAGTACATTAGTATTAGTTTAAATCTTAAATATTCTTATTTTCTTGAAATTTAATTTCACAAACTATAATATTTATTTCAAAGAAACATACGTCATGTTGAGATAACAATAGTATAGTCGTATAATGTGAAATATTACATTCCTTAAACATGGTACCCATCCATGCATTTTATTCTGGAGAGGAAAAAAAAAAAACTCATGACAAATAAATTTCTATTACTTCCCTTCACCTTTTTAGAGAGATCCAGCTCTATGTAGAATGCCTATTATTTACTGGAATTGTTTCCCCTGGAATTGCTTCAGCCTGTTATTTTTAAATTTAACTCTACATTTTTCACAGCATTCTGCTCTTGTTCTACATAAAAATGATCAAGAAAAGTGCAATACAAGTGTAATTAAACATGATTATAAATGTCAGTGGGGTGGAAAATAGGATATATGAAATGATAGAGCTACAGGGCTCCTCCCACAAGTGACATCAACAAATAGGATGTTTCCATACTGAAGAAATGACATAACATGAAGATCATAAACATCTTCTTAAGCACATTATTTCTGATTTATCTGAAAGATCACATCAGTTTATTTGTATTGGAGCATGGCTGGAGTAAGATTTTATACAGAGGCAGGATGACAGCCTGAAATCAGTGCAAAGAAACTATATGACAAAACGGTTCTGCATGTCAGAACAGACTGAAAAAAAATAATTTTATAGCAAAGTGTTTTGCACAATGGTACAGTACTATAGTTTTCATGTCATGTTTTATAAATAAACTGGATTAAGAAAGAGTTTCATTTGATCTACACATTTTAAAAGCACAGAATATGTGAGATGATGATGATGATTGTAGCTATATAATTGTAGCTTATGATTTCTTGACTAAAATACATTGGTAAGACTTTGATTATTGAAATTTAAACCTGCAATTCTGCACATACTTGTAATCGAGAATGTCCCATATGGAATTGAAAGAGTTTATTTTTGAATAAACATTTATAAACTTACAGTTATTATATAGATTTGTTATAGCTATGGTTTATGGTCTATAGCCTATAGGATAAAGAGACTGAATTTCTCAATTACCATCGGCAAATAATTCAAATAATATTTTAGTTCTTTAAATAACATTATTAATTCATCCTTTTATTTTAAACAAATTTGACCAATTTGGAAAATCTCATCATGAATGAAATTATTGCCATCAGTATTAAAAGATTCTTCCTTGATATAAAAATAAAACAGAATAGAATATTTAGAAAACTGCTCAAATTGTAAGTTGCCAGAATTATTTAAGAAGAAAAGCACTGCATTTCTTTAACCCATACCTGATTTCACATCTGACAGTAAATATGGTATAAAACATAACTACTTAAGACAAAACTAATATCTAATTAGAAACTTATTTCACAGTTTTCCTGGGCTTTTAACTCAGTGACAAAATTCTATCAGTAGTGTCATTTTATTACTGTCTGCATATTATAAAAATGCAAGATAAAAGATGCTATTCAGGAAAATACCAATGATGTCATCATATTTCAGTGACATAGTGTTGTTGTTAAAGTAATTGTCATAGCCTTTAGTAGGAGAAGAATAATTCCAAACATTAGAATGATGGTTCATTCATCCATCTGAACTGGACATTTTTGCTTAGCGAATGATAATAAAAATTTGTGGCAGCATTGAAAAGTAAAGGTCATTGCTAAAGATAAACAATGAAATAATGATGTTTAGTGCCAATATGATGTTCTGTGATGGCAGCCAAAGTTTATTGTAAGGGCACCTTTAAATACTCTAAAAAGGAAATGCATTTATTTTTACATTTACAAGCCAATACAATGGTATTGAAATCTAAAAAGAAAATGTTCAGACTGCCTTAATTTCTTTTTTAAAAAATATGTAAGCTCTTACATACTCTTATAAAAGCAAGGAAATTGTATCTGATTTTATGTTAGTTTCGAAGGCTTAATGTCAAAATAAAATTTCAAAATAAAATTAATAGATCAGCTAAATTTTATGTCAGAATTTATTAAACCAAATAGTTTTGAGATATTGTTTTTCTGTTTAACAAAATCAGGTACAAATTAGTTTCAAAGTGTTTTTGAAACATCCATACAAATAAAATATTCATGTTTTTAAAATAATTAACTGCTATGTAAATAAAATCACAATGAGAATTTCCTTGCTTATGAGAATGTGATAAATTCAGTGCTGTTTTCCTAACTCAAGCATACCGGTTATATTTAATATGAGGATTTAAGTGGTCAATTGTTAATAAGTGGTATTGTAACGCTCAATTTTACAAGTTCATCTGTGGCAAAGTTATGTAATCTGTACTGTAAATCATGCACTATAAAGATCAAGTACTGTCAATAACATCATTTGACAATGTTAGAAATACTAAACCCATGAACTAAAAAATTATGTTATGAATTTCTAAAATTTATCAATATACACATGTTATCACATAGAATGCAGCTGACTTGTCTGTTTTTTTTTATCTAGGAGAAATCTACTTAGATTTGAGACAATTTAACATTTCCCCAGATGCTTCAGTTGTGAATTACCAAGAGCATCTATTAGAAGAAATAAGAATAAGGGGTCTTCTCTTCCCCCTCCTCTTCTTCCCCACCTCCTTACTTTTTAAAAAAACTCTTACATGGGAGGGGAGGGAATTCATAATCTGTGTGACTTGGTGTGGTAACTGAATTAATTTCCCAATGACTGATGGTCCCAATGTAATTTAATTAATTTTATCTAATTAAAATATTTCAAAGTCTGCCTCCCATTCTGTTTGACATGTGTATTGTTTATATTTTGTTAATCATTACCAACAATTAGATCATTATACAAATACAATTAAAATACTGATAATGTACATTTTTATTCCAAAGATCATTGGATCCATAAAAAGCATTATTATTTGTGTTCTATAGGCTAACATGAGATAATCTCAGAAAAGGAGACTTTTTTTAATTTTTATGCTCCTGTCGAGTATAAATGGAACAAATAAACATTTTATGTTGATTTTATTGTGGTGTTTATTTATATTATAAATCTCATGGGGAATTGCCTAGGCAGTGAGGAATATGCAAATATCTACAATACTCCTACATTCCATATAGTTAAGTATGTGCTACACAAATTTTACCTTCATTATTAAGAAGACCACCTATTATAAAGATAAAATTAGCTTTTATCTGATTGTATCAATTACACTACCAGGCCTAAGGACACTTAACTGCAGAATATATTCCTTTTAGCCTTTGCAGTCCTGCTTTTGTCACAAATCAGTTCTGAGAGATTTAAGCAATCTCTGGAGCAGAGTTGGTGGGAAGCAGTAAGGAGCAAAGGAAGTGGAATACCAGTTGCTCAACCAGAAGCCTACCTCCATGGCACTGAATAGAAATAATTGTTTATTCTTCTCTAAAACAATTCTAATTGTAGATTTTTTCTCTCAGTAACAATTTAAGATGATGATACAATAGTATAGTGTTGTTATTGTTGGACTTTTCAGATGATTCTCATTAATCAGATTAGAATCCCCTAATTCAAATTTAAAAGCTGTAGATCACAGTTACTTTTCAGATTTATACTTTTATAAAAATGAGTGTTTTGATTGCCACTAAAAATATAAGTTGATTTTTAAAAATGCAATCTACAAGCTCTCTTCCATTATTCAAAAAAAGTACAGTAGATTTTAGAGATAATAATAATAGTAATAGTAGTAATAATAATAGTAATAGTAATAATAATAATAGAATGCTGGTGGCATCAGCATCAGCCAATTTGAATGTTCAGTTGACTGAGGTTCATGTTTAATGAATAAAAGATAATAATAATAATAAGATGATGATGATGATGGAAGTGACCTTGGAGGTCATCTAGTCCAACCCCCTGCTCAGGCAGGAAACCCTATACCATTTCAGACAAATGGCTGTCCAGTCTGTTCTTAAAAACTTCCAGTGTTGGAGCATTCACAGCTTCTGGAGGCAGGTTGTTCCACAGATTAATTGTCAGGACATTTCTGCTTAGTTCTAGGTTGCTTCTCTCTTTGGTTAGTTTCCATCCATTGCTTCTTGTCCTGCCCTCAGGTGCTTTGGAGAATAGCTTGACTATCTTTTCTTTGTGGTAGCCCCATAGATATTGGAACACTGCTATCATGTCCCACCCTCGTCCTTTTCTTCATTAAACTAGACATACCCAATTCCAGCAATCATTCCTTATTTGTTTTAGCCTCCAGTCCCCTGATTATCTTTATTGTTTGGTTCAGTCAGTGGAAATTATAAATTTCCACTTAGAAATACATTTTGTTGAAGGACTGTTAAAAGAGATGCATTCCTTTCTCTAAGATATAACTAAACATGATAAAATTTGAAGTGAGCCAAAAGCTCATTCATTAATAAATGAAAATATGGCATTCAAAATTCCTTTTCTCAGGAAATAATCTTTTCTAGGAAAAAAAAGATGAATGAAAAGTACCCTACATACGGTACTATGTATTTTATTTGTACTAAGTATATTTTAAAGTGCAAAATTATGTACCAAGAATTAATATTTCCTTCAATAACATTGCCTTCAAATATGCAAAGTAAAATCTCCTTCAAATCAAATATATCTCCTGATGACTCCTGATCATACCCCTGCCCCTAAACATACACATTTATTTATAAACAAACAAATATTTACAAACACACAAAACATACTATTGTTAATTTATGAGACCAAAGTTAGCTGTAATTTGCCTACTAAGAATAATGACTAATAGAAAAAAATAGTACAAGAAGCAGGCAGTGACTTCACTTCGTCAGTCTTTTGCATTTAATTGTAATTACGTTTGTTATTATCTTACAAACAAGCTTCTAGTGTTTTTCAGAAGTAAAACATTACTGGCCCATATAATTTAATATTATTGCTAGTGTCTTTATCTTGTTTCATTAAGTATCATCTGATGTGGAAAATAAAATATTGGTTACTCAACTATACTGTACTTATCATGACCATTGGGATATTCCTTAATGTTTCCTTCCCCTGAGTCTCTTGATTGTTTTGGAAACTATTAAGTTAAATTACATTGTTAAAGAGATCCATGTGGATATTGCAAATAAAATGGAATAACTGATAAATTATGATCTCAGTACTTTTTAATGATCCTGGGATTTCTTTAAAAGACTCTGCTACCAGATGAAATATTTATAAATATGTTTAACCTTATAGCTAAAGCTTGAGATATTTGAAATACCAGAAGATCACGGAATTCATATACTGTATATTTTCATAAATCAGAGACTTTTCTTGCTAGATTAATCACCATTAATTGTTGCATTCGCATTGTTTATCGGTGTTCCTTTGTTCCATGTAAAATGTTCAATGGTGTGTTAAAGAGGATTTTATAAAAGCTTTGTGGGAGATGTGTTCCCTGAGAGTGTATAGCATTCCTTCATTGGGCAACCTTGCCTAACTGGGCTATACTGCTGAGTTTATCTCTTTTCCATATGTCAAAAAAGATGAAAATAAATGTAATTATAAATATTGGGATTTATATTCCCAAGAATGGAAGGTAAAAACTTTAGTGACTTTTTTTCCTTCTTAATCTTCCAAAAAGCAGAAACAGAAAAGTTCCCAAGGATCAGTCAAAATGCTTTGTTGTATAAAAGTTCAGTACATTTTGGACAAAATCATTTGCCATGGACACTATAAACAAAATCATATGAACAAATGTGCACCTATGTAAAATATTGTAGCTGAAAGGCAAAGGAGGTGAAGCATATTATTTATAATAATGCTAATTTTAACTGCAGTGCTAAAATAATATGCAGAAATCTCGAGCGGGTATAAAATTGTTTATGTAAATGAGAAATATCCATTGATGGTGGAAAGATTAAATTTACAAAGAATCTTTCAAAAAAAAAATCTCAGGAACTCAGGAACTTGTATCACTTTATTTCCACCATTTCTTTTACATAATGCCTCATGAATGCCTAAACATCTTTGCTATTAACCCAGTTTCTAAGATGGAAGCAAAAAAAGTACATAAAATACAGTACAACTATTACCTATATTTACTGACTTAAATATGTCATTTAACTATCACTTAGCTTCTAAGTTTTGAAGTGAAAAAAAAACAGGTGTAAATATATTTATGTGTGAACAAAATGGTCTCAGTATTTTGTTCAGTTAAATTAATTGATATTTTGTAAATACTTTTTTGTACAGCTATCCATTTAGTCTGGTTAACTAAATGGTTAAGATAAAGCAATGGAAATGTATCCAGTTTCTTCATGATTCTTAATCAATCTCAATTCAGCAATGATCAGTGACCAACATTTGACCAACATTTCTTGGGCCATCCTCATAGTCATATACATGACATGCTTCACATTTTTGAGTTGAAATATGAAAACTGCTATAAGATATCATTCTTATGCAAGGAGTTTTAATTGAGGACACTTGTAGGTTATAGTTTATACTTTATTGAAGGATTTTTGTCACATGCTTTGCGTTATATTTATTTTGTACTGAATCATTTTAGTAAACTTGGTATACTAGGTATTTTGTTTAATTTCTTGCTTACAACACTGGTTGTAAAGGTGAGGCTAAAAGTCCCAGGAGAAAGACTGTATTTTGGATAAAATTCATCTGGGAGCTCAAGACCCACAACTCTTATTTATTGTTAGGTTTGTATCCTGTTTTTATTCCCTGAAGTGAAGGTAGTGTATATAATACTTCCTCCTGCTATCTTATACCATTGGAACAGTATATGATAAGTTTGGCTGATAGACAGTGATTGACCATTTGTCACTCAGTAGGTATGGATTGACTTGAATATGTGTGTCCCAAGTCATAGTGCAATACCTTAAAATTATATCATGTTTTCTTTCTTATTACCAGGGTTAATCAAATTTTCATATAAGATTAGAATGCTACAGAGTTACTTAAGTTTTTCTTATAGTAAAATTTCAAGAGATAGTTAGAGGCAATATTATTCCTAATTTCTTTCCTAAGGACCTATTTGCACTGCGCAGTTGCCAGAATGGACACGCAAATAAGCAGTTGGCATTTATTAAATCTCCACTCACTTTTAAACCCATTTCTAAGCCTTAGGAATGCTCCGATTGTGAAATATATCCCTTGAGTGCTTCTGACTATTTAGGTGGGAACTCTTCAGCTAGTTGAAGAGTGACCTTAGCAGTTTGTTTGCTACTTTGCAAAGGAAAGACCACCACTCAACTTATCCAATGTTTATTATGAATAATCATTTCCAAGAATGATTCGGTCCTAGATTCTTAAAATCCATTTAGAATTAGATCGACCTAAGTACAGAATAGGACTAGATCAAATCCATAGCTGGCTGACCGGCCGTACTCAGCGTGTGGTCCTCATAAGAACCACATCTACATGGAGGGAAGTGTGTAGTGGGGTACCCCGGGGCTCTGTTCTGGGCCCAGTGCTCTTCATCATCTTCATCAATGATTTGGACGAGGGGATAGATGGGGAACTCATCAAATTTGCAGACAACACCAAGCTGGCAGGAATAGCCATTACTCCAGAAGACAGGCTTAGGATACAGGAGGATCTGGACAGACTTGAACACTGAGTGCTATCTAACAAAATGAAATTCAGTGGTGAAAAAAGTAAGGCTCTACATTTAGGCAAGAAAAACCAAATGTACAGGTATAGTATAGGGGGTACCTTGCTCAATAGTAGTAACTGTGAGAGGGATCTCGGAGTCCTAGTGGACAATCATTTAAATATGAGCCAGCAGTGTGCTGCAGCTGCCAAAAAAGCCAACACAGTGCTAGGCTGCATTAACAGAGGGATAGAATCAAGATCACGTGAAGTATTAATACCACTCTACAATGCCTTGGTAAGGCCACACGTGGAATACTGCATCCAGTTTTGGTCACCATGATGTAAAAAAGATGTTGAGACTCTAGAAAGAGTACAGAGAAGAGCAGCAAAGATGATTAGGGGACTGGAGGTTAAAACATATAAGGAACAGTTGCTGGAATTGGGTATGTCTAGTTTAATGAAGAGAAGGACGAGGGGGGACATGATAGCAGTGTTCCAATATCTCAGGGGCTGCTACAGAGAAGAGGGAGTCAAGCTATTTTCCAAAGCGCCTGAAGGCAGGACAAGAAGCAACGGGTGGAAACTAATCAAGGAGAGAAGCAACCTAGAACTAAGGAGAAACTTCCTGACAGTTAGAACAATTAACCAGTAGAACAACCTGCCTCCAGAAGCGGTGAATGCTCCAACACTGGAAGTTTTTAAGAAGAAACTAGACAGCCACATGTCCAAAATGGTATAGGGTTACCTGCCTGAGCAGGGAGTTGGACTTGATGACCTCCAAGATCTCTTCCAACTTTATTATTATTATTATTATTATTATTATTATTATTATTATTATTATTATTATTATTATTATTATTATTATTATTATTATTATTATTAAATGTACGTATGTCCTAGGTCACCCTTATATTTAAAACTTTGACAATTAACTAAGAGACTTTTCTTTTCTTTGAAAAGCAAGTTTGGTAGACCTGTCCAACTCTGTTTTGCTGTGTTCCATAAGTGATGTTGACAGCAGCTGTTATGTATGGAATCCTAAGCTATAAATATTTAATACATTTAGAACAAAAACATTCATTATTTTGGTTTCCCTTAATACTGAATATACTTCAAATGCTGGAATAAATGTAGCTTAGAAATAACTGCTATAGATAATTTGTCATGGGTGCTTGTAAAACAGGAAATAATAAATTGAACTTTTGTGTTTTGGCTAAAAACCCCTTGGTTAGTAATTAAAATGAACTCTATATTCTTAAAAACCATAATGAGGCTCTTATAGTACTGTCATATACAAATGTTTAGATATATCAGAAGGAAATGGACATATACAGTAGTTCTAAGATGGTGGCCACAGAGAAAGCTTGGTTACATCGTGGGAAGACAAGTTGCTATTAAACTAACTTATCTTAAACTAAGACAAAATGGTAGGAGAAAAGGAAAAGAGGGAAAGATAAGTTAGAAAAATAAAATGACTGAAGAAGAGAAAAAGAAAAGAAAGATCTGCAGAGCAGAGAGGAGAATCAGCTGTGGGCGGAGAGGAAAGCCAACTGAGGGCAGCGCAATGACTGGCAGAGAGGAGAAATAGGAGAGCCGGTGAGAGTGGAGAAGGGAGGAAAGCCAGCCAGGGAGAGAAGAGGAAAGCTTACTGTGAACCATCCAGGCAGCCCTGTTTGCTGAAGGAAGCAGAATACCAGTGCAACGGACCAGCAACTGGAGCCACGTGGCCGTGGAGCTGTTGGTGAGGGTGATGAAACACTGCAGCACAGTAGATCAGTGCCTACAGACAGCAGCAGACCAAGTGCTATGGACGGCAGTAGATCAGGGCCTACAGACAGCAGCAGACAAAGTGCTATTGATAGTGGTAGACCAGGGTCTGCAGACAGCAAAAACCAAAAAGAGGGATTCTCAAACAACAAACTCATGGAACAGGTGACTGATACTATTGTGGTATGCAATACATGTTCCATGTGTGTGCTTATACCCAAAGAACACCCAAACTATGCATGCATTAGATGTAAACTATGTAAACTACTGGAGGAAAAGTAAGAAATTTAGAGGCAACTCTTGCCAAACCCCAATCTATGAAAGAAAGTTATACCCAAACCGAACCAGTTAATGAACAAATAATTTCAGAGGATTTGACCCTACTGATAAACCTTGGAGGAAGACAAGTGGAGGTATGTCACACATAGAAGGAAACACAATTCTCAAAGAAAGAAGCAGCATACAACTAACAAACCCTTTCTGCCCAATCCAACCCAACCAGAAACAGCCCCTCTAAAACTGAGCAATTTGCCTAGCAAAGAAACAACTTCAAATATCCCTAAAAAAGTCACTTCAAATATCCCTAAAAAAGCCACATCAAGAAACACACCAGAGATAAACAGAAAAGCACCCCAGACTGCAGCCCCCCCAAAAAGGAAGGCAAGTGTTGGTAATAGGAGATTCTATCCTCAAAGGAACAGAATCATACATCTGCAGACCAGACATACAATCCAGGGAGGTATGTTGTCTCCCTGGAGCAAAAATCAAAGATGAGGCTCAGAACCTAACCAAAATAATTAGGCCTATTGATTGCTACCCTTTCCTCCTTCTCCTCTACATTGGGACAAATGACACAACAAAGAACCTGAGTACAATAGTGAGAGATTACAAACAACTAGGCAATAAATTTAAGAAGCTATGTGCACAAGTAATGTTCTCATCCGTACTCCCAGTGAAAGGCCAACACCCATTGAAGGGGAAAAGAATTCTAGAAATAAATGGCTAAATGGTTGGTGTCCCCAAGAAAACTTTGGTTTCCTGGATCATGGACTGCATTTCCTGCATGAAGGACTCCTGGCAAGGGATGGGCTACACCTCATGAAAACATGGATGAAAGTCCTAAGGGGGAAAACAACCCAAGAAGCATGGGAAACTCTGAAAAATGTGATCATAAAATCCCATACCAGCACAATACTACTGAAAAATAAAAACAAGAAATTCAAGAAGAAACCAGCATTGCTGCACAAAGATCTGTCTGACAAACTGAAAGACAAAAAGGACAAATACAAAAAATGGAAAGAGGGGCACATAACCGATTATCAGCAGACAGCCAAAACATTCTAAGGTGAAGTCAGGAAAGCAAAGGCTCAGAACGAAGAAAGAAATCATGGATAATAAAAAAAGTTTCTTCCAACATATTAACAACAAGAAAAAAGTCAAGGAAACTGTAGGTCCACTAAAGAGAGAAAATGGCAAGGAAATAACAGGCAACAGGGAGAAAACAGAGCTGCTTAACTCATACTTTGCATCAGTCTTCACCCAAAAAGAAACTATAGCCCAACATACCGCCCCCAAAAAAGCACTACAAAAGACAAATTAGAAACAAAAATTAAAATAAGCAAGAAAATGGTAAGAGAACACCTATCCGACCTTGACGAATATATATCACCGGGACCTGACAGATTACATCCCAGAGTTCTGAAGGAACTGGCAGATGTTATCTCCATACCAACCCACCACATCTTTCAAAAATCCTGGAGCACAGGGAAAGTATCTGAGGATTGGAAAAGGGCTGATGTGGTTCCCATCTTCAAGAAAGGGGAAAAAAACAGACCCAGGAAACTACAGACCAATCAATTTAACATCAATACCTGGGAAGATCCTAGAAAAGATAATCAAAAAACAGATCTGTGAACAAGTAGAAGCAAACAAAGTTATAACTAGTAGCCAGCATAGGTTTGTTAAAAACAGATCATGTCAAAACAATCTTATCTCATTCTTCGACAAAGTGACTAAACTAACATAACAGCGAAATACTGTGGACATAGTATACTTAGACTTCAGCAAGGCATTTGATAAAGTAGACCACAACCTACTCCTTGGTAACCTAGAAAAAGGTGGAATAGACAACATCACCACCAGATGGATCTGTAGCTGGCTGGCAAACCGTACGCAACAAGTAGTCCTCAATGGCACTACATCCACATGGAGAGAAGTAAGCAGGGGGTACCACAAGGTTTCATCTTAGGTCCAGTACTCTTCAATATCTTCATATATGACTTAGATGAGGGAATTGAAGGGGAACATCGAATTTCCAGATGACACCAATATGGCAGGAGTAGACAACACCCCCAGAAGACAAAACTCATGATCCAAAAAGATCTTGACAAACTTGAACAATGGACCCTATCCAACAAAATGACTTACAATGTAGAGAAAAGCAAAGTTTTACATTTAGGTAGGAAAAATCAAAGGTACAAGTACAGATTGGGTAAGGCCTGACTTAAAAACAGTAACTGTGAGAGGGACTTTGGAGTCCAGTGGACGATCACTTAACCATGAACCAGCAGCGTGCAGCAGCAACCAAAATCTAATACAATCGTGGGTTGTATAAACAGAGGCATAGAATCAATATCACGCGAGGTATTAATACCGCTTTATAAAACCCTAGTAAGACCACACCTGGAATACTGCAGCCAATTTTGGTCACCATATCACAAAAAAGATGTTGAGAGTTTGGGAAAAATTCAGAGAAGAGCAACTAAGATGATCAAAGGTCTGGAGACTAAAACATATGAAGAATGACTGCAGGACTTGGGTTTGGCTAGTCTAAAGAAAAGAAGAAATAGGGGAGACATGATAGCAGTATTCCAGTATTTGAGGGGCTGAGACAAAGAAGAGGGGGTCACGTTATTCATCAAAGCAACAGAGGGCAGGACAAGAAACAATGGTTGGAAACTGATCAAAGAGAGAAGCAACCTTGAATTAAGGAGAAACTTCCTGACAGTGAGGACAATTAACCAGTGGAATAGCTTGACCCCAGAAACCATGGGTGCTCCATCACTGGAGATTTTTAAAAAGAGGCTAGACAGTCACTTGTCTAGATGGTATGGGTTCTCCTGTGTGAGCAGGGGGCTGAACTAGAAGACCTCCAAGGTCCCTTCCAGCTCTGCTCTATTCTATTCTATTCTATTCTATTCTATTCTATTCTATTCTATTCGTCAATAATGCTTTTTCCAAATATGAAAAGTTTTATGCCATTATGTAAGCCATACTCAGAGAGAATTATAATGACTTCCATTTTCATAATAGGAACATGAACTTTCAATATTTCAGGGAAAGCATTAAAACGTAGGAGCTATCATTTCAAACCTAGATTTTATTAATATATTTATTATTTGATGATTATACTGTGGCTAATTAATTTTTCACTGCAATAGATGTGCAATGAGATTTTCCCCTTAAGGTAATTATGAAGTAAATATGGTTGTCTTGTTCAACAGTCCTAAATATTTGCATGCTTATTCCTTGCAGAAACCTGAAAATCTGTGGTGAATTGTCATTACATTTATTTGGATTAATAATTATATAAACTGCTTCTTTCTAGCTGATTTAGTTTCCAAGATTGCCATTGGCATACAAGATTCCCTTTATTTCCCTTTATTTCAAAAATAAGATTTTTCACCAACATTTTTAGAATATTTTTAGCATCTGAACTTAAGGGTTATTAGTAAAAACCAGTTCAGAGTGATGATGTGGACACCAAAAGCCTTAAAGCCTCTAATAGCCATAATAATAGAGCTGGGTGAAGGATACCGGTTGCCTTGGCAACGATGCACGTGCCACACAAGATAATGTAACTGCTCTTGTGCAGAAATCCGTACTGCATTGCGATTTCAGAGTTTTCTGCCATATTGCATTTTATCCTCCAGCCTAGAATTCTGAGATGGCAAATTATGTAGATAGCTAAACAAATGGATTCCTGTGATAAAAACAAGATAAAAGGCATAATGATTACTTGTTTGTATGTTTGAAAATCAAAGCGCAATTCATACGCTTGAATTTCCATCCATTTATGGGTTCTGAATAGTTCTTTCCTTTTCGCCGGAGCACCAGCAGTTCTGTACGGCAAAATATGTTTTTAATATATCCTCAGTATTAGAATTGTGTTAAAAAGAAAGAAGGCATTTTGCCAAAATAAATAAAACATTAAGTATGCATGTACATCCAGTCTATATATGGCAATAGTTTTCCTGGATTGCAGCTGACTGATTCCTATAAAAATGTATTCCATTAAAGATCTATGTGAATCCAATTTATTTATGCATTTTAAGTCAAATACCACCATTGACTTAAGAATATGATCTCACTCTGAATTAGTAATTTATTTATTTTTTAAATTAAAACATAATGCTTTGAATTCTTTTTTCATTTGTCTCTACTAGGACATTTCATAGATTCTTATGTCAGCCAGTTTACAGTGAAAATATTTTGCATTTATATGTACAGCATAAAATACCATAAACATTCATTTTTAACAAACCGGCTCTTCAGAGTCGTTATGTTAACAGGACATTTGGGCCATAGAGCGAATTAAATGATAATGAAACTTATACGTTTACTTTTCCTTATCTGGAGTAACCCCATAACTTTTCTGTGGTAGAATGCATGTTTTATCTAATCGTTCACCACAGGCTTAAAAACAAAGCTGAAGCAGAACCCAGTTTTATTTTTCTCTTTGAAATCGAAGAAGGCGGGTATGAAAGCTGCTATTTGAAGTACAAGAAATTAAAATTCAGAATAAAATTAGACTATTGACAAATAAAATTTCACTGGAATACAATCAAAGAAAGTTTGTATATTAACAATTTAAATGTGATTCATTTACAAATAAGTAATTTGATTCTTCCGAAGATTTTATGATTCATTTGAGAAATTAAGCTCTAGTTTTCCCTTATCCAGTTTTGTACTTGTAGGTGTCAACGCTGCTAACATCAGATGTTCTTGCTTTGACAACAGATGGAAATGTAGCCATCTTTTCTCTTTCGGTTTTAGAGTTAGTTGATGATGGGAGGGGGGATGTGAATGAGAGTCCAGTTAGTCATAACAATAATAACTTAGCTGTGGGAATCAAGGTTATTGATCCAGAGCTGATAAAGATTTGATGGGTTGGAGAACTGGGGAGAAAGCCCTCCTTCAAGCTAATTGGGGAATGTGATTTATGACTGTTAATTGGAGGAGGGAATTGTGCTTTGCTATTTTGTGCCCAGGGGAGGAGAATTCAGTTTTTGGCTTTAACTATGTAGTGCCCATACCATGCTTCTCAAATAAAAGATTATTTAAGGTAAACAATGCCTCGAAGTTTTTTTGAAGAGTTTCATCTGTCAGAACCATGACAGTAGGTTTCAGAGTATTTACTAGACCTGATCTAACCAGTTTTTTTTTTAAAAAAATATTATTTTGGGGCCCAATGCCAAGCAAAGGGAGCAAGCGGCAAATTGAATAGTAAACCAATTCACTTTCCAATAAATCCTTTCACATGGGTAAATTTATAGCCATTAATTAATTATTCTTAGGTGCAAACAATTTTTTCCATAATCCTGAAGGAGATATGGGATAAGTAATTTGGATTATGTCTTCACCAGATGAAGAATAAAGATTAGTTGGAGCAATGGATTTATGCTAAATTGCTTGAATGTCATTCCCATTGAAATTAATAGAACTTAAAGCTATCATACATTTCCCCATATGCAGTTATATGTAACATAGTAATGTAAGTATAAAAGGCAGGACTTTGCAGTATCATGTTAGAATGCAAGCTTTATTTTTGCATCATTGTGGCTAGCCATGGCAAAACCATGATTAACTTTGATTCCAAAGTTTACTGACTTATTTAATATATTTTATTCAACATATTGAGTTTATCAACCATTGCTGGCAGCTGTTTTTGGGTCTCTGTGTGTGTGTGTGTGTGTGTATGTGTCATTGCATTCAGGTGAGTATTATAATATAAAGAAAGCAAGCTGATATACTACTTACTTCGTTCTTCTGCCTCAGAATACTCTTGATCATACCAACTTATCTTTGTCCAAATTCTGGGCCAATGGGCACACATCCAAATAAAGTCCTGGAATGCAGCCAGCTACTATTTTATTCCCAACCTAGAAATATTCTTGGAAATAAAGGTATTTGTAAGGACTTTGCAGTTTGGCAGTGTTCATTAAAAGAAAAAAAAACGAATAAAAGAAAAAAAGTTTACTGAGATGGGCCAGAAAGCTTCCTGGATGCCAAGGGAGTTATCCATCGATTGATGCATCGTACTCTTGCAATGTGAATTCTGAGTTGTGTTTTCTTCCAATTTTAGGTTCCCTATGTTCATCTGCTCTAAATGTTCCCCAAATGGAAAACCAACCTACCTTGTATGCTTTTCATTTCAATTTCCATGTACGTCCACTTTTTGATCCATAAATAAAGAACAAGAGTTGGAAAGAGTAAGATGGGAATAAAACTTCACAGAGGAAGTGTTACATTCTTACAATGCACCTGTTTATCCCCATTCTGTTCTGAGGTCTATGGTTTCCCAGGCAGCTGCTGGTTAAGTAGGAAGTAGGAAACAGGCCCCAGTGTAACTCACAGCATGCTATCTAAGGCATTACAAACTAAAATGTGGGTGATAAAAGAATTACTTGCCAGGGGTAGTTCTTAAGAGGAGGAAACTGCTTACAATGTAGATAGCTCTAATATTTTGGAATTTGCATTTTTAATTATAAAAATCAAGAAAAGTATTTCTATTATCTCTAGAAGCATTAGCTATAACATTGTTTTGTATTTCATTCCATTTAGGAGATTTCTTTAAGAAAGTTAGTCCTTAGTATAGAAAATGATAAATAATAGTTTCTGCCATTATCTGTTGCAGAGTTATTTTACTTTAGTTATTAATCTAAAGTCATAAGAATACAGGTTTCATATACTCTTCCATTCTGTAATCTCTTTATCTCATACTTAAATACTCTTAAAGCTATTTGGAAAAAAGTCTATTTAATTTAACAGCTAATACAACTAGGTTACATTTTAACTTGCTTTTTTGCAGCCAGATGACATTTGCAATGCTGAATAGCTACGATGTAGTACTTTTACGTTAGTCTTTTTTCTCACTGCTACAAGTATTTCCGTAACACTGTCAAACTTTTGACTCAAAATAAATTAACTTTTTCCTCATAAAACAAATATGTGGAGTCCTGCCACCCCAAAACTGGATTCCAATTTCTGTTAGTGGATGGTCTTTACTATTTTACAAGAAAAAAATTATCAAACCAAAACTCTAGAAATTCTTATTACTAAGGTGATAGCTATTACATAATGAAATACAAGATCACTAGCTTTTCCAGGCAACTGGTGTTCCAATTTTTCTCCAACAATTATTTAAGGCACCAGGTGCAAGCTGAAATTAATTAATGCAAATGTTTTCCTATGAATAATGTTATTAAACTTTGATATGTTGTTCAGAATCCTTTTTTATTGGAATTAATTAATAGAAGTAATAACAGCATGTGTATCTATATGTATATACAGACATTTATATGCACATGTATATACACATTTACACATGTATGTGTGTGTATCTATAAAAGTAAATGTTATATCCACAACTATGCTATTATGCAAACATTTCATAGCTAAAAACTGACCTCCAGTTTTAGGGTAGTAAGAGTGCAGAATAAAGAATCATCTCATACATGCAATTAATCCTGGGCTTTAATGATTTGTGCCTATATTTTACATATTTACTGATCAAATTTATATAGCCATTCATCTCATCAAAAGTGGGATAGCATAGCATCATGTTTAGGTTAGTTTATCATTTTAGAGATTGTTTAGCATTTCTTTCCATCTCAAAATGGTTCAAACCTTTGCCAACTATTTTCAGCAAATTATGAGAAGAATTTTTTTTACAGAGTGTGGGACTGCAAGGAAAAATCCTTTCTCATATTTATATTTATATTTATACCTATATCTTTGATTTAAGGGTCATAGGGAAGCTGAAAGCATCTTCAAACAGCATATTAGCTCTCAAGGTCACAATATCACAATTTCTTGCAGGTTCTGAACAGCAATATAAAAATGCACATAACATTTCCTTTCTCAAGAGGAAAACACAGTTGTGCCAAGGCAGCTATAATCAATAGCAATCCCACTAGGCAGGAAATAAGCTATATCCAAGAGTATTATAAGCATGCCAGCTTGATTTTTTTTTCAGGACTCTGTTTATTGCAGCCATGGCTATCATTCTGGCAGACAGTGGTGTCCTCTGCTACTTGCTGCTGATAATATTGTTGGTTATCATGATGAAATTGGGGGTATTGAGCACACCACATACTTTTCTATACCATCAGGGCACCAGGGAGAAGGCTCCCACTGCTGCCCTCCTCACTTCTCCACTATGCTTAACCTGGGAAAGTATGTAAGTCTGCTAGCATATTTATTTCAAATAGGTAACCCAATCTTGCAACAGCTTATTAAATGACCAAAACTATCTGTTTTTTCTGATGTGTCAACACTCACAGTTAAATCACATGATAAAATTATTTTATTTGAAATGAATTGCATTCTCTTGCAAAGCTTTGGAAGAAGGTTTTTGAGAGATCTGTATCATGAAACAATAAGATTGAAGGAAACCTTTCAAGAGATATGCATGGTTTTCATAACTTGGGTTATAATTTAAGAGTGTATTTAATGCTTTTTAAAAGCATGGTTTAGTACATAATTTTCCCTTTGGCACTATCTCTTTTAACAAATGCTTGAAGCTTTTTCAAGTTTTCTGATAACCCATTACATCAGACATGTCAAACTCGCGACGTCACATGATGTCGCGCAATGTATTGGAGCTTTTTTGCCATTGCCGGCAATGGGGTAGGCACAGTTCTGGTATGATGAAACCGGCCTGCAGGCCAGCAGTTTGACACCCCTGCATTACATAGTTTCCAAGCCTACATCAGAAAATATTATACTTGGAAATATAGAGTTTAGCTTTAATTTAGGTTTTTTTACACTGATATTGTTAGAGAATGATCAGACAAGAAAAGCATTACATCTGCCTTTAGAAAATTTTGAATGTTCTTGAGTTTATATTGGATAATTCCTTCTGCTCCTTGTAGCTACTGTATGTTCTACCAAGATCTTGAGTGTCAGCCATCTCAAAATAGTATATATCTTATTATTTTCTAGGGCCTATCCTATTAATTATCAACAACAATGCTGCAGGAATTTGTTAAATATCAGCAGAATTGTTTAAGATTTGCCATTAAGTCTGAACCATCAATGCCTCTCTTGATAGTGCATTGACTACAAGTTGGCAGTGAAGCAATGACTGGATTTTATTACTACAAATCAGAGATGGATCTACTAATTATCAGAACAAAATAAAACAGAATCATTTATATTTGCTAAAAGATCATCTGCTCTTCAAAATAAATAATTGCCCATTACTGTAAAACTGTTTTGAGATAAGGTATCAATATATACAAGTGCCCCTGCACATTTGTTTTTTACTTTTTTAGTGAAAGTAAATTTGACTATTTAGCACTGCACCTATTGCTAAAAGTTTTATCTGTTTATTCTAAATGACAAGTACAGTACTAAGGCCAAGAAAGTTAACAAAAATAACCACTTATTAGCCAAGGAGAAGCTGTCTTTAAACTACAATGAAGCTTTTAAAATTTAGTTTAAATGCAAACCAATAACAATTTGTCTAAAAAAGGATACTGTAACACTGGAGTAATCACAGGTTTGAAAACCAGAAGAATGCAATTCACATTCAGAATGGAGAATAGTGTTTTGAAAGCTGATTATATGGTTTATGCAAAGAAGGTTCCTTCCAATAAATGGATCTACAGAGGATGGGCAAAGGAAACTCATTCCATTCTAACCAAAAGCTGGAGTCAAAGGAGGAAATGCAGGATGATTGGTGCAGCATGAATTGGTCTGTTATGCAAAGATTGTTTATCATCCCTGTTTATGAAAAATACAGGTGTTATATAAATGTCCCCCCTCCCAAAAAAAATCTGCTGAATTGCAATAGGGGAATGCAAAGATATTAAAGCTAAGCTCTTCAGTTATCTAATGTTATTTTGGTAGAACACAAGAGAAGCTGGGGAAGAAAAAAGAAATTAGTATACTTTTCTAGTGACTTATCCTTTCTCTAAATTGCACTGTAATTGTAACTGAACAGCTCCTGATATCCAGTTCTCTGTGATTAGATGATTGATCCTTCAGTCACTCTATCCCATTGCCTCCCTTCCTCTCTGCACTCAAGACTTTTTAAAAGAAAGGAAGTAAAAATAGCTGGTGCTCCTGATTTTGTGAAGATTGTTTCTGCCTTTCTGCAGAATTGCAAGGCTTATATTATTATCTATTCACAACAATGTGAAGTCACACCTGTCTGTATTTTACTTCTTATGCTTTGAATTCTTCAGAAGAACCTAGAATGTCTTCATGTAACAGCATAGTATAGGGGTGTCAAACTGCTGGCCCGCAGGCCGGTTTCATCGTACTGGAGCCGTGCCCACCCCATTGCCTGCAAGGGCGAAAAAGCTCCGATACGTTGCGCAATGTCACGTGACGTCGTGAGTTTGACATGTCTGGCATAGTATATTATGATTTGTCATACAGATAGAGTGAATTAGGCATTTTTATCCACTTATGAAGACATTCCCAAGAACTTGGGATAGGCAGATTCTATTGTTTGCTGATATTAAAGGTATTATTGCAAACTATAACCTATTCCAAGTAAAACTGCATTTTCCAATTGACTGGTAGTGATTTTGTCAATGCCAATGGTGTTCCAGTGGTGCTACAGATGTTTTGGGATTTGTTTCCAAGGAGTCTACTACTATTGGTACAAGTGTGATAAAGTTCTGAAGGATATAAAACAAGTTTGGGGTTTCACATGTGCTCTGCATCCTCAGATTGCCCACCTTGACTGTGGTGTGAATCACTGTCTATTCATATGCTCAGACAGTGGAAAACAAAACAAGCACAGCCTTTCAGTGACTCCTGCTCATATCTGTTATTATTATTGCTGCTCTTCAAGATTTCATTCACACAGCTGATGGATGAAAACATTGGCAAGCAATGGAGGTGAACAACCTTTTCTTTATGGGTTATTGCAAATCCAATTTTCACAATGCCATGCCAAAGAAGAAGATACCGAGGAAGCAGCAGGAGCTGCAGCAGCTAATTCTGCTACTTGCCAATCAGTAGGTGGACTGCTAATAGAATAAACTATGTTACCAGCAGTGAGTGAGATTATCATGGCCCCTCTGGGATGCTGGGAATCTTGATGACTGACCAGCAATGCTGATTCCTGAACCTTGAACCTCCATGGAGTTCTTCAAACTTCTTATTTTCTCCTGTTTAACTAGAAACTGAAGAAATACAGTTGTCTCTTAAGATTAAAAAAAACATTATATATTTGATGTGAAATCTAAAGAGAATTATAAACCAGAAGAGAATGGGACAAGTATTGAGCACTGAGAAGATGATTCCCCGTGAAAATTCTCAGTAATTGTCAGTAAGTGTTTGACAAGGAAACACTTGTAAAGGAGAAAAGGTAATTCCCATCTTTGTGTTACATAATGGGAAACAGTACCTACATGTTCCAGCTATCAAATAGGATTAATCTTTCTGCAACTGTATTCTATAGTATTCTTCAACTCCTCACATCTAAACAGAGCAAAAAAGATCCCATAACATAACTCCATTTTTCCCTGTTGTCATTAAGTTTAAGGGTCAAAAGAGCGTACATATTTGTATACCACTTCCTCTTATTCCTATCTTATTTATTTGCTGAAATGATGGAATACTAGCATTATGACTACAATATACAAGAAAGTTCAGTTTAATAATGACTAAATTATAAAAAATTATTGTATAGTAAAAGTATACTTATTGTGGCTAAATTGAATAAAGGTTATGCAAATTAAACTATTGAATTATGACAAATATATGAGTAGACTATCTTTCACAAAGTATATTTCATTTTGCACCATTATTTTGTATTGATTCTTTTAGTTAACAAGCGGCATACACACATACAGATATAAATATATGAAAATTGAAATTATTTACAATCTTTATGGACTACTATGCCTCACTTGATAAATGTCTGCCAATTTATTTTATCTAGAGTGGCAGTTGATTATTTTGATATTTGTTTTCTGCTGATAAATTGAAAATAGGACTGTATTCTTATTTTCAGTGTTAATGGTGTAAGAACCAAATTAGGAAATATTGGCTTTTCTTCCTCAAGACTGTTAATGTAGACTAATTATTTCCTCCATATAATCTCCACATATCCTATTCACATATCAAGATTAAGTGATTTATTTATTATTTATTTATTTGTTTGTTTCGATTTCTATGCCGCCCTATTCCGAAAACTCAGGGCGGCTTACAACATAATCAGTAGCATATAGAAATCAAATACATTATAAAACCCCTAGATTAAAACCAATCATCCGAAACAAACTTACAACAAACATACCCTGGCTGGGGCAAGGTGTCAACTGCCCCAGGCCTGCCGGCAACAGCATTGATTGCAACAGCATTGAGTAAATATTATGATAATAATACTTTAAAAATAAACTTTCTGGAAATTAAGGCTATGGATTTTGGTGAACAATGCCAAAGTACCCTGACAGATTTTTTTTCTCTTCCATTTTGTTTGATACTTGGACTTTGCCTGCTCAGACTGCCTGAAGAAGTCCCTTCAGTTCTCTTGACAAGTTCTTCAGAAGTGGTTTGCCATTGCGTCCTCCTAGGGCTGAGGGAAAGTGACTAATCCAAAATTACCCTAAGGTGGAATTAGAATTCGTGGTCTCCAGTTTGTAGCTTTTCACCTTAACCACTATATTAAACTGGGCCTCGCTTGATAGATGAAAATTGAACAAGCTTATTTTTACTGCTATTTAGATTTCATAACTTCTTTACTGACATTGAGACTTATGTAATCATTGAATGAAAAAATTGTTGTCAAGATTATAGCATTTGATTAATGGTTACCAAATTCAGCCAACGTTGCATTTATTGAAATCAGAATATATGCCATTTTTCATTTAATAAACTAAGACATATGGTTTGAATATGGTTTTCTTTAATATTGGAACTAATATTAGGTTACTCCAGAGGTATCTATTCTTTTAAGGACAGAGGCTGCAATATGATTTATTCATTCACTAGTTATTTCTATAATGTTTAATTAGAAATCTGACAGATTAATGGATACATTTGGGGAATTCCCTGATGATCATGCAGGTTGCTTAATTTGGGATCTATGGTCTCAGGCATCAGGAGATGATGAGATGTTTCGACAAGATTGCTTCTCCAAGAACTTTTTCCAATTGCAAAGGCTCCTTGGTTTATTATTTAGCTTTGTAAAAACTAATAGATGAAAATATACCTAGAGCACTGATATGGCCACATGAATGTAACTGAGCACTCAGTCATGCCCAGGTTCATGCTTATACAGTGATGCTATCCAGTGGTGTGTTAGATCCATATCCCACCAGGGTATTTTAGATGGATGGGGGGGCAGGTTTGGTTGGATTCAATGAGTACCTCTCTGAAAGAGGGAGGTTTAGCACTTAGCAATAGCATTTAGACTTACATACCGCTTCACAGTGCTTGACAGCTCTCTCTAAGCAGTTTACATATTGCCCCAACAATCTTGCTTCTCATTTTACTGATCTCAGGAGGATCAAACTACTGGCAGCCAGCAGAATTAGCATATAATACTACATTCTAACCACTGTGCCACCTTTCACAGTTTCAAAGAAGCAGTGTCACATTCTTTTGAATATTCATCTGTACTGGATAACTTTCACCCTATCCTCAACATTTTCTTTCTGGGGATCCTTTCTAGTCCTGTTACAACTTCTTGGCAGCATTAAACATCCTGGCAACCTTTCATTTAAACACTGAAGAAAATGGGGAAGGTCTTCCCTTTTTAAATACACTTTCAGTGCCTCAGATGTGGGGGCCATTGTGTACTTTTAGAGTAAACTGAGTTTCAGTGCTAAATGAGGCAACTGGGCAGCCTTTTTATTGGTCTACACTGTGTTTTTTTCTCCATATATTTTATTGATTTTTTTAAACATAAATCACGTAATAGTTGGTAAATAGTGTGTTTGCTGGGTTTACATTTGTAAATAAAAATCATTAGCAATTGGTTTCTATAATCCATAATCCACAAAGTACATTTAGTTGATTTCCCCCTTTCCCCAAAATGTCTTCTTAGCAAACCTTGAAATAATACAGTTCTTATTATTTTGATAAATAACAGTTACATATATGATTTTTTCCCAATATTCCTAGAAATAATGATCACATCAATACAATATTTCTTTTCTATCTAATCATTCTGGTTGCCTCATCTGATATATCCTTATTTAGATTGTTTCTCCCATAAAGTTCAAAGTATTCTTGCTGGTTAAGATTTTCTCAACAGATAATTACATTTAAAGATTTAAATCCATTTTTCCCATTTAAACCATATCAACACTTTTACATTTCTTGAAGAATAGGTAAAAACAGTAAAGAAAAGAAAAAAAGAGCAAGTGTAAAGAAACATAAAAAGTAAAATACTACTTAAAATATATATTCCTCCTAAGCTAATATATATTCATTCCCAAAATTTCTTATTCTTTTTAATCAGGATTAAAAATATATTTAATCTTTAAATATTCCATTTAATGTGCCTAGTCATCCAATCCTTATTCAAAACATTTTTTCTTTTTTATAAATTATAATTTCCCTAAATTCAGACACATTTAATTATCTAAAACATTTCCTTCATCTAGCCATTTCAACAGTATTATATTACTTATATCAAGAAATAAAATAAAAAGAGAGAAAAAAGCATACAATATTATTTAAGGAATTCATCTCTCTTAGAATGACATATGTATTCAGAATCTTTTCTATTTCTTTAACCATATTCAAACAAATGTTTCTTTTTTAAATATTCTCTCTGGTAGATCCCATCAGCTATTTTCTTAATTTTCACTTTCATCTTTTTCCTTTGACTAGTATCTTTCTTGATCAATGTGTTTTGCTCAATCAAAAAGTTTTTCCATATATTCATGACTGTTGCTGTAAGTATAAGAAGTAAATTGAATAAAGTATCTTTATGTGAGGCTTTTGCCTTTCCATGTTGCTTAAAAAGCTTTTTCTCTTTCTCCTTTTTTGCTTCTCTTATCACTTCCTTTCTCTCTGATGTTTTCAATATCTCTACATTCCATTTTATCCAATCTGTTTTTTTGTCCTCAGATTTATTTTGTAGTCTTAAGGGATGAGTTGTTTTTTCCATTTCTTGTAAAAAAAAAATTTCACTAGGATTAAATCATGTTTTCTTGCTTTGTTAAGTTCTGTCTTTGAGTCTCTATTTTCAGTTTTATGTCCACTTATTTGTTTTGTCTGCTCCTTCTCAGTTGTTGTTTCCTGGAAGTTTTTTTGTTGTAAAGTTAACTTAGAGATAGATTGATTTGTATATTCAAAGTTATTTTGGATTTCTTTGTTATTTTAACTTAGTGTTATTTGAATTAATTGCAATATACTATATATCTCCTCCTGAGATGTGTTTATGTTTTCTTGGTGTATTCTGTCTACATGTCTCTGATCCATGATGGCCAAAAGTTGGAGTTTTCCTTCTTATCTGCAAATAGCTTTAGAGTTCCGATTAAATGGATATTTGTAATCCAAAGAGTTCAAAAAAGATTTTTTCCCCCTAAAGTTTAGAATTCTCTCTTTGTCTGCAGCTAGATTGTTGTCTTTTTTTTGTCACAGCTGTTCTTTATTATTAAAGCTTTGAAGGTCACAAACACTGATTAGCTTTTCCCAGGTTTTGGCAAGTTCTCCATGGAAATCATAGCTGTCATAATCTTCATCCACCACTCAGTGTCAGCATCTATTTAGTTTTCAATATGAACAATGGTCTTTAAAATGAGAATCTTAACCATTCAACAATCTTAAATTTTAGCTTTCAAGTTTATAAATTTATTTCACTATCATATATTTTGATCCTCCATAGAAATTTTAATTTGCCGCTTCTGTTGAAGCACGCTGTTTACTGTAGTGCTGGTTAGTTCTTTTGGAATCCAGTTGCAAGTAGCTTGGGCTGATCGATGAAATACAGCCTTTCTCCTGTCATATTAGAATGCTTTCCCCAAGATGAACAGAATGACCACTGTCATTCCAGAGTCGCCAGA